>CM030846.1:732500-960000 GCA_018105865.1 Metaphire vulgaris
CTTATGACTACAAAATATTACTTATTATTATTATTATTATTATTTTATAATTGATATAATTTATAGACCTACTTACAATAATGATATAATTAATAGATAATACAATAATTATTATTAATATCACCATTGTCTTCTCTGAGATTGCAGAGAACGAAATCAAACTGAGTTCGTTTCTGTTCTTGTTTCAGGTTCTTCTTTGGATCATTTCTTTCCCGATCGGCCTGCTGCCAATCAGACGAAGCCGTTGGCAGAGACCCCCTTCCCTTTGGACGTCTGGAGGCCAAGACCTGTCCTCAAAACATCGATCGTCACATCAAGGTCCCTGGCCTCCTCAGTACCTGAAGCAGTACCGCTGCTATGCGCTGTACTCGCTGGAACATGTCTCCTCGCCATGCCATCCATCGTACTGTTGTTCCTCTAGACCCACCAAGCGCCCTCTATCAGTATCTCGTGAACTTAGTCTCTTTCCGCCTCACGATGTGATGTGATGAATCGGTAGCAGGTACTTGTCAACGTACTCTAGGTACTTGGTCCACGAACCTGTCCCCGACCCGACGGAACGTAGAAATCTTAGATGAAAACAGAAATTTCCGTCCATTATTCAAAACGCCAGCGTCTGAAATCAAACATCGAAATAGCTTGACAAAAAATTAATACATACCTCATGCATACACACACATACATACATACAGTGGCGTCGCCAGGAATTTTCGATTGGGGCAAGAGGGGGCTGGCGTGTCAGATTCCTTATCCACCCCTAACCCCCCCCCCCACCATCCACAAAAAACTTTCTCACCGGATTTGCGCGAACCTGGTAGCTGGTCTGGGGCAGGTTGGGGGCAGTTGCCCCCATTTGTCCCCCGTGGCGACGCTAATGCATACATACATGCATGCATGCATACATACATACATACATACATACATACATACATACATACATACATACATATAATATACAATATTATACATAGTAGGACTGTGCATAATTTCATAATTTATATGCTTACATGTATCGGCAAAATTGTGGAACTGCTCTCATCATTAAAGCGTGGAGTTTCAAAGGCCAGTGGCAGGAAAGTGGGGGTGGTGGGGTGGTCCTCGGATATGCTACGGTTACTGCTCCTTCGAGGACAAGCATGTCCTTCACAGTCACGTGACGAGGCCTCTATAAGTGTACGATGATATTATTATTAAGTCCTTTTTTCTTCTCGAATCTACGGAATTTATTCTTCGGAGGTTCGTTGCTGTTTTCTTGGGAAGACTGAAGACTCTATTAAGGATAAATAAAGCGTTGAAAATGATCTCTAAGAATAGAAAACTCTTCGGTGTTCACTCAGTCGTCGCGTACTTGAAATTCTTATAAGATTCGTTATTGTTATATTGTTATATTCTTGTTTTGGAGAAACAGGCGAAGAAAACCATTTGTTAGTTTCATTTCCTCTCCATATACTTGTTGATTTCTATTTAATTACTGGAAAATCTGGATGAATTTACTGCATTATGAATCTTGGAAGTTATTGTAAACTAAACGTGAATTTTGTAGATGGTCCCTAACTTAAGGGAAACCGGCCCCAACATTTCACGCAAAGCTCCCCCGGGGTGGGGTAGATGGAGAGGGGGAGGGGAGGGGGACTATGTTCTGTGCCACTTGAGTCGTAGAACGCGAAGAAAAGTATTCTTGAACTGTTGGTTGACGAACGCATAGCAGAAGGGGTTGATGGGACTGTTCAGGTAACAGAGCCAGTAGGAGATGTCATAGAGGACAGGTGAGACGCACACGCCCGTCGAACTGCTGCAGAAGCCGATGATGAGGGAGAGGACGTGCCAGGGGGTCCAGCAGAGCACGAAAGCCCCGAGGATGATGGTAATGGTCCGAAGGGCCTTCCTCGCTCGGTTCTCCTTCTTGGCGTGCCGTTCGCTCGCCCGTCGTCTCTGCCGACGACCCTCTTCCGTTTCCGGTGACCGGCGACTTCCGGCGGCGGCGTGCAGTATGCGCCTGATTCCGACCGGAAGCGGAAGAACTTCCGGCGATCTGTCGGTGCTTAGGGACCGGGCGATGGCCGGATGTACCTGGAGAAGCGGCGGAAGCGACCTTGGTGGTCCGAAGTTGACACCTCTGTCTTTGACCTCCAGGCGACCGTGAAGAACCTCTGTAGCGTCCGGGGTGGAAGCGTCGCTGTCCGGTTGGACTTCGATCCCGATCTCGCCGTGCTCCGTTTGCGTCCGGATCTTGTCACCGGCCCTGGCGTCCTCCTCCTCCTCCTCCGTTCTCTCCATCTGCGGCGGGGGAGTGGCTGCGGCTGGAGTCGAACGGTGTCCAACCTGTGGCCAGGTAGCACTGGAGCCGCAGCGAAGCCTTTTGAGGAGCCTCACAGGTGGATCACAATCGATGTCAGACGACGAACACCGCGTTCGTCTGCTCGTCTCTTCGTTGCTCTCCCCACCTGCTCCTACGAACGAATAGATTCCAGCGCTCAGGTCACGTGACAAGATGGCCGTCTTATTGCGATGCGTTCGACTGTCGACGTTTGCTGGTCTCTGGAGTTCATCTGGATCGACGAAACGGAAACGAGCTTCAGCGGATCCATCGTCCGGGATATGACCGACGGACGAATAGCGGATGTTTTGCTCTGCGCCGAGAGATTCCGTCCCAGCTTTCCCGCGCTCGTCTGTTCCTCTGCGCACCACTTTCGGCGACGTAGGAGGCAGACGATCGTCGTCGTCGTCGTCTGCTCCGATGCGAATTTCGTCTGGATCGCTGACCTCGTCGGACATCGTGACAGTGAGAGCGTGATCCGCTGACCGGACTGGACCACTTCCGGAAGAATCGGTCGTCGGAGATCCGTCCATTGGGCGTCCTTCGGTCGGATTTTCACGAATTGTAGCCATCGATCCATCTTCCTTCTCCTCCTCCTCTTCCTCCTCCTCCTTCTCCTCCTCCTTCTCAACGGCGTTTGCTGGTGTTAATTTCAAGCCCAGATTGCTTTCCTCCTGATGGGTTTCGAGAGCCTGATTTTCACCTGAGATCCTTCCTCCATTCCGTTTTCCGACCACAGGTGAGCAGTCGGAGCAGAGTTCCACTGACTCAGAAGCTTCTGGAATGCGTTTCGTGCTAACGTGATGCGTCATCGATGATGACGTCATGGTAGAATGATGATGTCGTTTGAGCGTCACTCCAGTTGACGACGACGGTGGTTGGCGCGGTGAAACCTTCGAAGGTAAGCACTTCTCAGGTGAGACAGGTGAGTGCGAGTGGAATCCGTTGTTGTCGAAATCCGTTCTTCTAATCGCTGGTTCTCTCGCGGCGACTGGCAGCAGCTCCGACATCCGGTTCGATCCGCGCGTCACTCCGAGAACGGTCCCCAGATGGCCGATGGTACATCCGGCCATCGTCGCCAGGGAGTCCAGCTGTCGCCGCCTCTTCTCCATCGACCTTCGGTGAAGGTCAAGGGCGACGCGGTAGATGCCGGCGTAGAGGACGACCATGGCCACGAGGGTCGTCCAGAAGTATCCCACCTGGAGGAAGCAGTTGAAGTAGGCGTCTTCCATGTACTGGACGTGACACTTGCCTTTCACCACCCTCCGCTCGCCGACGAAATACTGCCACCCGAAGATGGACGTGAAGAAGACGGCGACTGGTATCACCCAGGTCAGGCATACTACGACGAGTACCTTGCGTTCGGTACGCCAGGCGCGGTACTTGGTCGGCAGACGGATGGAACAGAACCGATCGACGGTGATGCAGAAGATGGTGTAGATGGAGCAGAGGCAGGCGGTGTAGTCTAGGGACAGCCACAGGTCGCAGAGGGTCTCGCCCAGCGGCCAGTTCTTCCTCGTCAGGATGTAGGTGGTGTAGAGGGGCATGGAGACGGTCCCAATGAGCAGGTCGCTGACCGCCAGAGACGCTATGAAGTAGTTGGACGGTTGGCGGATGGACCGCTCCAGGACGAACGACAAGAGGACCGTTAGGTTTCCGCCGATGGTCACGAAGGCGATGCATCCGGCCAGGATTCCGAGAACCACGAGCTCCCATCGGTCGTAGGACCCGTCGTCGGAGTCCGCCGGTCGAACGAGGCCAGCGCTGGAGTTGGATCCGATAAGGAGGAGCATCTTCTCCTCTCAAAGTAGGACGTCTTCGAATATTTATTCCAACGGACGGAAAAGAAAAGAACAACACACAGACACATTTTCAGCACAGGAGAAATCCTACTAAACCACCTAAAATACAGTCATTACTACTACTACTACTACTACTACTACTACTACTACTACTACTACTACTACTACTACTATTATTATTATTATTATTATTATTATTATTACATTTACCACTCAAAAGAAATAATCTAATTGGACATTCTTGAGTCTCGCTTTGGTTTGTCACAGCAAGTACAATGTCCCGAGACATTGAATTATTTGGCTCATTCTAACTATTGTCTGTCCCTCCCTCCCTCTCTCCACTCCCCTCCCGGGACAAGAAATGTGCTAAGAACTTGGTCAATTTGACCGAACTGTATTTCTATTTTCTTCCTCTTCTTACTTACCACAAAAGCAAGTGTTGAGACGAAACAGCGACAACTGCATTCGCTGGGAGAGAGTTCAAGAGCGAACCAAGAACGAATTACAGCGACTGATTGTCGTCATCAGACGAGTTCCTCTCTAAGAGGACGGCAAGGAAGGAAGGAAGGAACTCGACGGTTGGGTCGGGTAATCGGAATCGCGCTTGTACTTACGAAATGGCGATAACTTCAAGAATCGATACCGAACGGGTATTTCTACGAACAGAAAAATCGAAAACAGCGAAGTAACATTCAGTGTCAACAATTTTCCATTTATTAACAATAGATTGACATACAGGGTGGCGCAAAAAACCGGACTAGTCACTTTTAGATTTGCACTTTATATAGTCTGGGTTTTTTGTGCCACCCTGCATTTACTTCTCAGCAGAGGATTGACTTCAGAGTTTGTCTATTAGTTCATAAAACCACTCCAACCAACTCTCCTGTCTCCTCTTACCCCCCTCCTCCCCACTTACCCACCTCATAATCGTTACATTGCTCTCGACGGATATGCGAAAGAGACCCCCTCCATATCCAACTGGGTCCACTAGATGGCGTCCAGAGAGAACACGTGACAGAAGGACACGACAAAGACCCCTCCCTAACCACGGACCCCCTTTCGTTTGCACCCTCTCCCATCGCCCCTTCCCTCTTCCGACGCCGATGGCAAAGCGGGAACGATGCCTTAATCGTTTGCCGACCGCTCTTCCGTGAACGACGCTCATAAAAGCGCTACATAAACTCATTTGCGATAATCGGA
Source organism: Metaphire vulgaris (assembly GCA_018105865.1). Taxonomy (NCBI): domain Eukaryota; kingdom Metazoa; phylum Annelida; class Clitellata; order Crassiclitellata; family Megascolecidae; genus Metaphire; species Metaphire vulgaris. The sequence continues at coordinate 737,820 of CM030846.1, forward strand.
TGAGGTTTTAAACCAATCAGAGAACAGGACGACGACTACGACGACGACGACGACGCCCTCAACAGTGACGAGAAAAAACTGAATTAACGAAATAATTGCTAGGAAAAGACGTTCGACGAATGCTCTGAACAGTTTGCCATTCGTCAAATTGGCGCCGACTGACTGACTGACTGACTGACTGACTGACTGGTTCATCGCCGGGTCTCGGACAGTGGCGTCATTTCACACTTTTCTTGGGGGGGGCGAGAAATTTTTTGAAATTTTCGTTAAAATTTTTTGAATTGTTATTGGAAATTTTTTTACTAAGTTTGAGTTTAGTTTCCAAAAAAAGTTGACGACCTTTTTTTTTTTTTTTTTTTTTTGCTTGTCAGCCCTTTATTGCACATTAATAATTCATTCTTCATACATACACTTTAATAAATTTAATTAATCTTTTCATTTCCTTGGGGGGGGGCCACGGCCCTGTTTTTGTTTTTTGTTCCACATTATTACATTATAAATTAATATTTTCATTTCCTTGGGGGCCCACGGCCCCCAGCCCCCCCCAAATGACGCCTCTGGTCTCGGAGCAGAATCGATTTGCCGCAGACGACCCAAAACAAACGATCATAAAGGCCGCCAAAGCATAGACTGGGCAGTTGTCCGAGTTGTTTCCATCGACACAAAGCTAGAGTAAACAGCAGCAGCAGCAGCAGCAGCAGCAGCAGCAGCCGAAGAGACTGCAATGAGCCAAGCATCCGCTGTATAGTCGACAGGGTCGGCTTTATAGTGGGGGCGTTTTAGACCGCGTCCTAACTTAAAATAGGCCGGATAGACTAATACATATCGTGCGCTTGAGGACGTTTAGCCCAACGATAAGTGAATTAAAGTGGACGAATCTCGCGCACAATAATTGCATTGCGTCAGTTTCTTTAAAATAGATTAAGTCAAAACTTCCGACCGCTTCCGAGTGAATAATTCTCAGAGGAGGCGCTATAGAAATACGTTACTTTACAGTTACTTTGCAAAACTTAGCGAGTGTTAATTATTCACGGAAGAAGAAGAAATCTGAGAATTCTGAAATCGGGAAAATGAGTGGGGGAGGGGTTGGAAATCTTCGATTCAATCGGCTTCAAGTTATGTAGCGCTATATGAAGGCACAAAATGAACGCAGCGCTTCATGACGGCTCCTGGTGTGATATTCTAAAGATTTACAACCATCAAAATACCCCCCGCACCCTTCTGTGGCAAAGGGTAAGCAAGCGGTTGATCATGGAATCATATTATATAGAAGAAACGGTCGAAGGCGAGGCCAAGTTTCTCGACTACATCATGAGATGCTCCTGTGTTGATAAAAAATCCCAAATCAGTCGTCATTTCCAACCTTCGACGCGTTGTCTCAACGAAATGCGGGGGGGGGGCGTGTCGTCCTTCGCCCCACCCCACCCTGGCCCTTTCCCTCGCCCTCACCCAGAGCCAATGTGGGTAGGCCTACATGAGAAAATTTCGATCATGGACCGAATCTCAATTTCAAATTTGGAAAAAGAAAATTGATATAAAGTTTTAAATCGCCAACTTTTAGTTTGAAGAACACACAATCGTCAACATAGCATAAATTATATTATCTATTATCAATAATTATTGTATATGGTATCGACACTTATGTTAATACTACTGTATGTATTAATGTATTAATGTATCATGTATCATTATAATCCCCATTGGAGTCGCTTTCTAAATCCAAATACTGCGGACTGGGTAGGCTCCCTCCCCCTCGCCCTCCCCCCGCAGTCAAAAGGTAGAAATTCCGATACTAACTTTTGAATTCCAAACGACAGAATGACAGCTTAAGAAGACCATCGAGCAATTCAGACGAATAGGTTTGGCAAAGAGAAGAACACCGAGAGACTGCGCTAAAAATGCCTAGATCGGAAGTCCCGGAGGCGTGGCTCGCTCAGTGCCTGTCGATACCTTCTACTTAACGTCTGTCCGGTCTCCCTCGGTTCCCACCTGAAATCCGGAGTCGGCCGCCAGAGGCGCCACTTCCGGTCTCCGCGGTTTATCATCGGCGACAGAGTTTCCGTCCAACTATCGGCTTCGTTCTCTTCCTCTCCTCCTTCCGCCTCTCCTCTTCTCTCCCTCCGTCCATCCTGCGGCGCCTACTGCTCGGCGCAGACGCCGAGGTCTGCCGCTGCGCATTTGCAAAACGATCTTCCCGCCAAACGACCAGCAGACGACAAAACGCAAAATTTAAGGCGCCTAAAAATCGAGCTATATAAGTGAATAGATAAGTAAGCGGAAAAACTTCTGCCAAAAAATTAAGTTCTGCTCTCAAAGAGAATGAACCGTTAGATCGATCCCTCCCACACCTCCACTCCAACCCCCACCCCCACTCCCCCCCACACACGTTGCAGCCAAGAACTTGTGCACCGACCATTAAAGCCAATCTGCTTTTTATAAATAATTCGTTTGTCTGGTTTCGACGTCAGAGGTCGGACTATCACTGACCACCATCCTCTACGACCAGTGCCGTGGTCAGAGACAGACCAATGGTCAATGACCAATGGTCAAGAGAGGTTCGACAGTCGATTAATGAAAAGCGATGAAGCAAGCGCTGAAACGAAAAGCATTTCGGACGATCAGCATAAGAACTGTTCTGCCCTTTCGGGGGGATGGGTCGACCATTGGGAGAAACCCTCGCCCCCTCCCCACCCCCACCCCTGACGAATCGATAATTAAGTAGGAGCAGGTTTAGATGTTAAACTGGCCTAAGTTGTTACGTCAACTGGATGGCCGGCAGTGGCGGTTCCACGTGGGGGATGAGTGGGGATGCATACCCCACCCTTGTGAAACACCTATTTTTGGGTAAAAGTCTAGTAAAACTACGGGGAGGGGGAATGCGGATGATCTTTTTTGCTTGTCAACATATTTCTCAGTAAAAGTTTAGTAAAATTAGAGAAAAAATCTTGTTGTCGGCATTTTTCCTCAAAGTTTTTATTTTCCCTTCTCTTTTCATTCCCCCGCCAACTTCCTATGAATTCATTTCATCCCCCCCCCCCCATCAAGAAATCCTGGAACCGCCACTGCAGGCCGGTCAACTGGCTTAACTTTTTTAAGAATTCCGAAGAATTCTGAATATATTGCCAGGATTGTTAATTAACATTCTTCCACAGCAAACCTTTCCCCTATAGCAATACGAAGAGAAAATGTGCCTTTTCCATCGTTAATCTCTGGCCAAGCGAAATAGCTTCAGCCTTCGTAGGCATTTTCTCCATGTTCTTCGGCGCATCTACCTGAAATCGACGTAGATCGCTGCTTTTTGCGTGTTTTTTAAGGTAAATTGCTTCCAATCTGTCGGGTGTTTATCGTTACATTTGACGCTGAACTATACGGAATATACGTCAACAGTTCGACTCCGGTGAACTCTGCGTCCACGAATTCTGTCCCAATGGGAAGGCGCAGGAAAGAGACGATACACTGTAATATCCACAATAGAGATGGCGACGTAGACGCGTTCAGCGCGTTTTCTTTGCTGTCATTTCAGGGGTCGTGACCCTTTCCCGCTCCCTTCGCCTCTGACCGTAGTAAGTAAGTATCGTCCCGTCTATTTGCGCGAATCTACTGCAGACATTTAATTACGCGCCGGGGAGCGCTGTCTCTTCTTTCCCGGAGAGGAGGAGAAGGAGGAGGAGGAGGAGGAGGAGAAGATCGGGAAATCGCTCCCTCTGTTGTTGTTGTTGTTGCTAACTATCCGAACGATTCCGAATTTTGCCGATTGAAAAATTCGGTGGCGTCGCCGCAGTTGCCGTCGTCGCCTCGAAAACCGATTCGGAGGAACTTTCTGCTGTCGCTCGTAAACCGGACGCAAAAGTGCAAATTACTCTCGCGGGGGGAGGGGCGGGGATCGGTCTGACCCGGGAAAGAACCTGTGGGGGCGTCAGAGGACCCGTCACCCTCCCTCCGCGGCTCCGACAGAAATCTCGTTTTCGGCGTTTTTTCACGCTCTCTTGTCGACGAATTACGCGAAGCAATCACGTTGGATAGCATCTTTTACCCCATCCCTCCCACCGCTCCCCTTCTCTCTCTCCCCTTTGCCTTCTCCCCCCGGTGGCATGCACGAACGGCGGTGGCCACCGTAGCAGCCTCGATATCGATTTGCGGCGGCGGCGGCGGCGGCGGCGGCGGCGGCGGCGGCGGCGGCGGCGGCGGCGGCGTCGATGTCTTGCGATCGTAAATGAAATGACGTCAGTGCGCATGCGCGTCGGTCGTACGTCCGGTTTATCGGGCGATGTCATCGCTTTGGATCTCGTTAGCCATCGAAGAGACACCGTCAGCCATCCCGCTCGTTAGTCATCGCGATGGCTCTATGCCATCGATAGCCACACCAAAATTCTCTTTACTACCAACAAGATGAAGACGAAGAAGAAGAAGAAGAAGAAGAAGAACAAGAAGAAGAAGAAGAACAAGAACAAGAAGAAGAACAAGAAGAAGAAGAAGAAGAAGAAGAAGAAGAAGAAGAAAGAAGAAGAAGAAAGAAGAGGCAAATTAAGAGTTTTTGCGATTTCTATTCTTAGAATATTTCCATCATCACATAGGAACTGTATAACATAGGAACGCAGGGCATTTCATGATAGCGTATGTACCTTACGTTCTTCTTTTTCGAAATTCATGATTCATTAATCATTTCTTCTCCTCTCCTCATTCGCTCTGCTCTCTCTTCTTCTCTCCTCTCGTCTCCTCCGTCACTCTTTCGTCATTCTCCTCCTCTATTCCTCTTTCTGAGTTCTGACCGTTCTGTCCCTCCTCCTCTTCCTCCGCCTCCATTTCCTCCTGAGGTCACGACCCCAATCCACCCTTGGGCTATTTAGGAAATATGAGTGAATTATATGGCGCCATCTTCGCGGCTTGTTAAGCGTCAAGCGCCGTTCTTCTGCAAATTTGTTTCGGCATTCAATGCTAACGACGCCATTGAAACAGCAAGACAACAGCGCGATCCAACGAGACAAACGCATCGGGTGCAGCAAGGACTCCACCGCAGCTTTTGTACAAGATCTCCAAATGCACCTATGTTAAACAATTGACGGCGTGTCCAGTGGATAGAGTACGAGACCCGATGCGATTGTCTCTTGTTGTCAGCATTGGTAAGAAATATCGACAAATGCTTGAGTTTCTTCGCAGTGCATGAAACCTGTGCACGGAGTGGAGTGGGAGGGGGTGGGGTGAGGGTGGGGGTGGGGAGTGGGCAATTGTGTTCGAATAGTCATCAATCTTCGAAATGGGTTTTTGGCGCCATCATGACGTCGAAGCCCTGGAAGCGAATTGGATGGTGGAATGTCTTTCCACGTCCTTCCACAGCTATTCCTCAGCTGGAAGAACTGGCTTAGCAGTTGCGCTGGGCGCCAGTGAATGCTCACCAATTCAAGTGCCGGCCGCGCTCGACGCAAGCAAGCGTATTTTGACGTCACATAAGCGTACAATTGAACTTAATTTAAACAGAATGGCCAAAATACAATTTACAGTGCAACAAACGAATCTGACATCAGAATTACTATAAAATGCTAAAACACTGTTCAAACAGAACAACACTAAGAACTTCTCTCTCTCTCTCTCTCTCTCTCTCTCTCTCTCTCTCTCTCTGAATTGTGACATTACTATGAATAAGATTACCTGCAAATAAGTAATTTTTTGGAAGAAGGATTCCCCCAAAGGCACAGATTTGTACTTTTTATTTATTAATTTTATAGATTTAATATAAATTCTTCGATAGAGACATTGAAATTTTTGCTTCGAATTCAACGATGAAGATTTTTGCTTTGACTCGATTTTCTCGAATTAATTCTGTCCTCAAGGCGGAGATTCTGGGGATATTTAAATTTCAAAGCTGGCAACGACTAAAATTTGGGGGAGCTAAAACACCCGTGCATTGCCTTCCTCTGAACTCTCGGCAAACTAAAGACCATGTTTTGATTTCCGACTGAATTCTCTTCTCAGCCTCGCTTTCGATGGTGTCAAGACGAGTCGTCGTCATGACGACCTTTGACAGATGATTCGTGGCGTGATGTCTGGAGGCTTTGCGATCACGTGACCAGGGCAGAGTCCAAGGAAGATTAACCGTTCCTCGCACGGATTTCTATTAACCGGGCTTCTGGAGGCAGAAGACAGCGGGAAAACGGCGCCAATAAGAGGTCAGGCGCCACTTTGCCTTGTTTTGCTACTTTCATTGGGATCTCAAGATTATTTATGTAGCGCAATTTTTTTTCCTGAGTTTTGTCTATCTTATTTATATCTCATCAACCTCTTCTTTGACTGTTTCTTTCTATCACTCGTATTAATTATTTCATCTTGCGTTTCTCCTTTGCATCTTCTTTGTGCCTGTTTGTGTGTCTGTCTGTATGTCTGCCTTTGTTTTCATTCGACCGTTCTGTGATTTCGATGAATCGAATAAATCAATAAAGCTGCAGGTCCGGCCTTATTTACCCACCCTGCTGCTTAAGCAGTTTTACTACTACGAATACATGAAAGTTTCACGCCACATAAATATTACCCTATTACACTACTAGATATTTTCTACATTACATTACTAGGCCACATAAATATTACTCTATTACACTACTAGATATTTTCTACATTACATTACTAGATATTTTCCCCGGCAAATTACATTACTAGATATTTCTCTGGCCAATACTAAAGTACGTTCTTATATGTTTGAGTAATCGTTGATAGTTGATAGCTTCTGCTTTGTACGCACCTACGTGATAATACCGTATATGCCGTTTAGATAGTGACCACCTGCAGGGTGAATTTCACCACACTTTAGAATACAAAATCAACGAGATTATTGTTGCCTTTTGGTATCGGCGAATTTTGACTGGCTCAAGATTTTTCGGTTTCTTGCGAGGAACAAGCGACATGATGACTCCCCTGATCGACACTACCGAATACTTTAGACTGTTCCTGTCGTTTTGGCTTCTGGAGGAAGAAGTTTTCAAATGCTAAAACTTAGCAGAACCTACATGAGGTAATCGATGTCTCAAGAACGACTCACTAACTTGACTATTCTGTCGACTGCAAATAACACAGGCCTGCGATGGAAAAATTATTTCGAAACGAAATGTTGATTCTTATGTAAATTTGGTAGCTGAAATCAGGAAAAATAAGTAAAAAATTCCATCACCCACCGGTTTCACATAAAACCAATATTTGTTCTATTAAATGAAGAATTTCATGCACCCGGCTTAATTGGTGAAACCCAAAAACCCTATAAACCCAAAAACCCTAAAAACCCTAAAAGCTAAAAACCCTTTAAACCCTAAAACCCCCAAAACCCTTAAAACCCTAAAAACCATAAAAACCATAAAAACTATAAAAGCCATAAAAACCCAAAAACCCTAAAAACCTAAAAACCAGGATCAAGTACATACGCTTGTACTGCTATATATGCTAATGTTTTAGCTTATCGTATCAATTTCATTTCGTGTTTTGCTAAAAATTCTTACGTGATGGAGGAAAACGGTTTTCATTTATGAAATTATCACATTAAACTACATACAATTCAGCCTTTGAAATTAAAACAATTTTCAAAAAGGGAAAAAATGCAGGGGGGCCTGTGTAATGTTTCTAACGATCTTGAGTTCTTGACTGCAATGAACTCATCGCTGCTTTTACGTCCATCAAAGCTCGTGAAATTTGCTTGTGATAATTAGAAACATAATTAAACTAATGTTAGATGATAAAACTCACGATATAATGTCTATTTAGTGATAAACAAACAACTTTCAAAATCAGCACACTAAAAGACCTTAACTACTACAGCTTTTCTTAGTTTCGTTCTTTCATATATTTTTTCACTTCTTCTTAAATATCTTCCATTGTGTGACTTTGTGTGGAAATTTGTGTTTTAATAAACTCGTAACCGTACCGTAGACTGTGCACACAGCGCAGCGGCACAGGGCGAAACTCTAGAAGAGAGGGCAAATTTAAGGATGAAATAATTAAAACGCGTAACTTTTTTAAAAGTATACAAAATATATAGGCCTACATTGAAAAGTTAGCGTAATCAGGTAAGGAAATTTGGGCGCCAGATTCATGTTAAGCACAAGGCGCAATTAACCAAAGTTCAGTACGGTCTGTAAAATAATAGGCCATACACTACTTTCTTAAATTGGGCCCCACTCTCGTCGCTTGCTGTCTTCGGCCTCACATACTCTAGGGCGGAGTCTGTCAGGTTGCATTCACCGGGATGAATCGGTGACGTCATTCTCCGTGTTCCAGGTGTAAACTCCTCTCGCAAGCGCCTCCTCCCCCGCGTGTGAATCAGGTGGTAGGGAGGAGAGAGGAGGAACTGATGCAATTGCAGCACAGCAGCCAGTGATGCAATAGTCTCTGAATTAGACCATTAGCCTCTGCTTCATATCGAATACAAACGAACATTCAGTCTTTCATCTGCTGCTCTTCAACTCATCAAAAAAATTTTTTAAACACATCACATACACCGTCTTCATTAGTATTCTGAATTTATGTCCAAATTTTCCCTCAAATCATAGATCAAATACAGACCTCGCTCTCAACTGCATCCCAATAGACGCACTGACTGACTGACGACTGACTGACTGACTAGCAGAAGAATCGTGCACTTTCGGTCTGGATTAGGTGCGTCATCTACCGACACGCCTGTGCATTATTAAATGGCGTTATAGAAGTTGAGTGGATATGCTCTGTTATGTGTCCTAGAGCTACTTTAGCAGATTTTAATTCTTTTCGGTCGGTCTTTTGCATGTTGATGTCAAACATTTCTTGTTTAAGTTAAAGTCATGATGACACGACTAGATATAAAAGAAGCGAAGTGAATTGAACAGAAACAGACATGTATACGTTTATTCAGTTCCCTGCTTATCGCAAACGGTGAAAAAGTCACATTGAACTTTGAAAAGTGTTAAATCCTTGAATGATCGACGAACTTCGCATCCTATCCGGTGCAGTTTTCCCTGAATAGTGAATACTCTCTCTCTCTCTCTCTCTCTCTCTCTCTCTCTCTCTCTCTCTCTCTCTTTCTCAACTCAGTGTCACCTTATTATAGGAACAAAACATTCAAACATTTTCAACCAATTTCACAGCCGGTGGACTGTGGCGGACATTCAGTCCGACTTTGTCAACGCTCCTTTTGCTTGCCTGATCCGAGTGCGTCCGTCCATTCTGAGCAACCGTAGATATTGCTTCTTCTACCATAGCGTACCATCTCTCTGCGGAAACACAATGGACTCGGACAGACACGGCCTGTACCCGATCAGTCTGCTGGTGGCATTTCCAGGTGGCATCGCGATACTCATCCCTCTGCTGAGGTAGCCCTGGTACCCGGGATCGCGAAAATCGGCGCAGTTACCGAACGTCGGCGGCGGCGGCGGCGGCAGTAGGCCCCTCCTCGAACCCTGGTACGTCAGAATCAGGTCCAGATGGTCCTTCGAAGGGTACTGCAGTGGTACGTTTCCGACGGCCATCGGTCCGCTGCCGTCCAGTAGAAGCGTTCTGTGTCGTAGATCCTGGAAATGGCGAATACCCGGATGTTCCGTTGAAAGCGGGTTCCTGACCCCCGCCGGAAGCGTTAGATGCGGGTGGTGGTAGAGGGGGCTCTGGAGGGCCACTGCCTCCCTCGGCCTGGGGTCAGCGGCGTTTATCCAGCGTCTGTCGTCGTAAGGACCTCCCACGCCGTAGACGACGTCTGGTTCCCTGCTGTTCTGCCCGTAGGAAACGATGCGCCGCTGCTGATGATGACGATGATGATAGCCGTTCGGCGGATGGGCGCTATATAAATTCCCGGCCGTTGCCCGGGCAACGACGACATGCGCCGGGTCGGACAGAAGAGACGGGTCGGGGTCGTCCCTCCGCTCCGAGACTCCGTATTTGGAGAGGCAGACGTCGAAGGAGGGAGAGGATGAGGAGGTAGAGGACGACGTAAGGAGGAGGGAGTTGGACGTCAGAGGAGCCCCGATGGAACCAGCGGCGGGGGGTAGGAACGCCATCGTCCGCAGGCCCTCCCCCACCAACACACCCGACCCGTAGGTGGCGCGGGTGGCTTCCCGTCGAAATACGGCGTTTCCAGGGCCCGAGGGGTGGAAGAGGAGGAGGGGGGATTTTCCGGAGATTTCCGGGGGACGAACGACCGCAGCCGAGTCCGTCTTGACCGTCGACTGTCTGCGCACTTCTATAGCGCCGTTTGCGTCGCAATTGTCTCTCGTTCGCTTTCTCTGACTGTTCGGTCTGTTTGTCTGGTTTTCAGTCGACGACAGACGAGCGCCGTTGGAGACGGCGGCGCAGTTAGGAGGCGAAAGGTCAGAAGGCGAAGACTTGGCAGCGGTGACGTCATCTGCGTGGCGACTGACGTCAGTCCAACTGCCACTGTCGGCGGCGCATGACGACAGCGGCGGCGTCTTGGCGTGACGAGTTTCCGACATCGTCGCTTCGTTGGCAGGCGGTCGACTGGTTAAGCACAGAGGACCGTTTTCCTGCAATTGACCGCTGACATTCTTCCTCGGATCCTCGGTCGAGGCGTTGGAGGTGATCCTTGACATCTGATGATTCCGGTTCCGTTGGGGGTCATCATCCCTCGCGTCTACCAATCCGGGATTTCTTCCCGTTGCCACGGCAACGACCTGAGAAACCGGAAGAGGTCGCGTCGTGACCAGCTCGAGAGCGGTTTCTCTCGGCCGGTCGCCGTAGCTGCTGCTGCTGCTGTTCCTCTCGACGGTCAGCGTTTGCGGTCGCCACTTTCGCGCCTCATCACGGCCGTCGTCGGAGGCTCCATCAAGGCAACCCGTTGTCCTCCTCGGAGGGTCGAGGGGCTCGTAGGCGACGCCTGACCGTGTCCGTCCCGTGCCCCGGTAGTCGAAGGCAGTTGCATCGACGGCGGCGGCGGCGCCGTGTCTCTGGTATTCCGAGGACCTCTTGGCTCTGACGAGTCTCGCCTTTTCCGAGAAGAAAGTCGCTTCCAGGTGACTCAACTCTCGCTTCAGACTCTCGATCTTTGCGTCGATGTAGCTCTTTGATTTCCGCCGATCGCCGAGAATAGTCGTCAGTCTGGCGAGAGTCGCTTCGGCGCTGAGGTAGCGCTCTCGTACAGCCTCCGGGTCGTAGTTGCCCGCCTTGTCTGGTTCGAATCCTTCGAACGTCCTACGTAAGGCGTTCTCCCCTCCGCCGCCGCCGCTGCCGCCGCCGCCGCCGCCGCCGGTTCTCGCCCCGTCTTCGGTCCTCTGAAGAATCGAGTTGGTCTTCAGGACGGAGAGATCGCAGGGCGGGGGCGGTGACCCCCCGGGAAAATCGTCGATTTTAATTCGCTTTTTGAGGGTGAAATCTTCGCCGATGAACTTTGACCGGATACTGTTGTCATTGTTGTTGTTGTTTTCCGGTTGTGCTGACGTCATCATTTCTGAATTCTTCTGTTTCGTTCGCCAGAGCAGCTGCTCGGCGAGAAGGGGCGCGACAAAGACGCCTTCGTAAAACCATTTGCGGTCATCGCCGCGGGGCGAAGGCTCGGCTGAACTGAGGCGCTGCTGCTGCTGCTGCTGCCCAGCAGTGGCCATCAGCAGAGGGGGCAGTGAAGCAGTCGACGAAGCAGACGATTCTCCGGATATTCGTCCCTCTGTCTTCCGTCTGATCAAGAAACCAAAACGACTCTTACTTACTTTTGGCACAAAACACGAACTTGTCGACGATCAGTTTAGTTTTAATCTGTGAATCGAACAATAACAAATCTTGCTGCGCTTTTCTACGAAATACTTTTACTTAAAATCATTTGGCGAACAGCTGTTTTGTCCTTGTCTTTTCTCGTCGTGTCCTTCGTTTTTCGTCAATGCTGAGGACAAGAAGTCCTCCGCCAGTCTTGTCTTTTGCAGTGTCTTCATTTTCGCATAAAATTTTACGATGACGAGCAATAAGGGGGGAACTCGGCAGCAGATGTTTCAAAAGAGCTGACAATTGACTTTCTGTGCTTTCCCTCATAATTCGACAACATATTCACACGACGAATCTTCTCGGAGACGAACTCAGAGGCGGATCTAGGGTATTCGGCGCCCGGGGACAAAGTGTACGTCGGCACCCCTAACAACTGACAAGCAAAAAAGGTCCTCACGTCGTTTTCGGCGCCCCTCGACTCTCTCTCTCTCTCTTCATATAGTGCTGACGAGCAAAAAAGGTCCTCGCACGTGTTTCTTCCCCTCACCTCGGCGCCCGGAGAACATGTGAACCCCCCTGCCCTCCCCTAGATCCGCCTCTGTAAACTACAGAGAATGGTATTGGCAGACGTGTGAATGGCTAGCACTTTTGACAGGCAAGTGAAGAGCACCTAGTAATCAAGTTTTTTTTCAAAAATTAGGCCACTATCTCTTGTATATCAAAAGTGCTTGGCATTCAGAATTTTGCCTGTTGTATTCTCTATTGCGTAAATTGGACATTTTAAAACTAGTCACGAACTCACACCCACTCCACCCTTTTCTGAACCCAAGTCTTATAATATAACCCCAAAACATTGGGGCCCTTGGCTAATGACGTGTTGAGGACCGCAGGACATAAGTCTAAGGCCTGAATGACCTATATGCCGTTTCCAGCAACGGGGTCTGGTAGTGCTGTTAGCCTATAGCTGCATTTTTCGTTTACAATGGTATGTAATGGTAAAATAGCAGGTAAACCGCAATCAGTGATGTCATCAGCCTGGGTTTTTTGTCTATAGCAAAAAATACGTCAGAAAATATAGACAGATGTTGCTGCGTAAGCAGTATAACAGGTAGACAGTCGAGGGCGACTTTTCAGTAAAACATAGGCTTCGGTAAGTAGGTTAGCTAACGAAGAATTTTTAAAATTAGCGAATTGGGCCCCTAAAACCTTAATGGCCCCCAGGTTGTAGTCTATAGTTAGCCTAATGGCTAATCCGTTCCTGTTAATTAAAATCCATATCAAACGTCGGATGGGATTTTCTGAAATCTCGAGTCTACGGACATTTTCTTTTCCAGGAAATCAAGACAAACAAATGTAGGAGAAAAACCGGATAAAGGCAATAAGTTCAGCTTCGGAATTTTATGAACAAATTTCCAAAACCTTTCTTAATATGGAAAGCCAAAAATCCCTATTATGCAGAAGTGCTCAGAGATTTAGCCGGGTGGCTCTTGTGGGGGCGGGGGGAGGGGATTTCTCGTCACTGCTAACTGACTTTCCCCACTGGTTCACTCTCTTCCATAGCAAGGGGAAGTTTCATGGTTTCATGATGCCATTAACTTACTTAACTAAACTTATAAATTCTCGACTTGAATAGCTTATTTTAGCATAATGAGTAATGAAACAATACAAAAATGTTCTCTCTCCTCCCCCCACGCTTTGGTCTGGCACAAATGTCATTTTGGGATTTAGATGGTTTCTGCAAAAGAAACCTGGCCTATAAGTTACAAGACTGAAAACTTGGATGAGTAACTAAAGACCACTAACTCATTCTGTGATCGGTGTTTGAAATTCATCAGATCTGCATCCGTCTGTATCCGATGAACGACATCCACGTTATCCTTCAGACCGTCGTCGTCGTCGTCGTCGTCATCATCATCATCATCCAGTCGACTTGTATCATCGTTGCAATCAACGCCATCGCCATCACTCGCGCTGTAGCACTTTTCCGGTGGTGATGACGACGATTCGTCAAAATCGCCTACGAAACTGTCTCTTCCTCCAGCATCAGCAGCAGCAGCATCAGCAGCATCAGCAGCAGCAGCAGGCCGACTGACCTGAGAACGAGGCTGATGCGGCGGCGGCTTCTTCGTCTTATCCTCCTCTGACCTTGAACGACAGCAGTCGACGACAAGGACACTGGAGCTGGCGAGGTCCTGGAGCAGGTCGCTGAGCTTCGACTGGGCCTCGATGACCGAGTCAGCGTACAGCCGCAGCTTACCACAGAAGCGATCGAGACCGAACGAGTCCTCGTCCAGGCTCGTATCCCGTTTCTGGTCTCTTTGATTCGACGGATGGTCGTTCTTCGATTTCACAACGCCTGCGTTCAACAGAAACACAACCGCATAGGCCTACTACCACCCTCCCTGACCCTGCTCACCCCCGTTTTCCCCGCCCAAATCTAAGACACTTAGAACGGAATTCCCTCCCAGGGAAAAATCGTTCCTGCGTCCCAAAATTCGAGTAGGCCTTAATACAAAGTCTACAGCATATAAAGCCAAATAGCCACGTTATTCGCCATTTCTGATCGTGTACGACTCGCCGAGAAGGAATCTACCGTCGCATCTGTCAGAGCAGACGACTGAACCTGAACAGATTGAAACTGAACACGACAGATAGGCCTAACGAAGAAGGCGTTATCTTACTTATCGACCACCATACATTCTCCGCGTCTATACAACGGGATCGATGTAAAAAAATCAACGCCTACACCTCGGCACACGTCGTCTGCAGCAGCAACGACAGGACAGGCTGCGGTGAAAACTGTAAAAATGAAAAACCGGATTTCATCTCTCTCTCTCTCTCTCTCTCTCTCTCTCCCTCTGTCTCTCTCTCTCCTCTCTCTCTCTCTCTCTCTCTCCAGCTGCGCGAGGATGGGACATCGATTGCGTCGTTGAGTTAGATCGTAAATAAGAAGATTTATCGCGCATCTCTGCCAGGCAAATGGGAAAACGCAGCGCAAAGACCCGGCCAGGCGACATTCTAATAGTAACAACACGGTAGTCTCTCTCTCTCTCTCTCTCTCTCTCTCTCTCTCTCTCTCTCAGAGCTCGTCAGACTATTAAACTGCTGTCCGCCGTCTCTTCGTCTTCGATCCGCTTCGTAATGACTTTTGCACAAGGACATTCTCTTGGTGTTTACAGCAGCAGCAGCAGCAGCAGCAGCAGCAGCAGCAGCAGCAGCAGCAGCAGCAGCAGCACGTGCATCAACTTCTGTGGTTACTACGGTTATACAACATACTACGTCCGATGGTCGAGTAGTGGTGTCGATGACTGTTAGTTATCGTCTGGTGTTCATCATATCTTCCGATCTGACTGAAAATGTCGATATCTGAACTGCCTATCTAGAGACAACAACGATTTCTACGATACGCCTAAAATACTAAAAAATACTAAAGAGATCTCGATTGAAATTTCCTCCCCCCATTTCCTCTACGAAGGGAGTTTTTTTAGCAGAAGTAGCTGATAGACAGTCTCGTGCACTTGACAGCTGAGTTGACTCGTTGTCTTGTTGCTCTGTCCGCGTTTTTCGATCGTCTGCTTCGGATGAAGTTTGTCCACAAATCAGATTCGGTGACGTTGACATGTGACGTCATTAATCAAACCACCTGATGGTCGGATAAACAGCGTCAGCTGAATAGACACCGGCCGCCCCATGGGGAAGGGTCTTTTCCCCTGAATTCCTGTGATTCGGGGGGTGACCAAGTGACATCAGGTGCTTCCAACTTTCCGCTCTCTCGCCCCAATTGCTTCCTCCCCTTTATTCACAGTGATCGACAGATCGTTGGGGGCATAGCATCCCTTCCATGGCTACGCCGCCGTCGCCGTCTACGACGACAACAGTGCTGACTGGTGACGCCCACGAATTTCTCGGTCACGGCATACCGGTTGTTTTCTCGACATCAACATCAATATTTACCCTAATTTAAACATTCGATTCGAATCAAAGTCCATCGTATAGTTAGTGAAACTGTGGCCGCTTATAGGCGCGCAACAAGGGCAACTGAATGTAAAGAAACAATAGAGGATTGAAACAAAGAGATAATCGTAAAACTATATATTATGTCATTAGTAAGGCCTCATCTAGTAGGCCTATATTGTGTTCAGGCATGGAATCTATGCATTCGTGATGCAGACGATGACGATATAGAGCTTTTGGAAAAGTGCAAAGACGAGCAACAAAGATGGTCGTCAATGGATGCCATAATTTAAGCTACGAAAAAATACTTCAATATTGTAGGTTGACACCATTAAAAAAGAGAAGAGAGAGGATTTGATAAGCATACAAAATAATGACTGGGAAAGTAAATGTGCCATACGATTGATTGGAGGCCACGTGTGCAAATTGTTCAAGCAGAAGGTGGGACCGAGGACGACAAATTTCTCTGCAAGAATTGTGGACAAATGTAGCAGTCTGGACACGGAGGCAGCAACAGTTGAAACAACAAACGGATTCAAAATTTATCTGGGAAAACTAGGTTATTTAATGCGGAGAGTTACTACAGTGGTTTTCACACAGGTTGACTTAGTCTCCTAAAACACTTTAAGTCATATTATTATTATTATTATTATTATTATTATTATTATTATTATTACTGCTAGTATTATTATTATTACATGCAAAGCTGTTCTTAGGCTAAAAGCAAAGGTACGCATCATACCTACTAACTTGGGAAACTATAATCGCAATAGGAAAATATTGGACATATACGTTATGCAAATAACTTACCTTCGCACTCCCTCTTCGTCTCCTCTTCCTCCTTCTCGTCCTCCTCTTCCTCCTCCTCCTCCTCTTCTTCTCCATCTTCTTCTTCTTCCACTTCCGCTTCTTCTTCTGCTTCCTCGAAGAGTGCAGTCTTGTTTCTGGTTCTTTCGTCGCTGACGTCATCCGAATTCATGTCGGAATTGCTTCTACGACGCGTAGTCTTTGGTTGTTCTTTTGTCGCCGTCTTTGTCCGCCTCCTTCTTCGTCTCGTCCTTCTCCGGATCCTCGTTTGCACCGAGTGACCAGCCCCTGCCGTGGACAGCAGACCGGACTCCGTCCGACTTACGTATCCGCTGACGGGAGAGGAGGAGTAGGAGGAGGAGGAGAAGGAAGTCCCGATCCACTTCTTCCCCGAGCCTCGGTCGACGGAGGAGGAGAAGAAGGAGGAGGATGGGGAGGAGAACCGCCTGCGTGGAGAGGAGTAGGAGGAGGAGGAGGAGGTGCCGCACTTCCGCCTAAGAAGAAGCTCCATGCCGTATTCGGGCGACGGCGAAAAACTGCTGACGTCGGCAGAAAGTCCAGCTGCTCCTTGTTCGGTCGAGAGTCACTCTACGACGGCGGCGGCTGCGGCATCGACGGAGGACAGGCCCCCTGCTGCGATGATCCCACTGCGCTTAGCTACTTAGGAACTTTGATCCACCCTCTTCGATCTCCCTGGATAGGCGCTGCTTCGGTCTAAAAATTCTCCCCAAACGTCTTCATCGTCATCATCATCAGCATCATCATCATCATCATCAAGTCGAACTCTCGAGGAAATAATAAGAATAATATTGCGTCGCTTTCAGGCGACCATCTCTCGATTGACTTAATTTCCGAAATATTGCCAACCTGCCAATCAAATAAATGTCATACTTAGACGAAGTGTGTTTACACAGTGTAAATTATCGATTCGAATAGACAGTTTCCATGCGACCGTGGCCATTCAAATAGCAGTTTATGTCGAGAAAGATTACACGATGGAAATAAATAAGAAATAATTCTGAAAGCAGATTTCTATGGGTGAAAAACTAAATCGATATCAGAATGTAGAAGGAAATAAATTCTTCTTGGTAGAACAATTAAGTCTGTCTTTGCTGCACCATTAATCCTGTTTGTAGAGACCTAGGTCTATAGACCCGGGGGCTAATTTTCAGCTGGAAAAAAATTCGACGTGGTTACAGAACGGAACTGCCGTCTAAATCGAATATAGATCGAGTAGGATGTCTAAGACTGAGTCATTATTTTATCAAAGCAAATTATTGCTGAATTTCGAATATATAGCTGCTCGAATTGAAGAGGATACACATCTCTTCTGTATTAGGCCTGCGGTGGAAAGGGATTAGCGCACCGGGTCCAGCGCGTAACAGCATCGGACCCACGGTAACCATGGAAGTTTCACTCGATGCTAAAAACGGCCAAAGGAAAACGTGCTCAGCGCACTGTGGAAATTGAAGCATGTGTGTGTCTCCGAGTGTCTGTCTGTCTGCTTGTCTGTCTGTCTGTCTGTCTGTCTGTCTGTCTGTCTGTCTGTCTGTCTGTCTGTCTGTCTGTCTGTCTGTCTGTCTGTATATGGTACGTCCTATAACAGTAACGGAAGCTAGCGATGAGCTGTGCTTCGATCCAGAACCAATAGTCAGAGTCTTCGCGTCGCTTTCTGATTGGCTTTCCACGAAAGCAATGACTCAGTCGTCTCTCTAGAACTGTCACGCAAATGCAAAATCAATCGCATGCCTCCCTCTCCCATCGCCCCGCCCACCTCCCCATCACCCCTCCACAACACACCTCCCCCTCTCCTTCGTCTCCCCTACAGGTACACCTCCTGTTGGCTGGTCCTCTTTTTTCGCACGGAAGAAATAAAAGCGATCACGTGACGAGGCAAAACTGACAAATTGATCGAACAAATGTCACGCGAGAGAGAGACACAGAGAGAGAGAGAGAGAGAGAGAGAGAGAGAGACAGACAGACAGACAGACAGACAGACAGAGAGAACTAAAATCCGCTTGGAATTTTCAGCGCCGTCTGACGAAATCGATATTCAGTCGAAGAGTTGAAAAAATCAGTTCGTTTCCGGTCGAACGTAGGGTCTCGTGAAACTCGCCGATGCATGGGCTCTGCGCATTGAAACCCAAAAGCGCTTAGAACCAATCGAAGCGTATCGGGTCGGAGGGTTATCGAGGCGACCCACTCCAAGCGAGTACCTCGAATCCAATCGAGTACTCGACTCTCGACTACTCTCTACTGGAATTCCCTTCTGTCGAAACAACGAAATCGGTGAAATGACGAAAATAATTGAGACCATTGCACTATAATGCCGAAAAACAGATGCTTATCGCTATTTTGAGAGAGAGAGAGAGAGAGAGAGAGAGAGAGACCAAGCGCCTAAGAATAAGCAGCCACTGTGGTAATAACGGACGCGCTATATAAATCCACTCACTTGATCGTAAGCATGCATAGATCCTCCGTTGTCCTCAGATGAACCGGAGCTCACGTGACCAATCTTTTAAAGAATAATTCCAGCCCAGAAAATCATGACCTATTTAATATCGAGGGAACTGAGGGGAGGGGTGGGTGGGTGGGTGGACGATTAAATAATTTGCGGTCCTACGATCGATGAACGACACTTAAATTGAACCACCTGCAGGACAACGACAACGACAACGACAACAGACGCCACCTTTCGACGGTGAGTAGAATTGCTGATGACTCACTGACGAGCACATGCTCCGTATGCTCAGCGTGCTCACTTAATAAAGGTAGATGTATAGAGAGCAATATATAGTCGCTCGGTCGTCATCTCGTCAGTCAAATGCAGCTGCCTATCCAACAAACCAGTATATATGCTTATATGTATACACTGTATGTATATATGTAGGCCTATGTTATATCCATAAATCCGCCATGGCTAAAGACGCTCTTGTTCAATATCTCATTTAAGTGCAATGTGTAAAGTGCTCTTGATCTTGGCCTGCTATGACTATAGCGCTACATAATTTTAGCTTATTAACTAACTAACTAACTAAGACGTTTTTCGTCCACTATTCTTTCAATCATCCATTTTTCGTCCATCCAATCATTCATTCATTCATTAACTCGTATTCAATGACACTGGTCTGCATGGAGGGCGCCACAAGCGAAATATTGGGTGGGCCAACATGGCCTGTTTGAAATTGGACAATGCAAGGACTAGTGCTACAGTAGGCTATAGATATGCAAAAATTCAGAAGAATTATGAAATGAATTAAAACCACATATTCTTGTGTCCCCGTCTTTGCTCTGTCACACCGTGCTAGAATTGTCAATATATTCTGTCTCAGTTTTTTTCTAGAGCTTTCGAAATGCCACGAAAAATAATGAGCCATTTGAAACGACACTATACAAAGTCTTTCAGAATTTTAATCTATTCTCTGTCAAATGTGTAAAAAATCAATCGAGAGATAAGATGGCGCTTAAGAGAGCTGGTTTATTCTATTACAGGTTTTATAGACCACAAAAATATTATAAAATTGATACACTTTGAAATTGGACAATGCTAATGCTACAGTAGGCTATAGATATGCAAAATTTCAGAAGAGTGATGAAACGAATTAAAAGTGGTCTGTCCCTGTGTTGTTGACGTTGTCGTTGTTGGTAAACTCACACAAGAACCCCAAACGGAGATTCGTTTAATTAAACGGTATCAGCAGATTATATTAAAATTTATTTATGTATATTTATTTACCTTTACCTTAACTGCCTACTTGACGTCGATCGACCGGTTCCCGTAAGAACACCGAAGCCTATCAGCGTCGAGCGCGGTTAATACTAGGATGGGTGACCATCCCGGGATCTAATCTTGCCTATCTTGGTGTCAGCGACCAACCAAGCCGTTCATCACTTAGGCGTCGATAAATTGGTAGCAGCGCTAAGCTGCGAAGGTAAAACGCAGGTCTAGAATAGGTTAATCGCATAAGCCATCTGTGTCGCTGCTTGCCTAATAAAAGGAGATCAGCGCCGGAACCTAAGCTCGTTCAAGTACGGGACTATATACCTTTGCCTTTTCTAACTTTACAATTTTGTATCAACCTACATACGAGACTTATCTTTCGGATCTTTTCCAATGTTGCACCTAAGTAGTCGTAAGCCAAAAGGTATGAGTGTTGAGGAAGCCTATAGGCTACAAAAATATATATACATACATTAGCGCAAACTTCGATTAGGCCTCTAGGCTCGTGCCTCCACCACACTTACCACACTTTTTGAGTGGTTACCATAGAGAAGCGGAAGGCATGTGGATTTGGCTCCCTACTTTTCCATTCAAGTTTACGCCACTGTAGGCTATATATACACCACTGTATATATATTTTTTTGTTTTTCCCCACTGTATATATATATATATATATATATATATATATATATATATATATATATCTGTCCGGATAAAACACTAATTCGGATTGTGGACCGATATTATTCCTGTTTTTGGCTGTTCGCTTACTTAGTCAATAATTAGCCTATGGAGAAAATGTCAAACATGCGGATAGCAAGAGGTTCGTTATTTTATGACTTAAATTTGGAAATTTCGACAAAAAGGAACCTTTCTCACATGCATGCATCCTTCAATACGCGCGAAAGTCGCCGTCGAACGTTCATCGCATCCTGTTCATTCGCCAATAAAACTGAAACGTTAGCTCTCTAGAGGGGCCCTTTTACAGCGCCAACCGCTTTATCGCAGTTCCAGTATCGACCGTTATCATTTTAGTTTTCGCTTATGCCTTGAAATAATTAGACCAGTAAAATTACGAATAATTATATAGGTCCACGAGATCTCAGCCTTAGGCCCGTGTTTTACTGTTTATCTTTCTATATCCGGAGTCTATCATAATGAGGTGATTAAGCTGCACAACATCCGAGAGAGAGAGAGAGAGAGAGAGAGAGAGAGAGAGAGAGAGAGAGAGAGAGAGAGAGAGAGAGAGAGAGAGAGAGAGAGAGAGAGAGGATGTGTTTGAATTACATTGAAATGGGAGCTATTTATAGACGCATGCATGGGCAAAACTGTTTACGAGACCTATACTGTAAGTCTACGGCGACCATAGACATCGTCATCAGCCGTATAATTCAAATTCTGTAAAAATAATTTAGCTTTCAAACGCTGCAGAAGATCATCTAAACGGAAACACCCCCACCCCACCCCCACTCCCACCGCTGCGATGACGAAGTATGTACTGAAGACCGCCCGACGCGCCCCATGCAGTGTCATCTCCGCAAACAAATTAAGTCCAGCATAAGAATATCCAACCGTTCTGCGCGTCAAATTGACGCCGAATAGGCCTACATACTTACTTATGACATTCACGCATTGAAGAGTCCATACGTAATTACTAATTAGTAATGCAGCATTATCTGAGTTTTACTGTACAGCGATCGGCCTATTTGGCGTCGCGCGACCGGTTCCCGTAAGAACATCGAAGCTAAGTAACATCGAGCGCGGCTCGTATTTGGACGGGTGACCATCCCGGGATCGAGTCGCGGACTCGTGGTGGTGCCGGCGGCCAACCAAGCCGTTCATCGCCTAGGCGTCGATAGATTGGCAGCATCGTTAAGCTGCGAAGGAAAAGCGCAGGTCTAGAGAAAGCAATGGCGACCTACCCTAGATTAATGGCACAGGCCTAAACACGCATCTGCGTCGCTGTTTGCTATTTTACACGGAGATTAGCGCCGGACCCTAGACGCTCGTTCGAATACAGGATCGGTTTTACTTTTTTCTACTGTAATGAGGACAAGTTTTGGTTTATATGGGATTACACTTAGGCTAAGTAGGCCTACATACGACCTTAATAACACGTTCATATAGATTATATTATAATTATATGCCTTTTGTGATCTTTTGTTTTGTTCGTGTATTGTAGATATCGTAATGTCTACAGTAGGCCCCCTATATACCGACAATTATTACGAAAAACGTGTTCCTAAAAGATGCAAGAATTTTTTCCTTCTCGTTTCCTTTGGCGTAATACGGTCCTATGTGCAACAATAACCTCCGACCCTCATCAATGAAGATGGAATACCATACCATACCATGTCCAACAGACAGGCCCCTCTAGCTGTCCTTCTGCCCAGGTATCTTCCTTTCTAAGCACATGTGTTGGGACGTATAAAGATCGTTTGCAAGTCACACGTGCGTCTCCAATGGTTGATTGATCCACTCTGTTTGAGAATGCCACAATAAAGTAGGAACCATTATTAGCCTATTAGACCTATTAGTGGACAGCTATAGCGCCATTCTAGTAATGCACTTGGCATCGGTCGATGGTCGCTCCGGATTTGGATCGTAGGCCTACTCCCAATTGTCAAATCTAATAAGCCAATCCGATTTTCCGGGCTCGGTTATGGCGTAGGCCCCCTATATGGCAATAGAGAAAAGATAGGCTTAGAGTCCTGATCGTCGGATACAGTTGTAGGCCTACCATCTGATACTCTCCATCGATCGATATCAGACAACTAAACTCCGTTTCTTAGTTGTCGTGAATGTTTTTATGAGTAATAATTAAATCGTACCTGAAACTTTGAGAAACGCAGGAGACTAGGATTGTTAAAACCAGACGTTTATTCGATGGCCTATGTTACGATAAGCACGCAGGAATCTTGGACAGAGAGACAGACAGACAGAGAGAGAGAGAGAGAGAGAGAGAGAGAGAGAGAGAGAGAGAGAGAGAGAGAGAGAGAGAGAGAGAGAGAGAGAGCGCTTGATCTCGCAACGTTAGGGCGTGATGTCAACGGGATTCGGTTTTGACGACAAAAGCCCGCGATCGAATACAGTCCCGTTCGATTGTAATCAATGCCGCTAATGAATGACTCCACTGTCGGCGGTCCATTCGACCTGGAAACAATCAAAGGCCGATCCGGAAAAAAGCAAGTAGACGGAACACGACGCCCAGCTTTTGTTGTTTTCGGTTCTCGCATTCAATTGACCCCCGTCTCCCCTTTGTCGCTGTTCACAATTAGTAATATCGCGTAGATCCGGTTGTTGTGTCAGGCGTCGTATATATATATACATGAATATATATATATATATATATATATATATATATATATATATATATATATATTCAGATTATGGCTTTCTCTTCTGTGCGTTTCGTTGGCCCAATTGTATGATTGTTTTTATAACACGCAGAGTCAAATGTACGTTCCTCGGAGCAATGCATCCGCGTCACAAACTACATATAAAATAATAAGTGCGCTGGGATATAAATAGGCGTACAGATCAGACCGTCAAATTCAGCAAAAACAGGCTCGCCTATATTCACTAAAACCCTGTAATTAAATGAAAACGTTTCTGAGAAATTTAAGCACTGATCACCATATACAGTCTGGATAGGCCCGCAGTTAGAGTGGCGTAGCGTGACTTTTGGGGGCCCGGGGGGCATCTTTGTCATGGGGGCCCAAAAGTTCCAAAGTTTCGGGCTGACGAGCAAAAAAAAAAAAAAAAAAAAAAAAAAAAAAGGTCATCAGCCTCCTTTTTACCTGACTGCAAAAAAAAAAAAAAAAAAAAAAAAAGGTCGCCGGCACATTCACTTCTATGGTTAGGGTTAAGCCTAACCCTAACCCTAACCCTAGCTTAGACCCCTCTTTGGGGGCCCCCCCCCGCCCGGGGCCCGGGGGGCAGTCAACAAAGTGCCCCCCCCCCCCCCACGTTACGCCACTGCGCAGTTAGTCCTAACTGCAGGACTATCAAAGACTTTAATTATGTCTACTCTGTAGCGTATCCAAGGGGCGATTTAGAGGTTAAAACCCCCTTGAGCGCCGACGAAAAAATATTTTAATGTGTTTCCATGCATTTTTAATTTTCGGACGCGGTTTTGAGGGTCAAAACCCCCCTTGGGGCTGCTGACCAAAATTTTTAAAGCGCCATAGTGCTTTTCAGCATCTGAAAGGACATTTCTTAGAAGGAAAGACGTAGGATAGATACATATAGGCAGGCCCTCCGAGAGGGGGGCAGGGGGGCAACTGCACAGGGGCCCGGCGGTCTGGAGGGGGCCCGGGCCGATGACGAATATGTATAATTAACAATAAAATGAATAATAACACTAAAGAATGGTTAAAAATGTCAGTTCAGCAGAGGGGCCCGGCGAGCACAAGGGGGCCCGGGACACAGTGCTAAATAAACGGCAGACGACGAGCAAAAAAAAAAGGTCGTCAACATTTATAAACGGCTGACGAGCAAAAAAGGTCAAGAAAAAATTATGACTTCTCAAGGGCCCGTCGGCCATTCTGCACAGGGGCCCTGAATTTCTCTCGGAGGGCCTGCATATAGGATGACCCTTTTTTGCCTGTCAAGATTTTTCGAAAGTTGGTTACGGTCAAAAGTCTAAGCCAAACCCCCCACCATAGGCGGATTTTATTAAAGGCTAGGGTAGGCTTAAGCCTACCCAACTAATCCCACCAAAACAAACATTTTTTCCATCAACACCAGGTCTGTCGCGTGCTGGATGGCACGCCCAGACGCCCATCCAAATATTAAACTCTAAATCCGCCTATGCCCCCACCCTTCCGGAAATCCTGGCTACGCCACTGTATCTACCACTGATGAAGCCACTACTGTAGGCCTACTGGTTCCCAAAGCGCTATGTAAACTTACGAGGTACCTGGATAGACCATTGAGAACATCACTAACGCAATTGTTTGTTCACGATCTTAGAACCATATTGTATAAGAAGCAAAATCTACATTAAACTTTTTAAGCACAAAAAATTCTGTCCTGGGATCGGTTTCACTTTTGCACCAATTCACGCGCACTCAGAGTGCATTGATAGAATCTGCACTTCGGCTGTTACGTGTTTAGTGCGTTTCCATTGTACACCGCCGTCTCTTCTCTTGTTGGTGTGTGTGTGTGTGTGTGTGTGTAGGTCTAATTGTCTCATCCCATTTGCGGCTGATAAAGTAATTTGCATAATTCGAAGGATCAAATGCAACTCCACGGGGGACACCTGCCCCATTGAATGGCTGCCCCACCCCCCCCCCCAATTTTTTTGCACTCATTCTAATTTCTAGGTAACTAGACTAGTTAAGACGTATTATTCTGCATCTATGGATACATATAGGGCTCATCCATATAGTACATATGCAAAAGGCAAGCCTGTATTTTAAACCCCCCTTCCCTCGTTTGCACACCATGCATACACAAAATCTCCTAAATTCAAACCCCCCTCAGTGTATGCATACCATATGGATGGAACCAAACACTAAGAATAACTTTTGATCTTTCCTTTTTCTGCCACTGAAAAATGCTTCAAAGCAGGTTTTACTTATCAAACAGTCATTCCATGTCACACACAAAAAACAACTCGATATTCACAAAAAGGGCAAACAAATGGCACACAAATTCACGAACTACGGTTCCAAAATGCTATTCAAAATCACGATTAAGAAAAGGCCGCTCGCTCGAAATCGAACGAGCGCAAATAGAGCGGAAATATTTCTGTGACATGATGAAACGGTTTTCTGTCCTAAATTTTTTCTTAGAATTACTGATTGATTTTAAAAATAGGCTTCTGCTCCAGAGCCATCAGAGTCTCCGCCAAACTCCTCGCCGTTGTCAAAGTAGTTTTCGTTATAGTCGTCCTACGAAAACAAATACCAACAATCGTAATACCCAAAATCCAAGCTCTTATATACAGGGCGGCGCAAAAAAAACGGACTAGTCACATTAGATTTTGCATTTAATATAGTCCGGCTTTTTTGTGCCACACTGTAGTACTCACATTCAGCGGCCAAACACTTGTAATAGTCTTTACTTCACTGCTTTTCAAGAAATATATCGTTTTGTTTCAATTTTCTCAGTCGAATCTCAGAATATCAATAACAAGTCTTTGCGTATGATATTAAATGCGCCGGCCTGTGATTGCCACCTAATGGCCTGCTATGCACTATGATATCAGATACAGTAAAATCCAGATATGAAGATCCAAACACTAAATATTGAAAGCCATGACAGTGAGTCA
Source organism: Metaphire vulgaris (assembly GCA_018105865.1). NCBI lineage: Eukaryota > Metazoa > Annelida > Clitellata > Crassiclitellata > Megascolecidae > Metaphire > Metaphire vulgaris. Next base: position 764,225 of record CM030846.1, read on the forward strand.
GAAGCGACAGAATTCGAATGTACAATGATTCTAAAATCAGCAGTGACTGAATAGCACCGAGAACAGTTACCGGTACACAAATAGCGGGTTGAAACTGTAGCTGAATCAGACAGCTTAAGTCCATTACCTCTTCGTTTTCACTCTCGTAAGCAACTTCTTCCTCCTCTTCTTCGACTTCTTCCTTGTTCGGTTTTTCTCCGTCTGGTTCATCTGCCTCAGTTTCTTCCTTAACTTCCTTTTCTAAAACCTGAAAACAATCGCAAGGCATTAGGCCACTGGCCATTACGCTGAACATACTCAAAGCTAGATATAAAGCTTGACAGTTCAATCTGGAACTAAATCACCAATTATCAATTCAATCTAGAAATTTTAAATGGCAACCTTATGATCTGCAGATGCAAATAAAGCACAATTTCAAACCTCTAGATTTTCAAAAAGCGCAGAACTTTCTGCCACACGTATCTTTTTCTTAACAGTCGACTGCTTTGCTCTTAATTTTCGCTTTACATTTGGTTTCAGTTCCTTAGGAATTCGGTTGAAATCTAACAAAGTTCAAATGACCAAAACCACAGAAAAAACTTATTAAGGAAGGTACATAATATTGATTTGTATACTTCTATTGGTTCAGAAGTTTGACTTTAAAAAATACACAGTAAATGTTTATTATGAGACATAAAAGCTGTATAAAGGGATACAATATAACATGAGGCAGGCAACATTTGTGCAATTCATTGCCAGACAATTTTGATAACAGATCTATGATATATGATATACATCCCAACAGATACAAGTGATGAATAGAAGTGTTTGATGCCTGCCTAAAATTAAAGGTCTAAAATTAATTTGCTTGTCATTGTTCAAGGTTGGGGGTATTTTCTGTATATGGTAGTGATTGAAGAATATTTCTATCAACTTATTGTTAAATATAATTATGTATTCATCTTCCCAGTGTTCAACATATTGCCTGAAAGCTTCTAACTCTGCGTTAAAAATATCTGAGAACCACAACTGGAAGAGTTTCATCTCAAGGTCAACTGATAAAGTTTCAGCACTCATTTAACCCCTTAACTGGGCGCCCCGAGTAACGCTTGTACATTTTACATTGAGTTACAAATAGTTGCCCAGTTAAGGGGTTAAACCTCCTAATCAATTGGTGTATACTTACTCAAAGTGCATAAACTACCTATGTCACACCTTTGTCCTCTGATGGTTAGAGCAGCAGATTTGCCTTGGGAGGGGTAGAGGGACTGCCTGTCACCAAGTCAAAGGTACAATCAGTAATATAGAGAATCACATTTTTTAGCAACAGGCATTTTTTCATATTCAAGCCAAAAAGGAACATCTAAGATTTTTTAAATGGAAAAATACAAACATATGATGTCTATCAACACTGCCTTGTTCTTTGTGGATGAAATATCATTCAGACAAAATTCGAAGATACGCCTTTTTGGCCAAATGAAAGCTATGCTTGACAGACTATGAAGAACATCTCAAATAACTTGCCCACCAATATCGCAGTTCCGCTGAGGTAACGAAGGAATTTCAGCGTATCTGTCACTGTAGCGGTCAATGTCCTTCTTAATTTCTTCTTTAAATAGATGCCTCAACTGCAATTTCCATTCCGTCATTAAATCTTCCCGGAAGAAACGAAATGGAGGAGTAGAAGACGCTGCCCCGATGGTGCTCTTTACTCGACTGGTATACTCGGGACCAAGTTTCAGCGGAACGGGCTTAAATGCAAGCGGCTGAAGTTTCAACAGAAGAATATAACAAATGAATTAATTTGTGAATAACATCGTCATACGAATCACAAATAGCTTAAAATTGTTGGCATGCTACTGCTGTATTTTATATTTCCCATGCTTCTAACTTCATACCAAATAAAACTACATTTAAACAGAACTGCGCTACCATAATTCAGGACGAAACAGTATGGTACTCGTAAAACTGGCTAAGCATGCAGATGAACGTTGTAGCAGCAGCATTTATATAGCGCCTGCATATTTAGTCAGAAGCAATGCAAATAATCTGAAAATAGACGCAACAATAAAACGTCAAGAGGGCATAAATGAATAGAAAATCAGAGGGGAGAGCATAAAACACGTTTCATTTATTAAAACAAGGCAAGATATTTTATATCAAGTACAAAAATTACCGGATAAAGAGGCGGCGGTTGTAATACTGAAGAGTCAATTCCCTTCAATTCGTCTCTCAGATGAGAGGCAACGCCCCCGGCTCCTCGCCCCCGACCCCCTCCTCTCCCTCTCCCCCGCCCAGCCATCTTCGAGATTTTATTCTATTTATTTAAAAATATGTAAAATTATTTTCTATTTTACTCAAAACACGTGCAGCAACTGCAAACAAGAATTATAAACCATAGATATTAAAATCCACTAGACAGTCTATTGTGGAAAAGATATCATGAAATTTGCCGCCATCTTAGCTTCTAATACAAGCGCCGGTTCTGTTGTATTTGTTTATAGACGCGTCCGTGTCAAACACGACGAACCTCTACAGCATGTGTTTCCTTTTTCAACCAACGCTGAAAATTAGCTTATAAAATTCGGGTCCATTAGGCAAGTAAATTACGTTTTTAACCAGGCCACTGTGGGTTAAAAACCTTGAATTCTTGCCACTGTACATCATTATTCATTTATATATATATATATATATATATATAAATTAGTTGCACAACAAATAACATGAACAAAATTTGAAGTACCATATAAAATATTGTGTAGTGGAAAAATTCTTTCAACTGGTTTCAGTGGTTCTCACACAGGGCAGTCCCTACTGAACCACTTTAAACTTTGTTATATTATATTATAACTGTGTACAGTACAAATCCTACAATAACATACCTCTGCGACTTGCCATAACATCCATTCCACTACAATTGGTTTTGTTTATTAGAATTAAAATAGTGCTGGAGAAATGAAAAGACATTGGGTAATACTGCAGACAGATAGTCTTCTTCAATTAAGGTTGTCTTCAATCAGATTCTACAGCATTACAAACTATAAGAAATTTCAAATCTATCTTAACTTATGAATAATGAAATGAAAAGTAAAGATAACGAACATCTAGACTTTCTGCTGTCTGTCGGGAGCAAGTAACAATCGTGTTCAATTAACGAGTAAAAAGAAAGCAAGATTACAAAACTATCATCCCACAACAGCACATTCTCAATGCATTCACAAATGCACTCTTGCACAGAGGTAAGCATAATGGTCAGAAGCTATGTTATTGCCATACACTACTGTGTCTGAACAACAAAAATACAGTGCAAATCTTACAACAGTGCAACGTTCTCCACTAACAAGCCCACAAAACACAAGCATCAATGAAAATGCATCAGACATATATGCCACATAATATCACTAATTCAGTTAAATTATCTGAAATAGCCGTACTATCAATACAAATTATTTTCAACACAGATAAAACACAACTGAAAATAATTCACTGTTCTTTTAAAATTTCCGCTGCACGATCTGTCTCTCCACAATATCTAAAGAAATTTGCATATATAAATTTTACCACAAAAGGTTTACCAACAAATTTGCTCAATAAGCTCATGATAAATACTCTGACAAACTGAAAACAAAGGAACTCCTCTGATCACCTTTCATTCAAAGATTATATTTGCCCATGATTACAGCAGTGAACTGTAAATAGCCATTGCTGCAGAATCACAATTACATCGCACTCGATACAAATGGATCATATACAACAGAAATGTCTCAAAATATCAAAACTTTTACAAACATTGTCTTGTCTACAGTATAGGAATCTGCCCAATGTCAAAACAATTGAAGCCTGAACCACCCATCTTTTTGCATTCTCTGACACGCTTTTCCATCTACTACTCCGTCTTCACCCTTATACAGAGGTCACAGAAATACACAATACTAAAGCCTCACAAATAAAGTGGGTTTCCTATGGCCCAATGCATCAACAGTGAATAATCTCACTGCAGACATTGCACAATTCCTGTACACGTTTGCGTAATAGTTGAAACTTTTATCGAATGTAAAACAGTTATTTTGTCTATCGCTACAATTCTCTTTATTAGAATTCACCGACAGGTGTCAGACACACACACACACACACACACACACGCAGTCGAAGTGACATTTCAGGACGATGTCAATTCCTCGGTCTGGTTCTGTTGCAGCGCCTGCTTGACGCACAGCGCCAAGAGCTCGTCAACCTGCTCCGTGTCCGTGTCTTGATCGATCTCAAAGTCCTACGGATGTAAAAGCAAAAGCAACAGCAGAATATAAACGAATTCTAACAACAGCAGAAACACAGAATGTCAATTGTACAACTGTTCATTACGCTGTGCCAAGACCATGGTCAAGACAGCGTATACTGGATGATGTTGCATTTTCTTCACACTGCAATCGTTCACTCTTTGCTATTGTACTTCTGGAGGTAAACTGAGTCTTCAATTTAACAGTTAGAAATGCATTTTGCCTCAATTTGAACCCCACAACACATACAGCTGCATATAAGAGTATATGACCACTTGAGTTTGCATCGGGCTTAAAGTCAAAATTCCTACAAATAAGCCCTTCAAGAAAGCAAATAGTTGTCATAAACACCGTTTAGAACAACTGGATTGCATTCAAGCAAAAAATTATCAAGAAATATTTCATCCATTCACTCTGAGAGTATGAAACTAACACCTAATTATACACCAACAGTATCAATTAGCTCGATACTAAGAGCAGCACTGAATGCATTTTTACGTTGACGACAGTTTCTAACATCAGCTTACTTCATTAATAGATTTGAGAAGCTTTGCAATCATTCTACGCAAGGAACACAGCTTCTCTCTCCACTGTTCCGACTCGACCATCTTGTTCTGAGCCTCCAGCTGGAAGCTACTGACCAACTACACAATAGAAATTTCCAAATTACTATCAACACCTTTTGCATTCTGCGTGAAAACGACGATAGGAATGACAAACTGTTCAAATGCTACAGCAAATGACAAATATTTAAACACAGTATTCAGCCCAGCACACAATTACGAAAAGAACCCCTTTCTTCCAAATTCAGCCAAACTAAGGCCATATTCAAAGCACTGAGAACTTAGGTGAAACTACTACGGTAGCAGTGAGAAAATATCCAGCACAACTCAAGACCTCAGTTTATTCAGAGTGACAAGTGTATCCGACTGATTTAACGGCTTTCTCAAATAGCACAACTTCTAGAAATGTTCACCTTTTGACATTTTATGATAGTAAAAATATTCCCAGAAATTTAAGAGCAACAGAATACATTTAAGGTACTTTTTAAAATAGATATTTAGATATGGAAGGCTGAAATAATGTTAGCCTTGCAAGCATAGAAGAAATATGAACTAAAGAATCACAAGAATAACAAATCATTAGTCCACCTTTTTCAGTCCCCTTTCGTAGTGATCAAAAAAGTCATCCAGGGGAAACGTTGCGAGCTGCTGTGGAGTAAGCCCAGAGACCACGTCCTTATCCATGACCCACTGCGGAGGCAAGAAATACCGCAGACACGTCCTACACGGCCAAGAATAAGAAAGCAAACAGAACACCACAATTCAGTCCACAGATAATCCTTAAAATGACACAGACGCCTTCTAAAGATAACAGAAAAATTGCTAAATCAGGAGATCAGACGAAATTTTTGGCACACCGATATCCATTTGCGATGTCGTCTACGACTTCTGACGACGACGACGGGGTCTCGGCAACGACGTCCTGAGAGACGCCTACGACGGATGTCGACTGCGCAGTCGTCGCCGTGACAACACGCTCAGACTTTTTGGATGGAGATGTCCTCTGTGTTTGCTCTGTTGGCTGAATCAATCAATTGATGAAACAATCAATCGTTTATCTATTTTCAATCAAGATCGACTAAACCAATTAAAAATAGCTGACCAAATCACTGACCTGCCACATACAATCAAGAACAATCCAAATTTCTACTTGTGGGATACTTAACTGGCCCACAAGACATTGGCTGTATGTATCAAACATTGACAATAATCCATTAGCAGTCACAACAAGTACTGCATCTCTTATGCAAAAATTCAATTAAAAAATATTTACTACACATGGCAATCCTATTCAAGTTTGAATAGTCTATCAAATATCTTTGCGTACCTTCAAAATTCGTAAATTTGGATCATCGATGCTGAACCTGTGAAAATAAATCCACAAAAAATTAAACGAAGATGGTAAAAATTATGCAATTTCAGTCAAACCTGCATAATGTCATACAGTCCGAACAGTCTATTCATCTTCTTGCAGTCGCTACAGAAACAAGTGAAAACATAGAGAAAAATGCCAAATGGAAGCAGAGAATGCTACCCACCATTTGTCGTGCTTCTCAGACAGTTGACTGAAATGCACCTTACACTTGTTCTTGCTCTTACTCAGCTCAACTACAATGCCGTCCATCCTGAAAACCCAAGTAATTTGCTTCAACCTCACAGAAATTCACATGGCTACAAACTAATGGACACTTTAAAGACAACACAAACACATGGCGATTTATAAAGCATGACAATTCATTCAACTGGTTTAAATCGGCAAATTCTACCAAGCGTTTGGCTCTGTTCACTTCAGAAGAAATAAGACCAATACTAATCTATTGACTGTCTTTTAGCTTTTTATTTCTGCAGCTCAGATGACAAGTTAAAAGTTGGAAAATATCAGAACTGCAAACAATGGTTAATCATCAGAATGCAGGAACAAAGGATGAAATAAAAACCCCAAAGCATAGAGTTAACAATAAACCAAAATGGCTATAACGATAACAGAAATTGACAAACCCATCTTCTCACCATTTATTATTCATCTTTACATCTACCTTGTTTCCAACACGAACTGCAAGTCAACAAAAAAAACTAAATCAATAAATAAAAATCCTACACAATTCCCCTCCCACCAACATACTTACTATCTTACGGGTAGATTATTAAATGCAATGACCAACTAATGCCTGGCTCTTCTCGACTTTAAAATATCTGAGGTCAATTGATGACACAGACAGCAAAGCTTCATCACCGTTTGTGTTGTCTCGAGGATGACCATCGTCCGGTTCTGCATCATAGGCATTGTCATCTTCTTCAACCAAATCATCTTCATCGTCTTCATCACTCGATGACCTCGTCTTTCAATAAAATAACCGACACCCGTCAAAATCAACGCAGCTCACGATCCAAGGATCATCAACATAAACCTTTATAATCACACAAGTCAAAATAAAGACAAGAGGCACGATTCGCATAGCATGGCGTACTATGAACTCGTGTTGTGTATGGCCCATTCCACAAACAAAGCAAGGCAAATACACAGGAAGGTTAACCAGAGTAGCCATAAGGTCAGAAAAATGCATGCAGAAAGGGTTCTTATGCGCGAAATGTGGCGCTCGTGCGAAGAGAAGTGCGTACTCTACGACGTTTGATTCTTGCGTGACGCGTTTTTTTCTCCGATCTCGGTACGTATTCGTCTTCTTCGTCGCTTATCGCTGGTCGCTTCTTTGACTTCGAAACCGAACTGGACCAAGTGCTCTGGAGGGAAAATGACTTTGTCTTGGTGCTATCTCTGTCAATCTTCTTCATCTTCACAAAGCACACGAGGTCTTGCAATTATAAACAGTTGTCTTCAAGCATTCTTTAAATCTTTGTTACAAAATACAAAATCTTCCTTCCAATCAGTTATTATGAAACAGAACATTGTTCCAATGGAAAGTCAAAGCACATTTCTGAATGCTCAGACAAAATGCAAACATTTCAACTAAACTGATTAGAAAATCCAAACTTCATATATTGCAGTAAGCCAAAAATTTCACTTTTAATATATGACCAGCATAGAAAATGTAATTTTAAAAAAGTATATTTTACTACTGTCACTTATGCTTTAATTTCAATAATTGACACTCTCGGTGCAACATATAATAACTGAATAATACCTGATGTGACTTCTTTCGGGCTATCCTGTCATTCTCATCATCATCATCATCATCATCGTCACCTACAGCATTGTCATCATCATCATCGTTATCATCACTGTCCATTTCCATTCTATTCTTTGCACTGCCAGGTTGTCGACTTGGCTACAAAGTCAAAATCATACAATTTTGAAATCAATATCAGCCTTCTTTCACGGCAATCTCAGATTTCCCAATTTAACCTCAAATATGCCTAAAAACACCAAGCAAGTGTTAAGCAAAGGCCAAAGGAATGAATGAATGGCCTCAAAGCAGGTCAATCAATATCCATTATCCACACAGCTATCACACCAGCATTACCGGGATGCCTTTGGACAATGTCTTCCCATGACTACAGAAAGTAACGGTGAGATTTCTTCAAGAAAAGGACAGGAACAAAACTAAAAACTTTTTATTATCTATACAGATAAAAGAAATTTTAACTAACGTTCAGTTTTTCCAGTTGCTCCTGTTTTTTACGAATCTCCTGCAAAAAGAAAATAATATATTCTTCATCGATTCATTCAAAAACAGAAACTCACAAGCATCAAGATCTTGTTCCCAAGTGACTCTGTTAAATTTAGACAAAATATCATATGGCAAATGAGTAGGAGGCCTGAGAAAAGATAAAACCCTATCACAGATAAAAGTTCTTAAAATTCTGGAAGACCTCACCCTCTCCAAGTCCTTCTCTTTCTCTTCTTTAGACTTCACCACCTTCGTGCAGATACCTTCGGGCATGTTCAGTTTCTCCTCTTGAGCTGAACATCTTCAAATGAAAAATTAAAAGTTTATTTCATAGAAACTTTGTTCAACAATGAACCACGAACTGAGCACACGTGGAATTGGAAAGGTCGAGAAAAGGTTATGGAACATCATCAATCTAACGTGTACCTCAAAATAAACATGCAGTGCAAGTTATACAGCAGATGCTGACAATTACAACAGGAAAATATTGTACAAAGGAATGCGCCTGAAACTGACAGCAAGTAACCTGTTATGGGCAGGGTCTGGATTCATAGAACACACCCAGTCGTCTGGAAATACTTTGCCGATGTTATTAGAGGAGAACGGAAGAATTCTCCACTTAAGACACAAATCTAAAACACACCAAACACATACACACACACACATTCACTGTCCTAGTAGCAACTCAGCTAATCCAAGACTACAACACATTGGCTCTGTACCACTCGTACAAAATCAAATACAAGCAGTGGACATACATCTAGAAATTAGTAAAATATATCGGCCGTGATGAATTTCAGAACTTACCGCACTGCAGCGTTATCGGAACTTGCATCGCCCTTTTACGAATGAATTTCTGGTCCTGAGACGGTGAATCGCGCCAGTTGGGATTAACGTATCCAAAATCCTCCCTTTAAAAAAATAGGCAGCACATCCCGTCACACCCCGACAATAGCTGTGAAGCAGCCATCGTAACTTAGAAACCAAAATAAACTTGGAAAAAAGCTGGAGAGTTAAGACTCACTGCATGGAAAGTCATTAGTTTTTTTCTCAAGAGACTAGATGAGAAAATTAACCCGATTATCTTCAAAGCTCAGATGAAGAGAAGTAAAATACAAAAATCTTACCAGAATTTTGTAACGCCTTGCTGAGCTGCAATATAACACAAAACATGCGATAACTGCCGTTTAGAATAGGATAAGAAAAACCAGTTCTTTGAAGTAAGTAAGAAATTTGCAAAGAATATTAATAACATAAAGGTGATAAAAGCAGGCCAAGACACAAGTCACATGACCCAAGTCAAGCTCTGCATAATGAAGACCAGCAAAACCCCTAAACAAAATGTGTAGAAAAATGCCTGGAAGTACTTAGTTTAGACCAATCACAAAGCCATTCAGACTTTAGTAACTTATAACTATAAGTCTTAGAAAAACTCCTAATTCGATGACATGACTAAGCCTTCCAGGTACCCACTGACCACCTGAATATTGTTCCAGTGACCAAATGGGTAAATGTAAGTTTCATAGAAGTTCCCATTTACCAATGTTTATGTCTTTCCAGTACTGAAGCATGTGTTCTCCCATTGCCTGAAGCAGATGACGATACTCCTTAGCATCAGCAAAATCCTGTTTATTATGCGTTGGTTCCAAGACCAAGTACGGAACATCAACAAAGCCTAACACAAAAGACATTGCATATACAATTATACATACAAATACACACACACAATCATATACTAAATGAGTTTCAATGCTCCTTCTTATTATTATTATTATTATTATTATTATTAAGACAGCCTCTTTACCAAAAGCCACAAACCAAAACTGAATCAACAAAGAACTTACCGACAACACCACTGCAAAACCTGAAAAGAAAAAAGAAAATGTAATAAAGAGATTAGATAAGCAACCTTTTATAAAAAGTCATACCATAAACAGTTTTTCTAAAACCATCTGCTACCTTTGTGCATACACATAACATCCTTGCCTCTGTAAAGCAACAGGTCTACCTCAGAAAGCAGGTCTTTAACCCATAAGTGCCGTGGTCATATATGCCATAGACACCATTCATTCGGCAGTAGTGAAAGGGTTAAAACTTTACAAATCTTTAACCCTATTGCACCGTAAGACCAATACTTGGGGTTCATAACATGTTGGTCATACGGATCACCACAGTCAAAGGGTAACGTGTATAAGTGAATACGTTTAACGTAATCTTACACTCCGCCATCCGCCTGAGGTCCAACTTTCTGATACATTTTGATGAGACGACTGCAGTTGTAGATAAACATCCCGTCCTGATTGCGACTGTCGATGTTTATCCCAAAAACAAATGTCAGAGTCTTTGGTTCACGAAGTGATCTTAGAAAAACAAAAGAATTACACTAGATTCACAGTCAAATACAAGAAGTCTGCAACATTAAGATCTCAGCGCCATTTACAGGTAATCTCAATGTAATTACATGGAAAGACAGATTTATGACATAGGAATCAATTATCTTCCTCTGCCTCTCCATCTCTGTTGATATTGATTTCCAAGAACCAAAAATACATGCGAGTCCATGTTCTGCCCTGCAATTTACAAACCTATGCCCCTGTGTTACAGTACAACAAATTTATTAAGCACTCAACTGCCATCATAACAAGTCGATCTGCATCTGACAACTTATAATTTTGCCCACAAATATGAATAAAATCTTGCTTTTAACCATTTTCTTTCTGCTTAGCTATAATTAGTAACTGCTCTTGCACTCTCTGGTGCTATAAAAAGCCGTAGAAATTCCGACGACTCACTTGACTTTTCGTTCTGCGATCTGCTTTTTGATTTGCGCGTCTCGACGCAATTCTGCCGCCAATGTCTGCACTCGACGGAGTTCAACCTATGAAAAATAATTCCAAGAACTAAAAATGAAGTCCAGTATGAAGACACAAAACCAATAATTATCAAGTGAAAAAATGCAGCACAAATCACTAAACCAGAGAAATAGCTTTAAAATGTACACACTATCGGGAAACCAGGTGAAAAGCAAAGCTGTAGAGAGTGACTGTACTGCATATAACTTGAAATAAATTTAAATCATCAATCACATACCAACGAACATCATTCAACTTTCTGACTAATTATATGCAGTAGTGAAGCTGATAAAAAAACAACAACACAGCTCTACACACAAACTTATTTAACGTATCTTATCCTGAAGATCATTCTCATTTCCTTCAACAAAGTCTGGTTTAATAATGAAACAAACTTCAAATGATTTCCTTCTCACCCGCTGCTCCTTGTCCAGTGATGAACCAATCTTCAATTCGAGATTCCTATTTCGTGCAAAAGTGAAAAGAAATAAAAGTTTAAATATATCTGAAAGCCTTTGGTATACATGCTACGTGGAAAAGTTTTCACTTATACTGTACCAAGTATACAAATGGCAGACATCAATACACAAAATAGCATTATCTTCAGAATTAATCTTAAGTGATAGTATCGTATCCTATCATATCTTCGACAAATTAACTCCAAACCAACAATAGACCAAGCAAGCAGACATCATTCAGGACTGAAGAGAACATTTTTCACACCTGGCTTTACTCTCTGCCTCCTTTGCACGATTTTCAGCTGCAAAGATATTACAAGAAACGGTCACAAATCACAATCATCAGAAATACCAAAAACTGCAAAAATTGATTTTAAAAAGTACAAATCTGACTTCAATATTTATGGCAAAACAAATTTCTTAAACATATAAACAATTATCTAAACAAAAACTGGCAAGAATAAATAGCTGACCAAACTGATGATCACAAAGCCTGAAATAAAACCATGAAACGATTTGGAAGAACTTACCGCTCTTTGCATCTTCCTGCGACTTCTTCGCTTCTGCTTCCGATCGGGTTTTGAAGCGAACTGACGAGTATTTGTACATACGTGGCTTGTACAGACCGTTGGCCAGCCGTTTTGTACGGACTTTTTTGCCCTGAATGTAAACGCGCATTCTTGGGTCGACGTAGAGTATGGACGCGTACGCGCGGAATGACTTGCGCTCAGGAACCAGCCTAAGAGAGTTGTGGAAAAAATAAAAAAAATAAATTGTAAAATAACCAAAGCAAGAAGAAAATCACGCCTAACCCTAACCACGTAGCGATGGAAAAAATGTCTCCGTAAATTCTTGGCATCAAAGGCTAAGTAATCACTTAACGCAACCATCTATTCATCAAAACTTTATCAACAAGATAGAGCATTGAACAACATAGAAATGAAATTCAAGTATGAAAATTTACACAGTGCAAATACAGCAAACATATATACAAGCTTCTGCATTAATTCCACATCCCTGTCAAAACATTATACTGACCTAAGCCTCAGAAACAAAAATCTTTCTACAGAACTAAAACCCTTATATAAAATCTTTATCAAAATTTACTGCTAACTACTAAGATGATAAGCATTCTATAGAATAAGTCAACAAAATCAGTCAACATCACTCTCGGAAGGCTTGCGTTAGGTTCATTCTAATTCGTAGCAGATCGTAAATTGACAAGTGTAAAAGTTTCTTAGATGGCATTGAAGCCCCCCACAGAGTTAACATGAAACAAAAACTCTGCTAATAAAAGAAAGCAGTCAGAAGATTGAATGCGTGCCTTGAACTATAAAGGAGAACAGACCCTTCATCGGTGTCGAAGTCAGATCCCTCGGGGTTCGACAGGATGATGTCGTGACGGTCGCTCTTGATGTCAAGCTCTGGCTCGCCCGAGTCGAGCAGCTTCACGTTGTAGATGACAACGAGCGTTCCCGAGTCTCCCTCTATGTTGTCAAACTCCTTCATGAACTGCGCTTCTGTCTTGAAGGGCGAATACTTGAGAATGAGCTGCATCTCAAGTTGATGCTAACAACGAACAAACAAGACAACGTGGAAAGCAATTAATATGTAAATTGGCAAATAAACAAGTAAATAAATAAGTAAATAAGCAAATAAACAAGTAAATAAGTAAGCAAGTTAAGGAAACTTACAGGAATCATACAATTTTCATACATTTGCAACACTCAGATACATAAAAAGCAGAGCATATCAACTCTTTGGTGGAATTTAAAAAACAGTACTCTAGAATATGACAAACACTGCTTAACAATGGCCAAAAAAGACCTTTGAAGCAGAAAAACAAGCATCGAATCCCTCTGATCTCTGGTGCAGTACTTACAAAACAGCAGACTTTGGTGACAAGGTGCCCAAAAAATTTTAAGCAGGCATTGCATTACAGTAAAAAAGTCTCCTTTTCTCTCTCAACCTCAGCAAAATATATTTTGGGCCTTTCACTTAATAGATGGAAGAACACAAAATTTGATGAAATGCCATCAGAAGGAATGTCTTAAATAAATCGAATTTTCTGTGCTAAAAATGTCAAATTCCTACTTTGTCTTTGTCTTTTGTTGTCTTTATCAGCGGCTTCTTTGTCTGAGAATCAAATGTTGGCATTGGAACGATAACCTACAAACAAACTCAAGTGCAGCATTTGGACACGTTCATGCAAAACACGTTCATCGCAGCTCATGAACAAAACCACCTCAATTGAGTCTACCGTTCATGAGCACAGGCAAATCAGACTTATATCAGTCCTTCTATTCTCAAATTCCTCTGCTATCACAGTAGGTTATTATTCACATCTGTTATCAATACTGTGAAATTCAAGTCCTATCACATAATTGAAACTGTCACCTAAGTGCAAAGTAGAAATGAAATGTCAGAAGTCAGGCCATTCTCACCTCATCTATTTTTTCTTCCTCATGAAACGTACGCGACAGAAAGACGCAGGTCATTGTCGGGCCTTTTTTAGTGAATAATATGAAATCATTTCCTATCCTCATAGATCCCCTGCAGCACATAATTCCAATAAATTTCTGAGTCAGCATAAAACTATCAATCAATCAAAAATAAATAGATCAATGATCAATCAATCAACTTCTATAGCGCCACAATCATAATGCCCAGGGCATCAGTCAATGGCGCACCAAATCCAAATAGAATTAGAGTCGGGTCAAGCCAGAAAAGATCAGTCAGAAACGGCGGGAGAGCAATCTAAGAGGGATAAGCCAAGTTAAACAGAAGTGTTTTAAGACCAGATCTGAAAGATGATAAATTGTTACTATACCAATAGAGCACCTAAAAATCGCAAGTCATATCAAATTGAAACCTTCTAGAACACAGCATTTCTAAAAATAACTGTTCTAAATTAACTTCCGATTAAAACTCACAAAAATTCTATACATAGGAGTATGCAAACTCCTCGTACAAACGTCACACATAAAACATAATAAAACTCAAATAAATCCACAATCACAATTATGCATATTCATGACATGACATATCCATAAACATATCACCATAGCCACCAAATATAACCATAGAATTTCAGTCTTACTTACGATTTCAGTCCATTGCCGTACATCCCGATTAACTGTGACTCAAGAGACTTTTTAGTTGACTTTCCAAACATAACGATGTCCGCAGACTCATCTACCAACCATCAACAGCATCACAAATGAAACGAACATTCAAAGTCAAAGGAGGGTCATTCCACATAAGACTGACCATCATAACCCATGCGACTGCCTTCAAATTGTCTCGTAGTTTAACAGAATAATGCATCACATGAATAAATAATGCCCAATACTTTTGCACTTAACCCTTTGGAAGACAACTGCAACAACAAATATCATATTATTCAATCACACAAGCATTTTGAATTAATAAATTCATATACTAACCTGGAGACATTCCTTGTCCATCGTCAAGGAAACAAAGTAGATAGCTACCCCGGACTGACTCATCACTTACTACAAAGACAAGAGATGCCTTAATGGATTGCTAAAGGAATGATCCGATATGTAACATAACAAAGACAAATGCAGTTGAAGCTTATGGTATGTGGGGATGAATGAAACCATATCCTACAAACCTGAGTAGATGTTAATTTTGGTTGCTGATGCATCCCTAAAAACAAAATAGATTTCAAATAAATACACTGAACTTCTTTTAACTGAAGCAATAGCTGAAAACAACTTCTAGATCATAAGCTTTGACTCTTCAGTCAATATTATTGCAAAATAACCATAACACTCAGAGTTCATAGCACTCCAAACTCAAACAGAAGGGGGACTGGACCACCTGATTCAAAGATCAGACCAGATTCACTACAGACACAACCCATCAAAGGTACAGTCCTAGAAGAGCTGGGAATGATGGTCAACATGTATGCAAGATGCAGGTAATCCAAAACTTATGGCACACTGTGGTCCACGATGAAAGCAAAAGAATCACAAAGCACATAATCCAACTTCATAAACTCTCAAAATGCCCTTAAACCAAACTGCAAAAAGTATTTCTTCAATAATGACAAAGACATCCTAAAAGAAGTAACAGACTTCAACGGCCATACACATGAACCTCTATACTGATCAACTAGGGCTAAGGTTTCTATACAATACAGACACCTCCAACACAGACCCTTTCTGAAAACAAGAAAAATTGACAATGCAACATTTCACTGGTCAGTAAATTTATCTGAAGCCTCTGTCAATAAATATCAACCTTTCATCATGGATGCCATGACCCCTGTCATATTAACTCACTTAGATATTATTCAGTTATAGAAAACTCTTCATAAAAACTAGAGCTCTAAAACGATTAGTTTTTTAACCCCTCATATCGTGATTTTAACACACAGGTTGTATCGCGTTGAACATGCGGCACTAAGTACTCTTTATGTATCTAAACTTTCGTTTGAATCGGTGCATGCTAAGGCAAGAGCTAGGGTTAGTGTTAGGGTCAATAACATCTAGTTCAAGATCAATCACAGAAGACTAAATAATATTGCCAATAGTTGGGTCTGACAGACAAATTGGATACTACAAAGTTGAACATCAAAAGCAAAACTCATAAAACTTGTATTACTCGGCTAAATGTAGGCAAAAATTCATGACATATGCAGCGTAGACCAAAAAAACATAGCAAAAGATTTTGTATGAAAAGTTGCTAGAACCTTGCATTATCCAGGAGTTCAGCCAATGCTCCAAACAGAAATTCGTGTGTTGTTCTACAAGTAAAACCAATTAATTAAGAATGCATTTAGAAGCAATGATCTGCAAAATGGCTAAATCAAATGGCCAAAAGGGCAGCAGCAAGAACAAATACAATAGAATTCACGGCATTTGCAAACTGAACTAGAAAATTCAATACTAGAATGCACATGATAATCAGGCAATAAAATAGTTTGTGGCCCCAACTAACATCAAATTACTTTTGATTCCACGGTCCTACCCAAGCCAAAATGTTTTAAATAATACAGAGATGTTCCACAGGTGCACAAACTGACAAAACCTGCAACAGATTTCACTATTTTCGATTTGGCAAAACAGTGCAGTCTGAGTGCTATGTCTCTACCGTGGCATCTTTCTCATGAAACTTACGAGTTTGTGTGCAAGTAATCATAACTGAGTTGTGCACGACAGAGGTTACGATACTGTGCTGCCATCTAGCTCTTTCAAAATATCTAAAAATTAGGAACACAACAAATATTAACAATAAGAAGGCAATGTAAAAAATGGCAAAAAATTTGTGTGTATGGGCATGTGCATGCATGTATGAGTGTAGTCTTCACTTGAGATTACACAATAATGAAAGAATAAGCATCAAAACAGTCCGCAGCAGTGTGTCAAATCAGGCTGTACCATTGCGTCAAAACAGTCTGAACTTCTCTGAAGCACTGTGTCAGAACAGTCTGTAGGAATGAGAAAAAACCGGCGGCAGCAGCACTGTTCCAAACTTCCAACAGTCTGGAGCACTGCGTCAAAACAGTCCGTAGCAGTGCGTCAAAACAGTCTATCGAACTGCATCAAAACAGTTGCAATAGTGCTTCAAAACAGCATGAAACAGCGCTGCTCCAAAAGTCATACGGCAAATAGACCCTTGAGATACATTTCTCAGGCAGTGACTGTTCGTTTTAAAATAAAAAGCTACAAAATCCGGAAGATCGACAGGATCTTAACCAGCGATGAACTTATTCCAGTGTATCGGTGATCGCCAGCGAATAAAGAAGCGCAGCATAAGATCGTCCTGGAAACGGTCTTCCGTATTCCGGGAACAAATCAACGGCGTCCTAAATATTTAAGCGAGCGCAAAAATCGCAGAACATGAAACGAATTGCTAATGAAAAGCACAAAACCTGATGTTTTGACGGAAATAAATGCGTTCTACGACCAAAGTAACGCACTTCAGTCTCACCGCTTCCGCTCACGCAGCAGCCATTGGTGCGTTTTTCTATCATCATTCATCATCATTCATCATCATCATCATCATCATCATCATCATCATCATCACATCTTCTTCTTCACATCTTCTTCTTCGAGTCGAAGGTTGGTAGTCACAAGTTGTCACCACTTTTCTCGATCCTCGGCAATTCTTTTTAGTTCTCCATAGTTTTCAATGTTCGTCCATGCAGTTCTTGATGTCCTCCTGCCAAGTTCTTCGAGGTCGCCTTTTTTTATCTATCAGCGTTCCAAAGTGCTGCATTTCTATTCACGATCGTGTCAATCTGAATTAATCTACATAAAGCAACTCATAACCCATGGAAATTGAACAGCAATAACATGAAAGAGCAACATTATAAATTATTATTTTATATATGAACAGTGACTGAATTGTGTTAATTCTTGCTTTGTTTGGTTACTTGCATGGATAAAGTATAATTAAATATTTCAACTTTCAGGGATTGTTCACCAGGTAATAGAGCGAGTGCCGAGTGCTTTATAAATTGTCTAAACCTGTGTGTTCTCTCGCATGTAATCAAAGCCTTCTGATGTAATAATGAGGCCATAGACGTTGACATTCTCCGGGAACTATTTGCAAAGACGACAGAAAGTTTGATAACAATTTGCTCAACTATGACAATACTTATCATGGTTACCTTAAAAATCACCGTAAACCTTCTAATACAAGCCAGTGTCTATTTAAACAAATGTCTTTATACCCCACTGTCTGAGACCCGGATTCTATTAGGAGTTTGAGGGTAGTAATTGTGATCGACCTTAACAAAATGGCGAAAATCTGGTTTTACTCTCTAAAAAAAAAATACCGTAAACTCGTTCTAGTTGAAATTAAATTCTATTGGTTAGACCAATGCCATAGAATTTCTTTGGATTAGAACTTGTGTCGATTGCATCGGGTGGGGCGAGAGGACGACGAAGGAGGCGGACGGGAGCTCCTCGTCCGGCGGCGGAGGCGAATGGCCGTCTTGATTACCGTCGGTGAGTCTTTTCTCCCTCGTCCGATGCCCCGAAGGACTCTGAAGCGGCCGATCGGTCTGTCCGTTCGTCGCCGGCCTGACATCGTGTTTGCTTTAAGATGGCGACCGTTTTGGGGGTGTCTCGATGGGCGACTGGTTGCCTTTGCCCCTCCCCGGGTCCCTGGCCACCGCCAGCTGCTTTCAGGCTTTTGGGACGTTTCGACAGGCAGTTGGATATATAAAAAATGTAGAACATTTATGATGTGCTTCACCATTGACCCCTTCATACAGTGGTTCTCACACAGGACAGTCCCTACCGAACCACTTTAAACCTTATATTATACTGTATAGGGGCCTACATGTTCAGGAAGCTCAGGCCGATCGGTCCCAATGGCGTCGATGAGTAATTGTAGGCACACCGTCGGCGTTTGGTTACTCCCCTCATTTTAGATTGCGTGACCCGCCAACTGACAATAGTCAAAAGTGCAATTTAAAACAAAACTTCATTTGTTTTAGATTTTTCTGGCGAAATTTCTGGACTGTTTACTTGGGAAGATCTGCAACTTTTTATTAGCATTGACGTCTCCAATTACAAGATGATTGAATGAACAAAACAGGGGTTTTAATCTTCTATGGACGATTGTAACTTTGGTTTTCACTTGAAACGCTAGCGTTCAGATGTTTGCTGAGCACAATATGAACGATTCAAATACTGTCGATTCAGATTTGCTGTTTGTTACTCGGGAACCCGAGGTCAACCTGTCTATTTTAAATGGTTATGTTAAGACCTGCAAGAAATTAGAACCAACAGAAGAATATGAAGAAGCAGAAAGGGTTGGTGTTCTTGAGTACATGCCATCATGCAGGTATCGCTCTGCGGCAAAATGTAGCGGCGAAACTTTGAAAGCTGAGGTATCATTACCGCTACATCAGAACTCAAACTCGTGTCAGGAAAATACATCTGAAAATGCTGCCGAGGCAACATCTTGCAGCCGGGACATTGAACACAAAGCATCTAGCATTGCCGAAAGCTGTAGCGATAGTTTTGGCAAGTCATGTGCTTCTTCCCACAATGCACAGTGCTCGACATTGTTACTGTCTGATGATGATGAGCTTCTTGATCCTGTTGGGACCGAGGCTGAAGAAGAACCCCAGGCGGTCGTTACGCGCTCCCAACAGCAAGACTGCACCAAAGCACCGTCTAGTCATGCCACCAGCAATCGGAGATCACTCGGAGTGGACCAATTGTCCACCGCCGATCGGGAAGTCGCCACTTTTTGTCACAGTCCTTCGACATTTGACGTTGCAAGGGATGTCGCTTGGTCAAACCCGGACACCGCTCATACATCGCCAACTGACAGTCCAGAACCGGTGGAGCAAGTTGCTTCCTATTCGGTTTCTTCGCATTCAGTTGGAGGCAAACTGTGCTTGACTGACAGAATTGATAGACAGGGTAAGTGAAATATTTGAATCTTCAGTTTTGCTATATAGGCCTGCTGGTTTAATTTAATGCAGTGATTTTTCAGAAAATATGCAATGTTTTGGAGTCATCTATATACATGAAGATAAACAATGGTAATGGATAGATACAAGGTATATCTATAACTAGTAGGTATTACTTAACTTATGTTAAAGTGAGAATTGAAAAAGATACCAGAAGGGAAAGATGTTCCCGCTAATGGGTATCTTATTAATTTTGATTAGTAGTTTTTAAGGTAGACAAATTAATGGTAGTAGACTTAAGCTTATTTTAGTTAATTAACTAGAAATTAAAATCATTTATCTGTTAACCTTAGCCCCTTTTGTGCTTAATCTTCTTGCTCTTGTTTTGTACTTTGATTCAGGTCCAGGTTCAAGTCGATATCAGTCTCCTGTTGACGAGTCTGGAAAGATTTCAGAGGTTCATCTCGGAGGAGGCAATTTGCAGCCGGTCGAGATGTTGAGCATGGATCGCCACCAGGTGGAGCCGAATTCCCTTTCTCGGCAGAATGTCGTCTTCCTCAACGAATATCCTTTCTGGCAGAGCACGCGCGCTTTGTACCGCGACGATTCCGCAGCGGTGGTAGACCGTTCCGAGGTGGAGAAACGTCAGGAACGGAGAGACAAAAGGAAGAAAGTCCATTCTCTGCCAGTGGCCCTTGCCAAAGATGTTGCTGGTTACGTCGGAGAGGGAAAAACCATAGAAGAACTTATTGATTACATTACTAGAACGGACGGTAAGAGCCAGAAATCGAAGCAAAAGGCATTTCAGCATCGTCAGACTGAGTCGAAAAAGCTGCCTGCTGCTGCAAAGTCAACAAAGAAGGCACAGGTGCCAAAAACCAGGCCGAAGCTAAGTAAAACTACCGTTTCGAGAAATATTTCTGATGCTGGCTCAGCAGTTGATGAGCTGGTTACCTCAAAACCTATTGAAGACTCTGAGATGGCTTTGCCAGGAAGCGGTCCCACTGAAATTCTTACGGTTTCCGATGGAAGTGTGTGGAAGACTGCTCCGGTGATAAATTCTGCATCGTCTGATCCTGTGAATGATTCAGAGGATGCAAAATGCTGGCGAAAGATGTCACACGAGATGAAGCAGCATAACGGGGTCTATGGATCTGGCGAGGATTTGAGCGAGGAATTGGTCGGTGGTTTAACTCGAACTGCCAGCGAGATTGGTCTCCTGTTTTGTCCTACTTCATTGTCTGCACCTGCTGTAAAAGACATTTCTGTGGATGCAAGAAATTCCAATCTGCAGATGAGCAGCTTAGAAAATGGTGTAACTGCACGGACTAACGCACAGATCAACACAGGAGCAGCACCTCTGGACGACGGGTTGTCAACACAAGCTGACAATTCAACCCATTCAAAGAGTTGTGAAATGCTTTTTTCGAAGGTAAAAAAGTCGCCGACATCAGATCGGGCAGCATCGACCGTGATTTTGACCCCTCCAGTCAATCACCCCCAGCGCGTCGTACCCTCTGTTCCTCTGTCGAGATCTGCATCAAATTCCGAGTATAGTTACCAAGATGAAACTGTATTGTTATCGGAGGAAAATGGACCCTGGGAAGAATTTCAGTCTAAGAAGAAGCGCTACCGGAACCACGGCCAGCAGTCGGTCGCTAGAAATCCAATGCTGAGTGCACGAAGGTCGTCGTCTTCGGGCAGTGCAGTGCCTGTCTCGTCTCAGAAGAAGACCGCATTGGATTCGGTCTCTGTGATGATGATGATGACGAGGCACACGGATGGTGCTATTGATGCGGCCCGGGGCCACAGGGTTCCATTCACGACAGGGAATTTTCCAGAGACCGTGTGTCAGGATATACACAGTGGCAATGTTTGGAGCGCAATTGATGTTGACTCGAATGATAAGTTGTCTGAATCGATGCACAGTTCTACCGCAAATTCTCCTAAATCTTCATCGAATAATTCACATTCAGGAAGTGATGTTCCGGTTTCGAATTGTCTGCGTGGAACTGAATTTTCTGTGCATAGGAAAGACGAATGTTCTACGTACGCGAGAATGGCGTCCAGGGATTCCAATTCTATTTCATTTAGGTCAAAGACGGGACCCAGTGTTGGTTTTTTGTCTTTTTCAAAACAACCTGATGATATTGTCTGTGGGAAAAATAGAACTGAAGCTGAAGCATTTATTCTGGATGATAAGACGAAGAAATCGAATGCCTCCGACCAATCAGGTGCAGCTCTTTTGGAAGAAAATAAATTAGGCACTGCAAAAAAATAGCAAATGGAGAAGAAATTTGACAATTTGAGATGTGAAATGTCGGAGACGTTTGACAATAAGCCAAACGGGAGACTTTCAGCAAACCTTTCTAAAGTAAAAGAGGCTTCATCAAATGCCATTGCAAGGCCTCCCGCCGTCGTCTTCTGCGGAAAGGGTTCGGTAAAGACCGGGTTCGGTAAAGAGAGTTGTGGGATATCTTTTGAATACAGCGATGAACCAGCATCTGGGAAGGCCAAGTCATCATTTCTGGTCAAAGACTTAGCAACAGGCAACACATCTGATGTGCGTGTTGCATCAGGTTGTTTTCATCAGGTGTCGAGATCCTGTGAAGCGACGTCGTCGTCGTCGGGTGTTGTCAACTGCGGTCGACCGATAGCTCCGTTGTCCGGGACGGGTCATGCATCGTCGACCAAGACCCCTGTTCTCATCGTCAGTCCACTGCCGAAAGTGCTGCAGCAGGAAGAAACGACAGCGTACATCGTTGACGCCGATCCCGAGAGGTTGAAAGAGGCGACGGCATGCGTGCGCCACGGCATTTCTACGGAAGTGAAAGAACCCGCTATGCAGATTTCGGTCTGGTCTGCGTTGGCCAGACCTTTGCCGACTCAGGAGCTGGTGTCTGTGGATGGCGGTGTCGTTGTGCCATCGTCTCTGCCAGCGGAAATTCGGGAGGCATCGGATAAGGTGCCGATGAAAGTGACGCCAAAGAAGACACACCTGGAACCGAATCACGCCCGACGCACAAAACCCTCGCACGCTTCAAACAAGGTGTCGACATTTAACGCTTTGGATGCCGCTCACTATTTGGCAGTTGGTAAGTTTTGGTTATTATTTAGTGTTACGTTATTTTCTGTAATCAGCAGAGCATTTTCCTTTCTAAAACTGAGTTTATTGTGTTTGTGTTTCATTGCAGAAAATTTAGGTGATATTTCTGATTGAATGCGGTTTTTATTTTCAGATTGGGAAAGGTTGTTGAGTGAAGGTAATCAAAATTTCATGCTTTATATTTCATATCTATTTAGTCTGTTAATTGCATAGAAACTGACAGGTTATGTACAGATTGTGAAATTTTTCAATTCAGGAATCGGGCAGAAATTTGCCAAATCTTTTGGTAGATTTTATGTTACTCCATTATTCTTTGAACATTTCTTTAAGGTGGAGATAAAATGTTTAAGTAAATATTTCATTGACATTTGGGCCATAAGTTAGAGAACGTTTATTTCAAATGTAATGCTACCCAGTGTTACTTAAAATTGATAAAATTTAGAAGATTAAAAATTTGGCTTCTATATAATATATAGAATTTTAGATGAACTTTATACATTGCATTGCCTTATGCACCTTTAGTTATGGACAGGGCTGTGGAGTTGGAGTTGGTAGAGCAGAAGAGCCACAGAAATTGAGCGGTTATAACAGTTTGGGGTTATTATATTCAAGATCAGTGGATGTTTGTCAATATTGGTGGCGTCTGGACGTGCTAATAAAGTGCAGTGCTACGGAAAACACATATGTGAAAGTGAATTTTCTTTGTTTCAGGTTCTTTGGTCTATTACCTCCCAGATCAACAGTGAGCTTTCCTGATCAACGGATCAAGATGTACTTTACCTTCCCAAAATTTCTATTATTGTCACCCGGTCACTCTGAGCGATATCAATCCATGTGCAATGAAACTATGTATGCATTCTTGTGGGCTTATAATAATAGGCACTCAGTTATCACAGTAATATATGTTGATATGCATATTATAACACTACATGCATATTAAATATTACTGAATGAGATTCTTATGTGATGTTATTATGCATCTGGTACACGTGCATATTCACGACGCTATGAATATGCAGAACCCTGAACAACGCTCATAAATGTATGTAGCTGATGAGTAGATGTTTCTTTTAGAATTGTTTGTGCCGGCCTTTAATGGCTTTGATTCTGTCGAATGTGCTCCCTAAGTTGGTAAGTATGTTAGTCAGTGCTGCCTTTGGGGATTGGTTCTCATCCAGATCTTTGGAACTATCTTGTAACTGTTTACTATTTGCGTTTTCATAAAAGTGTTATTTGCAGTTGAATGTCTGACTGCGAATTAAAAATTTGTGACATCAGATGGTCGTGACATTACGTGTGTCTCACTGTACTGTTGTTTTGTTCACACGCAGAATACTTGTTGACATTATTGAAATTCGAAATGCATTTGTGAAGCGGCTTAGATTGTATCCTCTAGTTAATTAAATATATGAAAATTACTTTTTGAAAATAGTTATATAGCTTTTGTATGTCAGATTAAATGTTTCAAAAGTAATATTTAAATATGGATATATATTAGCAACTATAGTGGGAGAAATCTGTGCTGGTTTTTTGCACTTGTGTGTACACTTATAAATATTCATAAATTTCTATTTGAATATGCTCACGTGAACCTCTGTTCTGTAACGTGCGTACAGCTTCTATGTACATCTGTGTTTGCATTGTCTGTTGTTGTACTGTTTGTGGATTTGCTATTGAAGCAAGTGTGCTCTGGACAACGGATAGGAAAATTTGTTGATCTGCAGAATGCCGAGACTGCAGGCTATTATGCAACCTGTTGCAAGTTGTCTAGTGTTGCTTACAATGTGTGCTTCTGTCATCATTTGTTGCTTTTAATTGTTCGGTACAATCAAACTCCATTAATGTGGACTCAAGTAGCATGGCCCGGGCTCAATTACGTGTCTTTGGACTTGGATAGAACAGACTTTTTGGTTCACGTGGATGCTTTCAACATCCCCTTAGCTCCGAATTAATGGGGTTTTATTGTAGTTGACAGTGCTACGTCTAGCGGCCTCTTTGTGTTCTCTCTTGCTGTGCTTAATTAATTGCCACTATTGAACAAGCTTGTAATTTTAGCACTTGTTGCTTTTTTGTGTATCGGTTTTCCGCACTATTTCGAACATACATGTACTTGCACTTGATCGTAGAAACTGTGATGAATTGTATTCCGCTTTGACGAAAGAATTGTAGTAAAACGTTTTGCGCATTTCTTTAATGCATGTCTTGACAAGCAACCTGTTCTGTGGACTGACTTGACTGACATTTTGAGGAGCAGTTTTTTTAGTTTTACTCTGAATTCGGTAACATGCACATAAACATGTTGCTATTCTGGCGTATGTGCCGTTCTTCTGCCTTTGTATTCATCTAAACCCAGTGACGTAGCCTGGATTTTCAGAAGGGGGGGTTTGGTTTTGGCTGGGCCGTGACCAACTTTGCAAAAGTCCTGACAAGCAAAAAAAGGTCCTCAGCTCTTACTTAAACCTTTACCGTCTATAGCCAAAGGGGCTTTTGACCCCCAAAGTCACGTCAAATAATTAAAAATGAATGGAAACTCATTAAAAATATTTTGTTTTCTGTGGCCATGGGGGGTTTAACCCCAAACTACCCCTTGGCTACGCCACTGTCTAAACTCGATCCAAAAGTTTTTCTCTGAATTAGTAATTGAAGTGAATTTTGTTTTTGTTTAATTTGATTTCTCAAGTTGGGGTAAAGTGATTACCTGACAGAGACATGAAACTAACTACCGGAAATTATGTCAAAAAGCAGCAATTTCAATGTTTGTTTCAGATTTGTGACTACAAAATACTTGTCTCTTTGTGTCAGTTGTATTGAGAATTGACACTGTACATTTGACAAGAGAGAGCTTTTAGGTTTTCTTACTATGTATGAGAAATTGTTGCAGAAATTTTTACAGCCTCCTTAGTTTCTGATTTTTCTGTGATGGGAAAGTTGTCAGGTGACTCTTTGGCTGTCTTAGTTACTGACCAGGAGAAACAGTTTTATGCTACTCCCTGTAGTTCTTGATTTCATATATATATATATATATATATATATATATATATATATATATATATATATATATATATATATATAAACTGCCCAAATCAATCTTTATCAGCAAATGTGATTATTTACTTTTTGGAAATAATAATAATAATAATGTGATTTTAAGTGGTTTAGGAGGCTAAGTAAGCCTGTGTGACTGACCTTTTAAATTTTGTCAGCAAAACAAACGTGGGATGCGCGTTTCATTTGTTGTATTTTGGATAAAGACGTATTTGAATGTTGCAACTGGCTTCAATATTTCTACTGTGTTTCATTCTCTTTAGTGCATGTTACACTTGTTACAGTCTCATGCCTGGCTGATGCCACTTTCAAGAGGCTTTTTAATTGTGGTGAATTAAGTGGAAAGGTGAATGGACTTTAGCAGGAGTGATAATTAATGAGGATCAGGAATGAAGTGAAGTGACAAATAGAGCTGCATTTAACAGATTTGACTGTAGTAAAACATCTGGTTTATAAAAATAGGTATTTTCTTGCCATGTTTGTGTTCAGTTGAAGACATCATACTAAGTTTCAGACATTTTTTTTGTTTAGTTATACATTTGCACTGTACTTTGTTTAGCAGGTTTTACTTTTTGATGGAGTGTTGTGTTAAAGTGCAGAGAAACTAAAGCATGCGGGTGCAGTGCATTGCATTCGGACAGAATTCCTTGTTTCACTGAATTCATGCAGTTGTCAGTTGCTGGCTTGTCAATTAAGTGAGAAGTATTTATCTGTCAAGATGCTTCAGTGGTGTCTGATATGATTGTCTTATCCCAGTGAACAGTATAGTAGTCCTCTAAGCCCCATACATCTAAATACAGGCTTATCAAAAATAGTTGGTCTCCACCATGCTTAGAAGTTGTCCCTCCCCCACTTCAACCACTTGGCCAAATTCTGGAGCCGCCACTATTTGAGCATTGCGCCATTGTTGACCTGACGCATGTTTGAATAGATGTACAATTGTACATGTATGTGACTTGATTTTAAAAAGACTAATAACGTCATCGTCGTGGTGTCAGGTATGTTAGGGGTCGTCCATAAATTACGTAACGCGATTTTGGCACTTTTTTACTCCCTCCCCGCGACGTAACAAAAAGTCAGACCCCCTAAAGTGTGACGTAACAAGGGGCCGATCCCCCTTTTCGTCTTCCAAAAAGTTTTGATAAGCGAAAAAAGTTAATTCATCCTTCTATTTTGTCCCCTCTCCAAATTCATACTGACAAGCAAAAAAAGGTCATCCTTGTATTTTTCCCTCTCCAAATACCCTGACAAGCAAAAAAAGTTTGTCACTTAAAAATCTTGTGTTGCATTACGTCACATTTACGGAACCCCCTCCCGCCCCTCGTCACACTTCGTAACATATGTCCGGACCTCTCTAGGCGCGTTACGTAATTTGTGGACGAGCCCTTATGGCGTCAATATCAGCATTGTCACGTGATGAGAACTGGTTGAAAGAACATTTTGAACGCATTCAGACAGCATTTAGACTTTTGGACAGTATGTTTAACTTTGCAATGGCCGTGTGTCCGACAGGTACGGCTCAGTGACCCCATGGCACGGGTCTTTACATCGCCTTCCTCTGCTTTAATATGGTTCCTAGTACAGTTGATAAGCCGTATGATTGTTCATTTTGTGGATAAAAGCATGAAATTTTGAACATTGACACTTCTTATAATTTAGTAACATTCTGTCCAGAGGCATTCGAGTAAACTTAAGGGTAGGGGTACACCTAGGGGTATGACTAGAGGTAGGGGTACCCCTAGAGGTAGTGGTACCCATAGGACTAGGGGTAGGGGTACTTCGTGTGATAGGGTAGGGAAATCAAAAGTGCTAGCCATTCACACGTCTGCCAATACCATTCTCTCTAGTTTTATATCAAAAGTGCTTGGCAATCAGAAGTTTGCCTGTGGTATTCTCTAAAGCGTAAATTGGACATTTTACAGAACATTTTTAAACTACAGAAAATGGTATTGTCAGACGTTTAAATGACTAGCACTTTTGACAGATAAGTGAAGAGTACCTGCTAATCAAGATTTTTCAAAAATTAGAGGACTATCTCTTGTATATCAAATGTGCTTGGCATTCAGAATTTTGCCTGTTGTATTCCCTAATGCGTAAATAGGAACATTTGTAAGAACATTTCTAATCTACAGAGATTGGTATTGGCAGACCTGTGAATAGCTAGCACTTTTGACGGAGAAGTGAAGAGCACCTGCTAATCAAGATTTTTCAAAAATTAGAGGACTATCTCTTGTAGATCAAAAGTTCTTGGCATTCAGAATTTTGCCTGTGGTATTCTCTAATGCGTAAATTGGACATTTTAAAGAACATTTTTATCTACACAGAATGGTATTAGCAGACGTTTGAATGACTAGTACTTTTGACAAAGAAGTGAAGAGCACCTGCTAATCAAGTTTTTTTCAAAAATTAGCACACTATCTCTTGTATATCAAATGTGCTTGGCATTCAGAATTTTGCCTGTTGTATTCCCTAATGCGTAAATAGGAACTTTTGTAAGAACATTTCTAATCTACAGAGAATGGTATTGGCAGACCTGTGAATAGCTAGAACTTTTTACGGAGAAGTGAAGAGCACCTGCTAAACAAAATTTTTCAAGAATTAGAGGACTATCTCTTGTAGATCAAAAGTTCTTGGCATTCAGAATTTTGCCTGTTGTATTCCCTAATGCGTAAATAGGAACTTTTGTAAGAACATTTCTAATCTACAGAGAATGGTATTGGCAGACGTTTGAATGACTAGTACTTTTGACAGAGAAGTGAAGAGCACCTGCTAATCAAGTTTTTTTCAAAAATTAGGGCACTATCTCTTGTATATCAAATGTGCTTGGCATTCAGAATTTTGCCTGAGATATTCTCTAATGCGTAAATTGAACATTTTAAAGGACATTTTTATCTAAAGAGAATGGTATTAGCAGACGTTTGAATGACTAGTACTTTTGACAAAGAAGTGAAGGGCACCTGCTAATCAAGTTTTTTCAAAAATTAGCACACTATCTCTTGTATGTCAAATGTGCTTGGCATTCAGAATTTTGCCTGTGGTATTCTCTAATGCGTAAATTGGACATTTTAAAGAACATTTTTATCTACAAAGAATGGTATTAGCAGACGTTTGAATGACTAGTACTTTTGACAGAGAAGTGATGGGCACCTGCTAATCAAGTTTTTTCAAAAATTAGCACACTATCTCTTGTATAACAAATGTGCTTGGCATTCAGAATTTTGCCTGTTGTATTCCCTAATGCGTATATAGGAACTTTTGTAAGAACATTTCTAATCTACAGAGAATGGTATTGGCAGACCTGTGAATAGCTAGCACTTTTGACGGAGAAGTGAAGAGCACCAGCTAATCAAGATTTTTCAAAAATTAGAGGACTATCTCTTGTAGATCAAAAGTTCTTGGCATTCAGAATTTTGCCTGTGGTATTCTCTAATGCGTAAATTGGACATTTTAAAGAACATTTTTATCTACAGAGAATGGTATTAGCATACGTTTGAAAGACTAGTACTTTTGACAGAGAAGTGAAGGGCACCTGCTAATCAAGTTTTTTCAAAAATTAGCACACTATCTCTTGTATATCAAATGTGCTTGGCATTCAGAATTTTGCCTGTTGTATTCCCTTAGGAACTTTTGTAAGAACATTTCTAATCTACAGAGAATGGTATTGGCAGACCTGTGAATAGCTAGCACTTTTGACGGAGAAGTGAAGAGCACCTGCTAAACAAGATTTTTCAAAAATTATAGGACTATCTCTTGTAGATCAAAAGTTCTTGGCAATCAGAATTTTGCCTGTGGTATTCTCTAATGCGTAAATTGGACATTTTAAAGAACATTTTTATCTACAGAGAATGATATTGTAAGACGTTTGAATGACTAGTACTTTTGACAGAGAAGTGAAGAGCACCTGCTAATCAAGTTTTTTCAAAAATTAGGGCACTATCTCTTGTATATCAAATGTGCTTGGCATTCAGAATTTTGCCTGTTGTATTCCCTAATGCGTAAATAGGAACTTTTGTAAGAACATTTCTAATCTACAGAGAATGGTATTGGCAGACCTGTGAATAGCTAGCACTTTCGACGGAGAAGTGAAGAGCACCTGCTAATCAAGATTTTTCAAAAATTAGAGGACTCTCTTGTAGATCAAAAGTTCTTGGCATTCAGAATTTTGCCTGTGTTATTCTATAATGCGTAAATTGGACATTTTAAAGAACATTTTTATCTACAGAGAATGGTATTAGCAGACGTTTGAATGACTAGTACTTTTGACAAAGAAGTGAAGGGCACCTGCTAATCAAGTTTTTTCAAAAATTAGCACACTATCTCTTGTATATCAAATGTGCTTGGCATTCAGAATTTTGCCTGTGGTATTCTCTAATGCGTAAATTGGACATTTTAAAGAACATTTTTATCTACAGAGACTGGTATTGTCTGACGTTTGAATGACTAGTACTTTTGACAGAGAAGTGAAGAGCACCTGCTAATCAAGTTTTTTCAAAAATTAGGGCACTATCTCTTGTATGTCAAATGTGCTTGGCATTCAGAATTTTGCCTGTTGTATTCCCTAATGCGTAAATAGGAACTTTTGTAAGAACATTTCTAATCTACAGAGAATGGTATTGGCAGACGTTTGAATGACTAGTACTTTTGACAGAGAAGTGAAGAGCACCTGCTAATCAAGTTTTTTCAAAAATTAGGGCACTATCTCTTGTATATCAAATGTGCTTGGCATTCAGAATTTTGCCTGAGATATTCTCTAATGCGTAAATTGAACATTTTAAAGGACATTTTTATCTAAAGAGAATGGTATTAGCAGACGTTTGAATGACTAGTACTTTTGACAAAGAAGTGAAGGGCACCTGCTAATCAAGTTTTTCAAAAATTAGCACACTATCTCTTGTATGTCAAATGTGCTTGGCATTCAGAATTTTGCCTGTGGTATTCTCTAATGCGTAAATTGGACATTTTAAAGAACATTTTTATCTACAAAGAATGGTATTAGCAGACGTTTGAATGACTAGTACTTTTGACAGAGAAGTGATGGGCACCTGCTAATCAAGTTTTTTCAAAAATTAGCACACTATCTCTTGTATAACAAATGTGCTTGGCATTCAGAATTTTGCCTGTTGTATTCCCTAATGCGTATATAGGAACTTTTGTAAGAACATTTCTAATCTACAGAGAATGGTATTGGCAGACCTGTGAATAGCTAGCACTTTTGACGGAGAAGTGAAGAGCACCAGCTAATCAAGATTTTTCAAAAATTAGAGGACTATCTCTTGTAGATCAAAAGTTCTTGGCATTCAGAATTTTGCCTGTGGTATTCTCTAATGCGTAAATTGGACATTTTAAAGAACATTTTTATCTACAGAGAATGGTATTAGCAGACGTTTGAATGACTAGTACTTTTGACAAAGAAGTGAAGAGCACCTGCTAATCAAGTTTTTTTCAAAAATTAGCACACTATCTCTTGTATATCAAATGTGCTTGGCATTCAGAATTTTGCCTGTTGTATTCCCTAATGCGTAAATAGGAACTTTTGTAAGAACATTTCTAATCTACAGAGAATGGTATTGGCAGACCTGTGAATAGCTAGCACTTTTTACGGAGAAGTGAAGAGCACCTGCTAAACAAAATTTTTCAAGAATTAGAGGACTATCTCTTGTAGATCAAAAGTTCTTGGCATTCAGAATTTTGCCTGTTGTATTCCCTAATGCGTAAATAGGAACTTTTGTAAGAACATTTCTAATCTACAGAGAATGGTATTGGCAGACGTTTGAATGACTAGTACTTTTGACAGAGAAGTGAAGAGCACCTGCTAATCAAGTTTTTTCAAAAATTAGGGCACTATCTCTTGTATATCAAATGTGCTTGGCATTCAGAATTTTGCCTGAGATATTCTCTAATGCGTAAATTGAACATTTTAAAGGACATTTTTATCTAAAGAGAATGGTATTAGCAGACGTTTGAATGACTAGTACTTTTGACAAAGAAGTGAAGCGCACCTGCTAATCAAGTTTTTTTCAAAAATTAGCACACTATCTCTTGTATGTCAAATGTGCTTGGCATTCAGAATTTTGCCTGTGGTATTCTCTAATGCGTAAATTGGACATTTTAAAGAACATTTTTATCTACAAAGAATGGTATTAGCAGACGTTTGAATGACTAGTACTTTTGACAGAGAAGTGATGGGCACCTGCTAATCAAGTTTTTCAAAAATTAGCACACTATCTCTTGTATAACAAATGTGCTTGGCATTCAGAATTTTGCCTGTTGTATTCCCTAATGCGTATATAGGAACTTTTGTAAGAACATTTCTAATCTACAGAGAATGGTATTGGCAGACCTGTGAATAGCTAGCACTTTTGACGGAGAAGTGAAGAGCACCAGCTAATCAAGATTTTTCAAAAATTAGAGGACTATCTCTTGTAGATCAAAAGTTCTTGGCATTCAGAATTTTGCCTGTGGTATTCTCTAATGCGTAAATTGGACATTTTAAAGAACATTTTTATCTACAGAGAATGGTATTAGCATACGTTTGAAAGACTAGTACTTTTGACAGAGAAGTGAAGGGCACCTGCTAATCAAGTTTTTTCAAAAATTAGCACACTATCTCTTGTATATCAAATGTGCTTGGCATTCAGAATTTTGCCTGTTGTATTCCCTAATGCGTAAATAGGAACTTTTGTAAGAACATTTCTAATCTACAGAGAATGGTATTGGCAGACCTGTGAATAGCTAGCACTTTTTACGGAGAAGTGAAGAGCACCTGCTAAACAAAATTTTTCAAGAATTAGAGGACTATCTCTTGTAGATCAAAAGTTCTTGGCATTCAGAATTTTGCCTGTTGTATTCCCTAATGCGTAAATAGGAACTTTTGTAAGAACATTTCTAATCTACAGAGAATGGTATTGGCAGACGTTTGAATGACTAGTACTTTTGACAGAGAAGTGAAGAGCACCTGCTAATCAAGTTTTTTCAAAAATTAGGGCACTATCTCTTGTATATCAAATGTGCTTGGCATTCAGAATTTTGCCTGAGATATTCTCTAATGCGTAAATTGAACATTTTAAAGGACATTTTTATCTAAAGAGAATGGTATTAGCAGACGTTTGAATGACTAGTACTTTTGACAAAGAAGTGAAGGGCACCTGCTAATCAAGTTTTTTCAAAAATTAGCACACTATCTCTTGTATGTCAAATGTGCTTGGCATTCAGAATTTTGCCTGTTGTATTCCCTAATGCGTAAATAGGAACTTTTGTAAGAACATTTCTAATCTACAGAGAATGGTATTGGCAGACGTTTGAATGACTAGTACTTTTGACAGAGAAGTGAAGAGCACCTGCTAATCAAGTTTTTTCAAAAATTAGGGCACTATCTCTTGTATATCAAATGTGCTTGGCATTCAGAATTTTGCCTGAGATATTCTCTAATGCGTAAATTGAACATTTTAAAGGACATTTTTATCTAAAGAGAATGGTATTGGCAACATTGCTTATGGGTATGAACAATTGTGCCAGTTTTCATCACAATCTGAGATGGTGGCGTCCGATTTTATTCAAAAGCGTTTTGATTTCATGCGGAATTACCCTTTTCGTATTTTAGTTTCGGAGGAAAAGAGACATGAAATGATAATTTTCATGTCTGTACACTCTATAAGCACAATATTATTATTACTTAGTATTGTTTATTTGGCACTGTATCGATTGTCATTTGTCTACGTACTGCAGATCAAGCGGAATTTGTTTACAAATTATCAAGAAAATTTATGGTGCCAAATTGCATGGTAAGAGATAACAAAAACTTGTGCATCCTTTGGGGAAATTGTTCTGGGGCATGTACCCTATAACTGTGCCAAGTGGCATGCTTTTATCCAGAAGTGAACGATTCTTGGCTTTTATGGACTTTAGCCACTGAACTATCCCCTCACAATAGACGTATAGTCGCAATAACATGTGGATACTTTTGCATCAGTTCTGCATAATATTGGACCGCAGAATCTATTTTGTGGCGCTACTGCATAACATTGGGAAATTGGCACAACACAAGAGGGGCTGTCCATTAATTACGCCAACAAAATAGGTGGATGGATTTGAAAAGTTTGACAGTTGTTGACAGGGGGAGGTCAAGAGAAGTTGACGTCAACAATTTCATTTTTTACAAATAATCAAAAAATAGGACATTTCATGGAATACTATTTATTACAGCGGAAAAAGCCTGACAAGCAAAAAAACGTCACCGCCACTTTATGACACTTTGTGAACAAAAGAAAGGGGAAAAGATCTCATCGCTGAAAAAATAATAACTTCTAAACTTTTTAGAGGGACCCGACACACTGATCTTAGTAGGGGGTGGGTCAAAAGTTTTCGACATAATTATACGGGGGGTCACTGAAAGTTGACAGTTGTTGACAAGGGTGAAGGGGACAAAAATTGTCGATGTAATTAATGGACAGCACCAAGAGACAAATACGGATGGGCGCTGTTTTAGTTCAAATAGCAACCGAGAACATCCAACCTTAACTATTGGAAGGCACAGCCTTGGTCCAAATCACGAATTTCAAGATATTTTAACCAACTTGATCCCAAAAAATCCCAATAGGCCTATCACGTGACTGTAGACCGCTGATGCAATTCTACAGTAGGCCTACCAGATTTTGAAACACAGTAGAGGCATTGCTGCTGTTCTTAATTATCTGACCAGGGGATTCAAATTGAGTGAAGAATCGAATTTTGTTTCAGTACCGTGAAGGTCGTCTCTCGTTCTCGGGGGAATGTAAAGCAATAGCGCCAATGTCGTGACTCGCCAACTTTAAACAGTGGCGTAGCCAGGGTTCAAGAATGAATGGGGGGCGCTTCAACGTTTTTCGGCCGAAAAGTCGAAGAGCAAACAAGCAGGGGCGTAGCCAGGAATATGATTTGGAGGGTATAAATGTGGGGGGGGGGGTATAAATCTTAACTGTAAACCATATAAACTACATCTAACCACACACAACCACATATAAATCACAGAAAAAACTTCAAGGTAGGCTGATTTTGGGGGTATATATACCCCCGTCGCTACGCCCCTGCAAACAAGGTCGTCGTCTCAAACGCTGCTGCGTTTTCCTCGATATAATACTAATATATAATAATATACTATAATACCACTACCATCCCTTAACCATGGGCGTCCGCAGAAATTTTTCCAGGGGTGCAAAACAGGGTCTTGTGACGAAAGAAATGAAAAAATTTCGAAGGGGGCAAAACAAGATTTTGTGACGAAAGAGACAAGTAATTTTACTTTTTTTCATAACAACATAATTTTTCCAGTGGGTGCAATTGCACCCCCTTGCACCCTCCTCCGGAAGCCCATGCCCCAAACTCCTCACTGGTTATGGACGAATCTCACGACCGATCTGTCTGAAAAGGGGGCCGGGCCCCCTCCCACGCGGGTACGCCAATGACTTAAAGCATGACTTGTGAGCGATATTAGGGGATGAACTCTTTCGAATGTCCTCTGTTTTCTCAGCTCAGCTGATCATGCTGCTACCATCCGGATGATGTTCGAGTTCTTTTGGTGTCGGTAAAGAGACCGACCTCTGAGGGCAACTCGGGGGTACGCTGTGGTGATTCTGCGCCGACGAAATCGACGGTGGTAGGGGCCGGGGTAGGGGTCGGGGCAGGGGTAGGGGAGTGATACGCGGCAGAGTTTTCGGAAGATCGACGATCCTGTGAAACCTGGTCACAAGGGCTTCGCGGTTTCGATCGTCGCCGACGGCCAAGAAGGCGGCGGCGGCCTTACCCTGACCTCGCAGTGCCTTCACCTTTCTGCAGTAGACGCAGGACAGCATGAGGACGTTCATCAACAGGAGGACGCATCCCGTCGCTATGACAACGCACAACGACAGACGATAGTCGCTTATTATATTGTTGGACGCGGGGGGAGTCTGCTGGCGATTTGACGTTACCACCGGACCACGTGACGCCGTCACCGTCGTCGTCTGCTCAGTCGAAGTCACGTGATCTAATCTGTCTCTGCGATTCGCAGGCGGCGGCGGCGGCGGCGCTGAATTTCTTTGATTTTTACTAATTTCCGGGAGGGAAGTCGTCCTGGCTAAACCGGAAATCGACGACGGCGAGGGAATGGATCCGGGGGTGAAGGTCGACCCTCGCGTGCTGCTTCGGGCGGCGGTGATCCCTTCGCAAGGTGGCGCCACAGTGTCTCTTCCGTCGAAATAGGAGGACTCGTTGGCGGCGGAGGAGGAGGAGGAGGAGGAGGAGGAGGAGGAGGAGGAGGAGGAGGCGCGAGGCGCCGACGAACGCAACAGGTGGTGGCAGACGTCGAGATCCTTTGATCGATGGATCTTCGGAATAAGATTCAGCCACAGCGACAGGTGAGATGCACGAAACTGTCGACGCACCTGCGGCCGCGATTCTGCAAGGTACACGTGCACCGGAAGTAACTTATTCACACGTAAATAGCAATCACATCGCATCGGTAATTGTATTTTAGTTACACACATCGACCACATTTACGAGACCACATTTACTTACTTACTTTGCAGGTTCTACTTTAATTGTTTACTCTAAATCAATTGATCTTAATTGCCTCTACATTAAGATTACTGATTTATCTTTCTGAATGATTTTTCACATTATTTCAGGAAATTGTCCCATTATGGCGCTATGTTATTTG
Source organism: Metaphire vulgaris (assembly GCA_018105865.1). Taxonomy (NCBI): domain Eukaryota; kingdom Metazoa; phylum Annelida; class Clitellata; order Crassiclitellata; family Megascolecidae; genus Metaphire; species Metaphire vulgaris. The sequence goes on from CM030846.1 coordinate 801,207, forward strand.
CGCTAATCTGGCCAATGGCGTGCGCAGTAACGGGGGGGGCTTAAGTACGTCGTCACGTGACTTACCCATGAAAAGGATTTCTTGTGCTTTCGGATCGAACGGCGGCCACTCGGCTGGCTCCGGTAAATTAGCGGAAGCGAAACGACCCCCGACCTTTGACCGACCTCTTTGGTAGAACTGGGTCGGGTCGTTGAAAGACCTGGAATGACCACAGAGTGGAAGAATGAATGAATGAATTCAGCGAAGTGCTTAATTTATAGAACTAGAATAAGTTAGATTAGTATACACTCACTTACTGTAGCAATTTCAACAAAACGGAAATCAAAGAAGAGCATGCGATTAAGCCATTAAGCAATATCTTGAAGACATGAAGACGAGCAAGTACATAAGTATGGTCTCATACCCTGTTCGAATGAAGTGAATGAAATACTGGAGAAGTACTTCGGAAAACGCCTTTTCCGACCTCGTATAGGCACCGTGAAAGGGATCTATTCCGTCTGAGATGGGACCTCCGAACAGGTAGACAAGGTCACTGCCGTGACCCGGATATGAATGTCCGGTGACGTCACTCTGGCTGTAGTTAAAGCAGTAGACGAAGGTGGTCGTGCCCTTCGTCGCCGCCGAGTGGTACAGCGCCATCTCGAGGGCCGGTACTGCGTACAGCGCGTCTCCGATGAGGTCAACGAGACTGACCAGGTTGCTACGAGGGTCGGACGGCCGTTCCCAGTTGCGGTACTGATGCAGCAGTATCTCGAAGATCGTCTGCCTGTGATGGCGAAACACCCTCTCGACGAGATCGGCAACGGACGACCTCAGGGCGTCAAGGTCAAGGCCGATTCCGTCGAGGACGGACTGGGTGAGGTGGCTGAGTCCCTCGCCGGCGGTGAACCCGACGACCAGCGGGACGGCGGAGAAGACGGCCTCGACGGCCCTGGAACCGACGAGGGTCCGGACGTCGGCGGAGACGACGCTGCGGTGGTCGACCGTCGGACCGAACGAGGACGCCGACGACAGGTCGCCCGCCGCAGTGGGAGACCGGCCCAAGGGCGAGGAGGCGGCGAGTATGTCCTGGTAGGGAGCGTCCTTAAGGCACTGGATGAGAGGACTGGATCGAGCCCCCCATTGATTCCCGGAGCCGGAGCAGTTGAGTGCCTCTGCCAGTCGACGGGTGTTGATGAGCGGGTCGGCGACGATCGCCCACGGACTGAGGGCGGATCCACTCTGAAGGATGACGCGCTGGAAGAGATGGCGACCTGGAAAACCCAATCCAGTTAGCGCCAACAAAGCACGAACTTCCTCGTATCACAAGTTTTATAAACGACAAAAATATTGTAAAATCGATTCTCTGTATGATTTTAACCAAAGCAGTAACTCGAATTATAATCAGATTTTTCTTGTGCCCCCATCATAATTGCGTAACATCTTACAAGCATGGAGGGCGCCACAAGCCAAATATTGGGTGGGCCAACATAGCCTGTTAGAAATTGGACAATGCAAGGACTAGTGCTACAGTAGGCTATAGATATGCAAAAGTTCAGAAGAGTGATGAAACGAATTAAAACCACATATTCTTGTGTCCCCATCTTTGCTGTGTCAAACCGTACTAGAATTGTCAATATATTCTTTCTCAATTTTTTTCTAGATCTTTCGAAATGCCACGAAAAATAATGAGCCATTTGAGACGACACTATACAAAGTCTTTCAGAAATCTATTCTCTATCAACTTTCTAAAAAATCAATCGAGAGATAAGATGACGCTTAAGAGAGCTGGTTTCTTCTATTACTGGTTTTATAGACCACAAAAATATAAAATTGTAGCTGCAACTATACTGTATACAGTCTTTCGAAAATCTACTCTCCGTCATGAAAATTTCAAAAGATTACGAAGTTTTGACACAAAGCAACTATTGCGTAATTCCCATTCCCTCCTTTATATGAACCAATCAGTCAATCAAATCTATAGTGCCATTATATGACACCTACTACTACTACTACACCTACTACTACTACACCTACTACTACTACTACTACTACTACTACTACTACTACTACTACTACTACTACTACTACTACTACTACTACTACTAATAATAATAATAATAATAATAATAATAATAATAATAATAATAATAATAATAATAATAATAATAATAATAATAATAGCAATAATAATAATAATAAAAGTATAGTAGGCCTAATAATAAGCTTTAGTACCAGTTGTAATGTGCAGAGACATAAATTGACGTTAGTTGAAAGCCATGCACATTAGTTGCCAATGAATGTCAGAGATTAGATTCTATGCTCTTAGAAGCGATGGATCTAATCTGCCCTTGTAAATCAGTCTCCATCAACAGTCTCGAGTCAAGGACGAGTCCAGTGCAGCGACAGTCGTCATCGTCGACGTCGTCGTCGTCGTTATCAGTGGATGTGATGATGATGACGACGACGTTGAAGAGTCGAAGAGACTGATATATTCGGAAAATTCATTCACTTCGTCTTTTTCGGAACTGTTTTCTTCGATCGCTCTAGCGCTCTTTGGTTATGCTCACGGGTTCCAACCTCCCACGCCCACCCCACCTCACCCCACCAGCTCCCACCTTTCTCTTTCCACCCCATTCGTCCACACCGCCCGCTTCTCTTCTCGACGGCCAGCTGACCTTTGGACCTTTCTTTCCGTAACACTATCGGTCAAAACTGACAGATCAATCTGTGTTTAGTTCGACGTCACGAACGGGAAAAGTCGGAAAATCAAACACAGAAAGACAGGCAGACAGGCAGACAGACAGGCAGACAGGCAGAGGAATGGGCAAACAGTGAATTAACTAAACCAACAGAAGGATGGTGAACTCGTGGAAGAATTTGAATTTTTCGAAACAGAAGATCTTCCAAAACAAATCTCGACTAAAAACTGAACAAACTGAGTGACAACCGACACGGACAAACACATGGACAGGCCCGTGGCCAAGCACACAGACATCACACACACATACACAGATATTTATAATGCAAATATAGGCCTAATTATTAAATAACTGCTTCCATTAGATCCTACACAAAAGTTCAATCCAGACATTTGTACAAATTGTTCGTCAAAGATCAAAGCAAAATCCTTTATTAGTCTGGTTGGAATACTCCGTTGCAGCGATTGCATTTGCAAAAGTCAGTGGATGGAGCCTGGAGGGCAGAGGCGGCTCTAGGATTTGGCAAGTGGGGGGGGTCGTTGGGGTGGCAACTTCTAATCATGGGGGCCAACCATTTGTTGTTTAATGAATGTAACATTAAGTATAGGGTCCCAACTGGGGGGCCACTGGGGGGGCCAGGCTCTCATTAGGGGGGGCACGGGCCCCCCTGGTCCCCCGGTGGAGCCGCCACTGCTGGAGGGGTCCGAATACTCCCAAATGTTTAGCCTCTCAAGGGCGCCAATGGAAAGTGTAGGACTACTACTGAGATGAAACTGACCTCTGGTGATGGGTGACAGAAGTAGCAGGTTGGCCATGACCGCTCCGTGACCTTGACCGACCATGGTGACGTCACTGGAATTGCCTCCGAACGGTCGGATGTTCTCCTGGATCCAGCGCAGGGCGGCTACGACGTCCAACAGGGCGTAGTTGCCAGGGGCGTTGCTATCGCCGGTCGTCAAGAACCCTGCGCATGCGCAAAACAAGATCGGCGGGGAATCAGAATATATGCAGGCGCTACAAAATTACGTATGGCTGCTCGAATCAATGCAGGAGTCAATCAATTAATCAATCAATCAATCAATCAGTTTATTAGTATCAAAATGTCAATGACAGAACCAGATATCATCGATGTCACAATTTATAATGTAAAAGAGTTGTACAGGTAAAAATGCTAAAATATACAGTATAACAATATTTGAAAGTTAGATAATTATTATATTTAAAATGTGACATTTAAAGGATTTAGAAACTAAAGGGATAAGCAGGAGAAGAGAAACATTCTCTGTACAGGGCCTGCTTTTCCGATGAACCAATAGTCGCTCCATTTATTATAGGTAAAATGTAGACGTCACTTAGCAGGTGGTTTTCGAGAAACCAGCTTTTGACGGTTAACCCCATTCGGTCGTGGAATTTGCGCAAAGTCGTTGAACAGTTGGGGGGGGGGTAAGATTATATATTATGAGAAATGAAAACGCGATTGGCACAACAATGTTATTCTTCTTGTTCTTCAAGATATTTGACCCGAAGATGTCGACCTGCCCCGCCCCTTATTCCGGAATCCTGGCTACGCTACTGCCGGCTAACTGTAAGTGTATAATTGGCGATACTTTCACCATTGTTTAATTTCAAAGAAAACCCCTGAGGTCGGAATATATCCGCCTGCTGCATATTATATTTTCGGTCGTCTGTGATAGACTAAAAGCCAAAATGCCCCGTTTCTACTGCACGGGCCTTGTCCTCGATCGGCGCCAGGGAGGGGGGATGGGAGTGGGGGTTATTAAACCATCCAACCCCATGTTCAGTCGAACAGTAATGAACGATTTATACACAAATACAGAGGGTCAGAATTTCAACGTTCGTCCGGTCAAGACAAAAAAACTTTTGCAAATATTGGCGCTGACGCGAAACATCTACGGACGCCCCCACCTCTCCACCCCCGCCATTCTCTAACAACCCAGATTACGGATGCGGCGGAGGCTTCATCGAACTCTGACGTCACACAGGCGACAAATCGCTTCGACACTCGACGACCTTCCGCTTCCGCTCAGCCGCGGCGTCGCGAGTCGGTCTGTACTCTGTAGTGGGGACGAAGTCAGACGATCATCGGGCGCGGCGAATCGTCGGCGCCAAACGTATTATATAGACACAGGGACGGACAGAAAGACGCACAGGCAGAAGCAAGCACACAGACACGAGCAACAGCAGCAGCAGCAGCAGCAGTGTCCTGCTGCAAGAACAGTGAACGAACCATGCAGAGGGTCAAAGGACTTGAAGTATGACGAACAGTTAAGATAACAATTTTGTCTTAGAAACATACATAACTATATATATATATATATATATATATATATATATATATATATATATATATACATTGTTTATATATTGTATTATTAAGCCATATATATATATATATACACGTAATGATGGTGGGCAAATAAATAATTGGGATTCGTTGATATCTATTTGAGCTGCAGTTGTTTGGGTCTTTAGGCTTTTCCGATCATTTTGAAGAATAATTCCGAGGAGCGTCGAATGCATCCCGAACGACCGAACACCTACCCAGATGATGTTCAGAATTTTTCTCCGCTCAATAAATCAGCGCCCCTAGCGACGAACGACGACTTCACTATTCGGACGGAATATTGAATGCCCAGCAGCAGCAGCAGCAGCAGCAGCAGCAGCAGCAGCAGCAGCAGCAGCAGCGCCCTCTGTTTGTCGAATGTGGAACGCCAAACAGCCGACGGTTATGTACGATGTGAACTATATTCTTTCTTCGTATCCGGGAGAAGACAAATCGAATCAGCAAATTGTCAAATTTGCGCTAATACGGATCACGTGGGACAACCGCTGCTGTAGAAATCGGCGAATAATTATAGAGGCTGTGTTTTTGAAAGCGATTCTTATAGCGCCGACTCCAGTTACACGCCTAAAATCTCATCTTTTTCAACTGACTTATCCCTACATAGACAGTCGTCTGGTTGTCTCCGGTCTGACATTCTGGATTTAACCTGGATCCTGTGTGAATTTGATTTGCTGTACAAGCGGCTGATGGATCTGTGCATTATGACGCGGCGCTATAGAAGTTTGACATTAGATTAGAAACACAGCAGAATATCGCCTTCAGAAAGAATCGTGGATAGTTTTCGAGGATTCGATTAATTTTTGGCCGAAGAGTTGACACCGGGGACCCTCTCGATTTACCGAGCGCCCCCAAGCGGTAGTTGAGGGTGACGACGACGATCTGACTGTACGCCGCCATGACGCTTCCGTCGTAGGCATTTCCGCTTCCGATGGCGTAGGACTCGCCGTGAATGAAGACAAGAACAGGAAGAAGAAGAGCCTGCGACGGAGGAGAAGAGGAAGATGGCGGATGAGCTCCTTGGTCGACGGTTCGTTCTGCAACGAAAAACGCAACAAAGACTTAGTATAGAGGAAAAGAGGTCTTGCCCGTTGCGCAATTGTAATGCAGTGCAGTGCGATAGAATATTTTTATAGCGCCTCGATAAAGAGATCGTGGCTTCACCGAACGTTGGGAAGGAAATCGTGCTTGAAATTCTACGAAGGCGCCAAATTATATAGCGCAAGATATTTATCGAAAGACGTAGACCTACTCGATACTAGAAACAATATACTGATTTAGTCACTAAACAGGAAGAAAGACAGACGGAGAGAGAGAGAGAGAGAGAGAGAGAGAGTATTGGTAATCTAGCTGACGCTACACAATTTTTAATTGCATTTCTGGCAACAAAAGTCTTCCCCAGGGGCGTAGCGTGACTTTTGGGGGCCCGGGGAGCGTCTTTGACATGGGGGGCCCCAGAGTTTCAAGCTGACGAGCAAAAAAAGGTCCTCACCAACATCATTTCTCATTTCTAGGGTTAGGGTTAAGTTTAAGTTAGGGTTAACCCTAACCTAACCCTAGCTTCGACCCCTCTTCTGGGCCCCCCGCCCGGGGCCCGGGGGGCTGTCAACAAAGTGCCCCCCTAGTTACGCCACTGGTCTTCCCAGTTCCTAAGTTTTACGGCGTCAATATTTCTAGTTTTCACAAATCGACAGAACGGTGGATGGCAAACTCTCGTGGCATTTGCTTATTATAATGCTTGGAGTTTATCTGCCTGTTTGGCTGTTTGCGTTTATTGCGTCATGCATGTAGGGTAGGCTAGAGGTCGCGCTGTCATGCATCGTGCTGTTCTGTCGCATGCCGATTGACGAGCGCTGTCAAATGCATTCGATGGTAATAATAATTTCACAAAGTAATAACGTCGTCATTTTCCTGGCTGTATTATTATATTTTGAGATCCCCCCACCCCACCCCACATGCTAATCGACTTAGGCACGGTGTCCGGGGCCAAATCGCATCGGGTGCGGTAAGAACGATCGCGGAGACAACGCAGTTACATTTCCTTAGAAAAATCGAAGACGTCAATGCTAAGAGCATGTTCACTGATCCCGCCTCCCTGCCGGGGGATAGGGGGTCGCTCCCCTCAACCGTCCCCGCCCTCGTCGTTACCCCTCCCCCATCGCGAAGATAGACCGACTGTCTCGTAGATTGACCATTGTCGAAGGTCATCAAATGTCACTCGTCGATCGCTGACCAGTGACGTCATCCGTCATTTCCACTGCATCTGCCGCTTCGATGGAATGCCAAGAGAAACAAATCGGCGCTACATAAATCCCCCTTCCAGCACAAAGCACGCGTTGTTACGTTAGCCGCAATCGTTAACTTCAGCCGCCTGTATCTCTCTGGATATATATATATATATATATATATATATATATATATATATATATGCCTAGTATTTGCATTGATTTCGACTGATCGACTTACTTACTCACTGACTGGCTGGCTGACTGACTGACTGATTTACTGACTAGTTGACCAGACCCAGACAGAGGCAGAGAGCGGCAGAAAATCGAGTGTTGGCTGACTATCTCTCTGTCTGCCTGCCTGTCTGTCTGTTTTTCTGTCTGCCTGTCTGCTGTCTCTGTCTGTCTGTCTGTCTGTCTATCTGTCTGTATATCTGACTGACTTACAGACTGAACAGCGAAAATTCAAAGAGAACACGAACATGACATAGAGCTGCAAACATAAAACACGAAATTACGAAGAAAACCTGGAGAAAGAATGTAGAAAAAATTGGAAGTCAGTGAACGCAGATAGTGAAGATATGTGGAAAGATAGGGAGGAGGCGCTGAGCTGGAAAAGACGTGGAAAAGAGATGGAAAGAGGCGATAACGGAGAAGGAACTTCAGAGAAATGAAAGATAACGATAAGATTAAAAGATTTATTGGGACTGAAGCCACCATTCTAATCAGAAACGAAAATGGCTTCTTCTTCTTCTATTTGCTTTTTGTAGCGCTAGACAGCTAGATACATCCAAAAAACGACTATACCAACATGCTATTACAGAGTTGTCGATGGCTGTCCAATGTGTCTGCGTGTATCGCTCGCTCTGTCTGCCTTACTGTCTGTCTGCCTGTCTTTCTGTCTGTTTGAATGCAAAAAATGTCGAAGACAAACGACAGAATAGCACGGAAATCGAGTCTTATCGCGACCGAGACGCAGAGCAATAATTTCATTGACAGAGAAGCAAATGGATGGAATTCACGAGAGTGACGTCACAGCAGAAGTAGACGACCGTCGTCCGTTGCCTTGACAACGTGCAGACGACTTCGTCGGATTTCAGTCGTTAATTTAGCCGCAAATGATTATCAAGTACAATGTAACGCTATTTCTCGTGAATTTCTTTAGCGCCTGTCTTTCTGGCGGCCATTTCCGACCACGACCACGGTTTTTCGACCCCGATGCTCTGAGACGCCTTGTTCTTCGACCCGACCCGACCCGACCCGACCACCGGATTTGCGTGAATTGATTTCAACATGTGCTAGGGTTTGTTTTGGAAGATTTTGAAGCCTCAGTAGTGGAGAGTGAGATGTGGGTGGGTGCAATAATTTCAACGCGAATCAAAGCAGGGTGGGGAGACGTTTAGTTGATTAGGGGGGGGGGCATAGGGGGAATCTGCAATCGAATATGTTCAAATGAATGTGAATGTCTGCATGTACGAGGATTTCGTATTGGAAGGATTTTGTGGCTGTCAGCCTCTCTCTCTCTCTCTCTCTCTCTCTCTCTCTCTCTCTCTCTCTCTCTCTCTCTCTCTCTCTCTCTTCTTTTGATTTGTCAGCGCACAGCAAAACCTGACAAGCAATCTCGACCGCTCCAATTTCTACGCTGCATCGGCGTCAATCTGAATGCCAGAAACACAAAATCTCTGATACATGACAGCAGCACTGGGGCCGAATGATACCCAAATCCCTGATCCGACCGCGGTTACTGTATGTCGGCATTAAATTAGCCTGAAACTATTCAGCGTTTGAATTTCTCTATTAAAATAAATGTCTTGTGGTTCTTATTTTACGTCAACGCGAAAATTTGACCAATTCGATCGGCAGCCATTAATAGCATTTATATGGCGCCTATAACCGACGCCGACGACGAGAAATAGCGCATATAGATTAGCCGCTCTGTGTAGAAGACACACAGCGACCGCTCGCTTAGCGCATCGCTAGGACAGCGGCCGGGCGTCCTTAGCGACGCCATTAGGACCAGCGCTTGTTTAGTTAGCGCTAAGCCAACCGGATCGAATCAAATCCCTCGCTAATGTCGACGACGACGACGACGGCACAGCATCTCCGATCCTCCAAGCAGTCCGAATGAATGGAATGAGGAGGAAGAGGAGGAGGAGGAGGAGGAGGGAGACTGTGTCTATCCCTCCCTCCGTCCCTCCCCCCCCCCGCCGAAACGACGGCTTATGGGGGGGGGGCGGCCACGCGGGGTCATCAAGAGACCGGGAGGATTTACTGGGAATGGGTCAGTGACAATTTTTCGAGCGGCAAATTTACGCGGAAAATCCGAAGCTACGTTCAGCGTCCAAAGGAGGAGGAGGAGGAGGAGGAGGAGGAGGCGATCGATCACGGGCTTAGGACGAGAGGGATCGAAGGCGCATTTTGGGGCGGCGAGTGGGGAGGGGGCCTCGAGGGGCGGCGTCTACAAGGGCGCGGGGGGTCCAGGCAGAGGCAAACAATGAAAACTGGACTATACCGCCGCCGCCTTCTCCTCCTCCTGGGGTCAAAAAAATCTTTCGTCTAATTAGGTTGGGTCAGGGTTCATCAAAGTGGCGCAAAATACATCGGCGTTCGATCAGCGGCGTTGAAAAAAGGAGGGGAGTAGGAGGAGGAGGAGGAGAAGAAGAAGAAGAAGAAGAAGAAGAAGAAGAAGAAGAGGGGGTTTGGGCATTTTTGAAGGATGATTTGGAAGAATGCTAGGAAGCAGACGACGCCTGGATGACCACGATGACCAAGAGGTCCAGCGAGGCGAACGGGGAGGAAGCAAAGCGAAGCAGAAGTGACGGTCGAAGATGGCAGACGGCAAACAGCCAAGATTCCGACCATGAATCAAATATGGATAACCGACTAAATGACCGAATGATTCAAGTGACGCAAACAAATGACATCGACAAATTCACAAATGACGCAGATTGAAAACGGCAGCGAAAAGCACAGCAGACAATATGACTGACGACTGACTGACTGGCTGACTGACTGACTGACCGACTGACTGACTGACTGACTGACTGACTGACTGACTGACCGACTGACCTGCTAGCTGACTGACTGCTTCTGACTGCTTTTGGGCGTTTCAAATGATCGTCTGAATTTGATAATGAGGCCAAAACACCGATTATAATATACTAGAAGTCGTCGTTATACGTTATATAGCGCAGAGACAGTGCCATTTAAAGAAGTTTGGGGGGGGGGCTAGGCACTAGTAGGCAGTTTAAAAGCCATTGAGGAACAGAACTTTTTGCTGGTCAGAATTTTCGAGGAGAAAATCAGAAAATCGAGCACCACAAGGCGGTGCTTACTTTTTCGCCACCCGCCGAGGCCCCTCTGTATCGCGGGGTCCTGGGTACGTGCCTTTACGTGCCTGAGCCTTAAAACGGCCCTGTGCAGTGGCGGTCCAGGATTTCCCCCCAAATGACTACATTTGGAGGGGCCGCGACCCATCCATGGAATATTACCTGGGATCCTTGGTTCTGAGCCATGTGGGCAGTATCGTTGATACGCAGCAGTAGGCATGCAGACACCGATAACTGCATATGAGCCTACAGCAGCATGTCTCACGCCATCGACTGATGCCCTCGGCATTATGATAGTGGCGCCATAGAAGTTTATCGATTTATTTGACACTGGACATCGGCATTAACTTATATATAGAAAAAGTAATCAGCCGATCCAGATCCGAGGTCGGCAACAGATCCATCAACACAGCTGGATACGAACCAGGTCAACCGGTACAATTTAATCGATAATATAATAGATAAGTAAGCCACGTGACCCAGATTATCTAGTGCAAATTTAAGCTCAATGCAAAACAACTTAACAGATTTTAGATTACGAAGACAGTCGTCGATGCTCAACGATAACGAAGAGGAGGATACACAGCAGTGGCGGTTCCAGGTTTTCTTGGTGGGGAATGGGGTGGGGGTGGGGGTAAATGAATTGAGAGGAAGTTGATTTGCGGGAGGGGTGAAAAGAGAAGGAAAAAATCAATAAACTTTGTCCCGAAAAAGGCTGACAAAAGGGAATCTTTCCCCTAATTTTGCTACACTTTTACCGAAAAATAGGTTGACAAGCAAAAAAAGGTCATACGCAGTTTTTCCCCTGTAGGCTAGTTTTACTAGGCCTTTACGCCCAAAAATAGGTTTCACGAGCGAAAAAAGTCCGGAAGTCCGGTGGGGGATGCATTCCCACTCGTCCTCCACGTGGAACCGCCACTGATACACAGTATCTCTGAATATCTAGGAAATCTGCTCCATTCCTATACTTCGCATTCCCTCCGCAGCTTCAATGAGAATATCATAACAGCGCTGAAGACGCTTCGGAAGATGCATTAATCTGATTAGGCGTGCGAGCGTTTAGAAAATTCCATCTGACAGGCAAAAACTCGGCCATCAATACGAATTTACCAAATAGATTGATAACTCAGGCGGCGCCGACGAATCGGGGCTCAAACGTCCGTTCTGTCGCGCGGAAACTCATTCACGAATCGACGCTATAGGCTATACGAGTTTCCACCAACCTCATATTTCAGCGCTAAATAAATGTACCACCGGTATGTTTTTCTACAATATCCAGCAGATGACAGCTAGAAAACAACTCCACAGATACGCACACACACACACACACACAGAAAAACACACACACAGATACATACTGTAAACGTGTGAAATAGACGTGCCAAAGCGCCTTAACAGGAACAATCTCGGGACTTTGTGCAAAACTGTTTCCCAGTTTCGACAAAGCAACCACGCAGGCGCACACACCCGGAAGTTGATAATGGAAGTGCCGCGACCACGTGATCTTCCATCTTCGTCCCTATACAAAAGACACTGCGAACCACACGCGACCGGGTCTCCTTTGTTATCAAATTTATCCGAAACTGGTTTCGGTTCCAGAATTTCTTTCCTCCGCCGACTTCTTCTCTGCCGTCGGTCGATTGAAACTTTTGTCGTCGTCGTCTGGAGTCTCTGTCCAGTCATTAGATCACGTGACGTGTACGTGCCTCTGCAGCGCCGTCAGATGTCGTCGTCTGCTTTTCCAGATGTCCGATGGCAGACGAGCTGCGCGGTAATTCGACGGCCGAGTCACGTGGTCCGATTATAAATCGTCCGTTCGTGACGTGTCGATACGGGGACATGTCGCCGGAGAAATCCCCGTTTTTCCCGCAGACCAAATCATCCGAAACTCGACGAATGAAACCGATGTGGGCAGACGAAGACACGGAAGAAGAGACATACAGACACACACACACACATAGAGAGAGAGAGAGAGAGAGAGAGAGAGAGAGAGAGAGAGAGAGAGAGAGAGACAGGCAGAGACAGAGACACGGCAGCGGGTTACTTATCGAGACGACGACAACGAAGATACGGCGAGGAATTATCCACAATATTCATCCGAGACTGCACATCCCATCCTCGGAAGAGAAGGCTGAGAGGATCTTCGTCCCCCTTCCTCCCCTGCCCCCTGCCCTGTCCCCTCCTCAGAGTCATTCCCTAAACCCTTCGTACTCGGTTTATTCTTGGCGCCTGTCTGTCGACCCTTGGTATATATATATATATATATATATATATATATATATATATATATATATATATATATATATATATATATATATATATATATATATATATGACAGGCCAGAGAGAATAGAACGTCACTCCATGTGCATCGCATATTGCTGTCTACAGTGTGTGCGTGTGTCTTTGTGGTTATTTGTTTGCTTGTTTGTTTGTGTGTGTGTGTTTGTATGCAGGTTACAATGAGAATAGTCGGATATTCGTGTTTTATTACTATAAGATGTAGTACATCGGCGTATCCACGGGAGGGGGAGGGTGGGCCATATTTTGGATGGGATCAGTAGTGGGATTTGAGCAAAACCGTAGAGAATTTTTTAGGAGAGGTGGGTAGGATGATTATAACAGAAGCGATTTGCCAAGAACTCATTCACGTTGTTTCTTTGTTTTGCATGCAGTCTTTTACTCAAAAATGTCGATGTGCCCCCTCTATTTAGGAATTCTGGCTGCGCCACTGAGATTTATTAGTGTATTTTATGCTAAAGCTTTGGTTTTACCGGACATCTTGTAAATCCTAAAAGTGGGTTTCTTAATCGGTTAACTATACACTGTAATCGGGTATTTAGACGGTGACGTTAGATTGGTCATCATGGTCGAAGAGTCTATTGGGTCGTAGTTTTAAAATAGACCTACTGTTTGCGTATAGAGGCCTACAGAGAGACTGGTCTCATCGTATGTGCCTATAGATAACGCGACTTCATTTTCTCGGTCTCGGCGTCTTTGCTTATGGCGCTGTCTCTCTCTGACAGCCTCTGTATAGAAACTTAAGATCGACGCAAATGAAATTTATCGAAAGTGGATCGGAAATTTATGATCGTCGCTGTTCTTCTTCATTCGAAACAGGTCTGCTTCACGCACGCACACACACACACAGACACACAGACACACAAACACACAGACAGACACACAGATAGACAGACACATTGAACTAAGAGTCGGCTGGTTTTCAATTGTGCTGGAAATAAGCATATTCTCTTTTTTGTTCGTTCGGTTTTTTTCTTTTTTTCTTTACTGCTTCTTTACTTCTTTACTGCTTCTTTCTTTCCTCCTGTTTCTTTTCTTTCTTTCGTCATTCATTCATTCATTCATTCATTCATTCAACAAGCAACTTTCGAGCAATTCCGAATTTTCGTTTTTATTTGCTAACTCGCCGGCTCTCCACCCCCACCCACCACCCCACCCCGGCCTCCCCGCCCCGCCCTCCCCGCCCCAATCCACTCGTTCATTCGCTCGTCTGTTCGTTTGATTCGATCTCGATCGTGTCATATTTCGTGGCGCCAAACGACATCGGTCGCCGGCGCCGGAAGTTCTTTTGCGGCCTCTGTGCTCCACTTCCGGTAAATATTTATTAGTCCACTGGAATTGTAGTCAATCTCTCTCTCTCTCTCTCTCTCTCTCTCTCTCTCTCTCTCTCTCTCTCTCTCTCTCTCTCTCGACCGCGGCAGTTTTCGCCGGACATGGGGCGACGCTCTGGGGACGGCGCCGACCCCTGCGTCTTCAGGGGCTGGTCTGAATTATGTCGACGGCCACACGCCCCCACCTCGCCCTCCCCACGTTCCCCCGCCGTAAAAACCTGCGTCTATAGGGGGGGGGCGACTGTGTACTCTCTGTACGCGGCGAAAATCGCAGAATTTCTTGCTGCTGCGTCGGAACACAGAAATCTGTTAGCATAGAGATCTTGCAACCGATCGCGCGTCTATTCTCTACGTCAACACCGTGTGTGTGACGTCATGTGCAGACAGACGACAGGATGTGACGTAATGTCGGTGACGTCGTTTAGAAACGGTGATTTCTTTGCGGCGATGAAGTCGTCGTCATTTGAAGTCGACTGCATGGAATAATTATTGGCGTAGCAATGCAGAAGAAGAGGAAAGGAAAACTAGGCTTTTGTGAAGAAGAGAGCGAGAAAAAACCCAGAATTTCCAATGCCCTCGACGATACTGCCACATAACCGCATGAAATTTGTGGCGTTTTCGAAGAGGTTTAATTTTTCTCAACTACCAATTACAGTATACCACACTCTTACAATAATATTATAACGGCCAGTTAGTACAGTTGCAGAAAATTCGACTTAATTAAAACAGTTCTACAGGAAGTCTTGGAAATGTCGGGTTTTGGAGGAAATATGGATGGCTCTTACTATCAAGTGAAGGTCTATCGTCTAAATTATCAAACATTTTAATAGTAAAATATCCCACTATATAGAATTCAACAACAATACAGGAGAACTTCGTTATAACGGACTTGGTTATAACGTATACTCGGTTTATAAAGAACTGTAATGTATGGTCCCTTGTGATGCGCTACCGTCATGGTTGATGGATTGTATTGGATATAACGTAATTTTACTGACCCGCCGATCCCCCAGATCTTAGGACTGACTGCGCCTATGTGTACGATACGACACGATGACGGACGGGGGCCTACCTCTGGTGGGCACGTAGATGTTGAGGCTGAGGCAGTCCTCCTGTTGCCTTTCGAGAAACGGATACAATCTAAGGAAGTGCTCCACCCTTGGCCTTGGCATTGCCGTTTCCAGTTCTTCCACCGAAGGGAGTCGCTGAGGGCAGACGGGGCGATACTTGAGGGCGACCCTGATCCCGTCCCACTTTTCCATCGTGCTCGTCGGTGGCATGAACCGGAGCTCTCCGCCCAACAGGGACGCGTACTGGATCCCGAGATAGGACTCGACCTGCGGCAGGTTCCGGTTCGAAAGGGTGACCAACACCCCTCTGACCTTCCCGTACTGAGTTTCCACGACGCGTGGGCTCATCTGCGTTGCCAAGACGCGTCCGGTTGCCATGCCAACGAACAGACTGGCGACGCAGACGAAAGCGTAGGCAACGACGCAGCATTGTTGCAACGACGACGGCAAAGATGGCGGCTGACTAATCGCGTACATGTCGTCGTCGTCTAGTTATGGCGCCGACGGCTTTCCATTAGCGTGCCTCAATCTCTTTGTCTCCGAAATGTCCGACGGACGATTTGGCGTTCCATAAATCACCGCCGGGCGGTACGACGAAGCATCTAGCGGACGCCGATGGAAGAACGTATCGATGGTTTGATTTCTCTGTCAAGATGTATTAACGTTGATATTCGCGCCGTTTGCGGCCGCCGTGCTTTGCGGCTAATTTCGAGCGAACCAGCTGGCCGTAAAAATCCACCGGCGCCGACGAGGCCACGGTTGCTATAAACGATGTTGCGCAATCGTTCAGGATCTAACACGGTTTGTTAGAGAGCGGGTCGTGAAAGTCACGCGTCCGATTCTCCCGCTGACGGCGCCTGGGATCCAGTTGCATTAGTCTTCTGTCCGGTGTATGCTAGCGACGGAGAAACGGGCGCATTCGATAATGAATATCACTTGAACGCCCAGCACAGAAAACATAAGAACCAAAGAAGCATAATACACAGACAGGACTAAAACAATCTCTTTTAACGAAAAAGAAATTAATTATGAAGATAATAAGTGGGTTTTTATGTCGATAACGACGCCCAACCTACAGACTGTCTCAAGGTCTTTTCTGGTGGACGATTTCAATGTCGACTCCGACATCACCCGATTTTGAAGCACTTTTCAGTGAATATTTGCGTCATTTTCACTGCCGGTCAGTGAACGACGTGTCCAATATATCTTGTGTCTGACCATTACGTCATGACAAATGCCTCAATATCGAGTCATTTTATTTGAAGCGTCGTCTACCATAAGTCAATAAATCCGTCGTTTTTTCTCTCTCAATAATTCATACCACAGACGCGACTGTAAAAGATCAGACTAGGAAGTCAGGACACTGGTGCATTAAACCACGTGACATTATGGCGGAGAACATAACCGGGCATTTTCCGCCACCGGCAAAGTGTTGACGAACGAAGAGGTCATCACTAGTACATCTGCAAAAGGTCAATACTCGAGTGTTGTATAACCGTATATAGTTATCTGCTAAGAAAAGGCGCCTCACAAAATTGGCTTAGAGACAGACAGACAGACAGACGGACAGACAGAGACAGATTAAGCAGAGCCGGATACATAGTGAAGATCAGGAAACGGAGGAGATTATCTAGCGCCATCTTGTGCCACAACGGTCTCTTAAGAATGCATCCGAACGGCGTTCGCCGCACGACAGTCACGTGATCGGTTCGATCTGTGGATTTTTACGGCCGCAGATCGATTCGCAGCCGCGGTCTCTCTTCTGGGAAGCGGTGCAATTTTCATGAATCCCGGAAGTGGATGCGCTACACACGCCGCCGCCGCCGCCGCCGCCGCCGTCGCCGCCGTCGCCGCCGTCGTCGTGTCGGCGCATGCGCTTCCGCTACTGCCCGCCGGGGAGCGCTTGCATCGGCGCGGGCAAAAGGACAATGGCACGCGATGCGGTCACTATACTATTGCGCGACGGGGTGTTAATTGTTTATAATCTACAGGACATACGGGGAGAGAGGGTAGAAATATTAAACTGGCGGAAAGGAAAGAAACTACGAGAGGAGATGGCATACGTCATCCAGTGCAGTGTCATATCGCATCGTAAATGCTGTGCTGAACCAATCGCTTGATTGCAAGTTCGGACCCATACTCTGCCCGGTGCGTTTTGGCGTGATTTCGGCGTCGTGCGGGGAATCCGTTACGGTTTACTAGGCTTAAACGCGGATGCAGTGAGATGGGGGCTCTTCGGTCCCATTGTCCGTTTAATGACCCGGTGATGTCTTCTGGTGTTGTCTCAAATTAGACCTTAATCTTAGCTTTTCGGTTTCGAAAATAAGGGTTCTATTAATGGGTTTCAGTCCAACAATTTCCTCAACAACACCCGGTTATCTTTAAAACAAAACTTCTGCTGCGTCGTATCTTGTGAAACGGCAAGTATGTCGATCGATGGATGAGCCGTGTCTTGTATCATCATCATCATCATCATCATCATCATCATCATCATCATCATCATCATCATCATCATCATCATCATCATCATCATCATCATCATCATCATCATCATCATCATCATCATCATCATCATCATCATCATCATCATCATCATCATCATCATCATCATCATCATCATCATCATCATCATCATCATCATCATCATCATCATCATCATCATCATCATCATCATCATCATCATCATCATCATCATCATCATCATCATCATCATCATCATCATCATCATCATCATCATCATCATCATCATCATCATCATCATCATCATCATCATCATCATCATCATCATCATCATCATCATCATCATCATCATCATCATCATCATCATCATCATGTGTCTTCTTCATATCTGAAGGTTGACGGTCATGTATCACAGGTTTTAAAATAAAATAGCTTGAGGTAGCTAGATTAATACGCGGCTCTTCCCTCGATCGCCCTACTAGTCATTCCGCAAGATATTCGCCAGGTCTTTCATTTAGTTGATGTCCGTCGTTCTCGGACAGTCAATGGCGTTAGCGTGTAGCCTAGTATTAAGTGGATGGGAGTGCTCTATTTCGAACCCTGTAGATCGAAATTGAGAATTATATTATTGATTATTTTTGCATAATCCAAAGCAATGAAGAAGGAACAAGCGGAAAATGTGGATTTTGTCGAAAAATTACTTCAAATCCATTAGATTTTTACATATCTGGGGCCTGTGTGCCTTCTATTCAACAGGCCTTCAATAGGCTTCTCTCACAGAGCGAATTAATTATAAAACTTGTTTTTGCTGTATATAAAACCTGCTGCAGGCCTATAATGGAACAGATATCTTAAGGTAGCTAGATTAATTAGGAATAATTATATTCGTGCTGATGCATTATCCCGCGGAAAACAATCACTATCGACGTAATAGGACCACATTGGAACCGAAGTAGCCCAGCTTAATTTTAAGGGTTACATTTTTCTCACTAACATTGCAACCCCCACTTCTTAGACCCACCGGCCGCCACTGGTAGGTGCATAGATATGCAAAAATGTCAGCTTATTTAATAAATTCTCTGACGAAAACCAATATTCGTTTGCCCCCATCTTTAATGTTTCAAATACTTATAGAATAATCAATATAGCCATGTTCGATTTTTCCCTACAGCGTTCGAAATGGACACCTCTATTAAATATTTCGTTGCAATTGATTCACGATGTACTACAGTACAGTAGGCAGTGAGCGAAAGTGATGTTTATGTCTTCGAGACCCCGTGTGTAGGCCTGTTAAGAGAATTAAGTAAGTAAGTAAGTAAAATCTCGTGAATTTATAGAGCGCTTTCTGGAGTAGTACCGTCGTAGTTCTTGGGCGCTTAAATTGCAATATATAGGCAAAATAGGATTACGACGAAAGATAACTGAAAGCACAGGATATTCCAAATAGAATAACTTATAGGTCTACAGCATTTCTAATGCAAAACGCTTCCACGCACGTTCTAAAGCAGGCGTACGTAAGTCACGTGACGTCCTCTTGGGTCAGATTTTTCAGTCGTTGCCCGATCGGCGATGGCGTTTTCTCGATTAGGACAAAAATATCCTCGACCCATTCTGACCTCGACCCGAGTCTGCCATATCACCCCCTCCTCGACCGAGACAGACAGCTCGGCCACTTTTGATCTTGGTCGTCAGAGCGACATATGCCACGTCAGAGAGGTCACCTGTATCTTCAGAAGGTGCATTTGTCTACCGAACTGTGATAAATCATATATATATATATATATATATATATATATATATATATATATATATAGTGTATGATAACCGAGCTGAATGTAACGCAGACTGGGATTTTTAAATCACGTGACATCGAAAGGCAAATTCTAGTCAGCACAATGGATCAGGACATCGGCGGACATTAGGGCTGTGAGTTTTCGTCACGTGACCGCAGTTTTCTGGTCCAAATCTTCGCCGAAACATTCGAAATGCATCGATCGGAAAAAGAAGAAAAGCATTTTTACTACTGGCAATTACGTTGCTTCAGATAATACAGTCTTCATCATTGTTATTCAGGTATTCGGACAGAGCGGCGAAAATGCAAACGAAGACACTTTGCGGACACCGGGAGAGGGAGCTGTCTATGCGACCGGCGAAAAGGACATCTGGCCCAGCAGACTACTACTACTACTACTACTACTGCTGCTGCTGCTGTCTATGCTGCTGCTCTGCTGCCGGCTGCTGCTGCTGCTGCTGCTATCTGGCTGCTGCTGCTGCTGCTGCTGCTGCTGCTGCTGCTGCTGCTGCTGCTGCTGCTGCTGCTGCTGCTGCTGCTGCTGCTGCTGCTGCTGCTGCTGCTGCTGCTGCTGCTGCTGCTGCTGCTGCTGCTGCTGCTGCTGCTGCTGCTGCTGCTGCTGCTGCTGCTGCTGCTGCTGCTGCTGCTGCCACTGCTGCTGCTGCTGCTGCTGCTGTCCACCACTGCTGCTGCACCTGCTGCTGCTGCACCACCACCTGCTGTGCTGCTGCTGCTGCTGCTGCTGCTGCTGCTGCTGCTGTGCTGCTGCTGCCACTGCTGCTGCTGCACCTGCTGCTGCTGCTGCCACCACTGCCACCACCACCACTGCTGCTGCTGCTGCCACTGCTGCCACTGCCACCACTGCCACCACCACCACCACCACCACTGCTGCTGCTGCTGCTGCTGCTGCTGCTGCTGCTGCTGCTGCTGCTGCCACTGCTGCTGCTGTGCTGCTGCTGCTGCTGCTGCTGCCACTGCTGCTGCTGCACTACTGCTGCTGCCACTGCTACTACTACTACTACTACTATACTACTACTACTACTGCTTCGGCAATAGGTCATGATTGGCGCGCGCTCCAAGTACGCTATTCGTATGTATCGTCTGCTGGCAATCACCGTCCTAGATCGACGGAAATTAACAGACCTGAAATTACATTAGACGTCGGCGTAACGTCCACATATATTTATTTTCTAGACGCTGAATTACATCTCTGGGTCTACGTTACGATAATGGACTGCAGAAAAACGCCTCATGAATATGTATGTGGGGATGGGAGGTGTCGCTAGGATATTGCGGACCTCACAGGGAGAAACTATTTGGGGGTAGGGAAGCCAGATTTCACCACTCGGAAGCCTGTAAAGTTGGACAATTTGCAAATTTTGACTATTTGTGAATTTGCATTTTTTCGCCGCCAGCTCACAGTAAGTCATGGTGGTAGACCTTCGGATAAAAAATGTCTCGAACCAATTGATCCCCTCTTCCCCCTCCCGTTCAGTGAACCGTTGATCCCAAGACGTTGAATGCTTCGTGTGTTTCGTGGATTCGACGGGAAAAATTCCATCGAGACGACATTGAAGCCATCGAAAGCGCCCTTTCGTGGAGCGTCGGCGAATAACAGGAGCGGGGGAAAATACGCAGAAGAGAATGCGATTAGGCGGAGTCGATGGCCGCCGTCGTAAAACGACGTTAGAGAGCCGTCGCCATTTCGCAGTCGACGACGCGTCTTTGGGGGAGCCGCGGCATTCGTTTCCGTCGGTCGGCATTTATACAGTAAGAAGTCGGCCGCAAGATGGAGTGGCGACCGAGGCGAAGTAGATCTGTAATAACGATAACCAGAACGGCGATAATCGTCTGATTTATGTGGCGCGATTCGAAACGGACTGCGAGCAAATCCATTCCGTCGTTTGGTGGCGGCCGACGGTATAATCCGCCACAGGTTTTTATAGGATTTGATGAGATGCATTCGAGGGAATGGCTGCGCAGAAGATGCAAAATGTAGGTCCTTTGATTACACAAATGTTCAGCGATGAACGCAAGCTAGAAGACTCACTACTCATTCTAATTAATCTGCATTATGCTAAATAGGTCTACTAGGCCTAGGCCTAAGCCTATACATTAGGCCTTTAGTTAAAAGTAAATGGCTACATTCACATCATACACTGACATTCAACGACCGTATGGTAACTGAATAGTTAGCGCCTTCAGTTTTTAACGGCATCGGCTGATTGAGGCAATGTTTTGTCCAGACCTGTTATTATGGGGAGATCTCCCCAAAATGCCCAAAAAATCCCCCATAAATCCCTGTACTGACACATATGTTTGTATTTGTGTCTCTTCTCCTCCAGCCAAGTCAACCCCCCCCCCAAAGACCTGGAGCCTGGAATCTGGATAAAACACTGGATGGAGAATGTTTGCCCGCCTTTCCCTTTCCGCCTTTCCCTTTCCGCCTTTCCTTCCATCAATGCACTCGTTCGCAGCTTGAGTAGACAGAACAAGGCAATGGCATCGCCAGGAATTTTGGGTTGGGGCAAAAGGGGATGGCGTGTCAGATTCTTAACCCCTATCCCACACACCCATTCCACAAATTTTTCTCACCGGATTTGCACGAATCTGATAGGTGGTCTGGGGTCAGGTGGGGAGGGGGCAGTTGCCCCATTTGCCCCCCCCGTGGCGACACTAATGGAACCAAGATCTGAAAGCACATGAGATAACATTCCAGAACTTCCTTTCCATTTACAATTATTGGTCAAAACAATTTCTTCATAATTGCATTCCTTTCAACGCAGCTGGCGGACGCTATTTTGCTCAGGTGTATAATCGCATTACATTGCATTGCATAATTGCATTTGCCTAATGCACTGCACTTGCTTTGTTGGGAAATTCCTACGCTGTCGTTGTAGAATTAACTTTCTGCACTCACTGAATCCGTCACGGGTTGTGTTCATGTGCAATATATGGCTTACATTCTAGTTTCTAGTGGCTTTCACATGGACAGTAATGCCTCCCAATTATAAGCCACTTTAAATTAAATCGCGCTAAGTTTAAGTTTAAGTTTACTAGTTTACTACATCGCAATCACATCTCAGGCTCTTAGCTGACTCAGCTGTAGTAGAACCAGGGCCGGATTAAGGTCCGAGCGGGCCGGGGGGCTGAGAAAAAAGGCCGTCGTCTATACTGGAAATCTCTGACAAGCAAAACAAGGTTATCTCCAAAATCGGTGGGCCTATTTTCATGATGGGCCGGGGGCTACAGTCCCCCACAGCCCCCGCCTTATAATATGGCCCTGAGTAGAACAAGTCCCGACGCATTAATTAAGACTATAAACCAGACGGTCTTTGATACGTTAATATATGCTTTGCAAAGTTTCAATACGTGAACAATCCCCTCATTGTCAATTTAAGACATTATGTTTAATATTTTTATTTTCAAGATTATATTTAATTTGCTGCACTTGCTCGCACTGTTACCAAGTCACCTAAATTCTCCCATATTTCACCCATACTAAAATCATTAGGCCCTACATTGACTTAATTAAAATAACTGAACGTATCCAATAATATTATAAGGTAATAACACTTACATATAGCTCACTTCAGTCATCAAACACCAGGGCCGCCGAGAGAAATTCCGGGCCCCGGAACAAAAAAATGTGTGGGCCCTTAAGAAAAATTTCTCAAGTCAAAAAAAACGTTATCAACTCTCCAAAAACAGCCTGACAAGCAAAAAAACTTACCGTCACCGGATCTGGGCCCCTGAAAACTTTATGGGCCCCGGTACAATGTACCGGCTGCACCCCCTCTCCTCAGGCCTATCAAACCCTATCTACCTTATAGATCACTATTAACCCATCAGCCTCCTCGAATCACACGTTCATCGTCTCATCTCACTCGATCTGTCACGCCCGCCGAATCAGTCATCCCTGAAAATTTGCAACCGTGCCTTCTCATACGCTGCGCCTGAACTTTGGAACTCTACCCCAGCTTCCCTCCGCAGACTTGGATACTGTCAAGCAATAAAATCTGAATCATCATTTCCCATAATCCCTGCATTATCTCCTCAAGTCTTCAGGTCTAAGCTTAAATCCTTCCGTTTTCTTAAATCATATCCTCCATAGCTGTAACAACCTAGCCTCACTGCCATTTGGATGTTGACTATCGCCTGGCTGATCATATATCATTCCAATAGGTTGAGTGCCTAAGAATAAGCAGCTACTATTGTGCTGCTTTCAAGGCGCTATAGAAATCCACGAGATTTTACTTACTTACTTAATTTATTTGTTTACATTTATGATCGATATAAATAAACACTACACAAAAAAGCGATCGTTGCAGCCAATCAGAAAGTGGCTACACGTTGTCAACAGCAACGAGGAAGGGCTTTTGGATGTAACCTTGTTCGCATTTAACCTACACGTCTACACGGAAGAGAGCATGAATTTAAGTTATAAGTGCAGCATATTTAAAATAAGGATATCTCTTTTTGCTTATTATTTGTAGACAATATCTTGAATTGATGAATTATAATAAATCTTCAATACTGAAGGTATTTCAGTATGGAACAGTGGCTGTCTAATATCAACCATATTTCTTCCACTTCCATGGCAATCCAAAAAACAATAAAATACTCAGAAAGGTTTATAATCCGAAAATGTATACAAAACTAGGAAACAAGTCAAAAATAGTGAAGCGTTTCGTCGAAAGGCCTCGATTCCGAGAGTGGATATATTTTCACGAGTTCGTAATTTTAGATTTTATGCAAAGAGAGGGCGCCACTGTCGATCGCATTCCTCAACACTCGGGACCGAAGGCATTGGGAAACTGTCGCGAAATTGCATTTAATTTCTTAATTCTTAATTTTATTAATTTTAAATCGGAGCCGGAGTAATGGGTGACAAGGCGATCGACGCGAGGGTGATCAAGAAGACGCAGGAGACGCTAGGCAAGGTCATCACGAAGCCACCGATGTCCGAAAAGATCCTCTCACGACCGACCGTACAGTACATGTACGACGTATTGATATCGGTGAGGATTTTCTCTATTAAATTTTATTAAATACAGAGGCTGCTCCACAAGGGTGCGGGAGACCAGTCCCCCTATAGAATACCTGCCCCTAGTAGCTTCATACTTTAGTGCACTCATTCTAAGCAACGAGACTATAGTCCCGGTTTGTGAAAAATAGTTGGCCCATGCTTAGAAGTTGCCACCCCAACGCTCCCCCCACTTGCCAAATCATTGAGCCGCCACTGATTAAATAATTGCTTTTATTATTAAAGCGAAAAGAATTTAATGTCACACAGGACAAAGCCTACTGCACCACTAAAACCTCATCATTTTAAACTATGGTGATGATGATGGTGGTGGTGATGATGATTATTACTACTACTACTACTACTACTACTACTACTACTACTACTACTACTACTACTACTACTACTACTACTACTACTACTACTACTACTACTACTACTACTACTACTACTACTACTACTACTACTACTATTATTATTATTATTATTATTATTATTATTATTATTATTATTATTATTATTATTATTATTATTATTATTATGTTTGATTATAATCTGATTATGTTTTTCTGTAGGTTATGAGAACAACTGGAAAGATGAAAGGTCTTTTCACAGACACTGAGCTCAACTTTGAAAACATAAAGGCAAGTTTTCTACAGTTTTAATCGCCGATTGGTTTTGATGGTCTATGACAGACTGGGTTTTGAAGTATTTCATGCAATTTCGTGGTGACTGAACTCTTGTATCAAAGTGGCAACTCTTTAACTAGCCTCAGTAATTGTATATGGGAAACATTTGCAGAATAACTTTGTAAAAATTTAATTCCCAGAGGTCAGGTTAGTTGGGCTTTGTGAAACGGAGGGGCTATAGTCCCTTACAGCTTACAAGGAATTCTGATAAATTAGCTGTGAATTTCATTATTTGTTTAGGGCAGTAAAGAAGACAAAGTGGCTTTCTTCCAGAAGGCAGTCGACTATGTTTGTATGTCTTTGTGCCTATTTTGAATTAATTTTAATATTTATTTGTTAAAATAAAATAGAATTAAAATAGAATTGTTAATGTTCAACTGTGATAATAGTGGGGCCACTGAATTTTGGGGACATTGCCCTCCACTTTTTAACCTGGCTACATAAATTCAAAATGACCCAATGAAGGTTCTGTTATTTATTACATTTGTTGCTAACTTAATTAAGCAGGGACAGTTTCTATTTTAGTCACAGAATTTTGCCGACAGAATCTGTTGCTTTGCGGTGAACAGTTAAGTTTGTAAATAAGAACTTAAATGAAGAATTTCTTATCTAAATTAGTCTTGCTTTATGTACAAATGCTGTTTATGTGTGTTCTGTGTAAGCTCTTGTGACGGGAAAAGCGGTGGCAGTTAAGCCAAGCAAAATCCTCGCAGGTCACGAACCCGAAAGAACAAATGAATTTCTTCAAGTGTTGGCCGAGGCTGCAAGAAAAAATGTATTAATCCTCTTTTTCAAATTTTATTTGCACAGTTAAAGAAAGTGTTGTCTGATTGGGAAAGTTTACTCTTGTAATCTTGTTTTGCCTCAACTGGTTTACAAATGTAATCAAAGTGTGCAGTCTTACGATGTAAAGCCTAGACACCAGTTGCATGTTGATCGGCCGATGCTCTGATATGAACAAGAAAACTGAGATGACAGATCTTCACAGGAGTTCTTTGGCTGTGAATCTTTGTGAATGAGTTTCAAAAAAATTAAAATTTGTCTTATCGGATTTGGGAATTCATGTCTCAGGTACATTCCATTTGGTGCTGCATGTGGTCATTGGGTACAGTCACTTATCGTACGCCTCCCCCCCCCGGCTGAAGTGACTGCTTTCTTGCCAGTTAATGAAAATTTTTTGGTAACTCTAACTTTTGTTCAGATTAACAATCACTGACACAACCAAAGACGTAGAGTCACTTTTATTGACCTTTTTTATTGCAGATTGACAATGACGATTATGTCAGACGCGTTCTAAAAAGTGACAACAGCAGAGAAACAACTTCAAAGAAGGAGTCATCAAGGAGCAAGGTCTTTTAATTTATATCTGCACAAGTGCTGTTATTAGCATGCCCTTACCCTCTCCTAATAGAAGACCCATAACCCTAATGACTCCTTGTGCTTTGATAAGTTATTAAGTTGCATCAGGTAATGATCAAGAAAGAATTCTGAGAAATTCAAACAAAGCAAATGAAGATGTTTGCGCCTTGTTTCATTAGGGACTTTTGCCTTTTTATCTGAAGTCTCGTGATAATGCTATTATGGCCTCAATGAGTCTTTCAGTGTTTTGCATATTTGGAGTTTGTTTTGTGATGCATTGACTTGGTACTGTAGTCCTACTTATGTAGAACTGAATTCTGGGGACAATGGTTTGTGAACAGGAGAAGGATTCTACCAAAAGTGGCGACAAGGGAAGTGGAGATGCTCAGGAGAAAGATCACAGCAGCGATCGACATCGAAGCAAAGATCGAAGTAAAGATCACAGCAAAGATCGTGGAGATCGAGACAAACGAGATTCAGAGGTCATCAGTGTAGAGAAAGAAGATAGAAAAGTATTTTGTAGAATTTGCCTTAAAGTGCACAAATTTGAATTTTGAATTTTTTAAATCACCAAAATTATAAAATTCACACTCCAAATATTTGCAGATAGTTTGAAAAGAAATATATTAACAATTTTGATGACATTCATTTATGTTATACAAGCGTTTGCCAGTTGATAGTTCGATCAATGAGTATATTTCATTCTGATTTTTTAGCCCCTTTTGTTGGCCCATCAAAAAAACTATATATTTTGATTTTGTGATGCCATTACATTTCTGTAGAGTAGTGGCTTCATTTTAAATCTGGAAAAAGTCAGTTGCTTAGGATTTGAAATTTGTTTCAATATTTTCTTTTTCAGGAGCGAAGTGAAAAACATAAAAACCGAGATAAGGATCGCAGTGATAAGCATCGAGATAAAGACAAAGATAGGGATCGAGATCGCGAACATCGAGATCGTGAACATCGAGATCGTGACCGACATGACAAAAAAGACAAAGGAGAGAGGCCGAAGGACAAAGAAGAAAGGTCAAAGGACAGAGAAGAAAGGTCAAAGGACAAAGACGAAAGGTCGAAGGATAGAGGTGAACGATCAAGGGACAGAGATGGGCGTTCAAAGGATCGGGATGAAGATGAAAATGATGGGGAGCAGGTATTACTCATTTGCTCTCAGTGTCTCTTCTGTTTAACTCAGATGGCAGTGCGACTGCCGCTGGAAGTAACTTAAATTGCAAGATTTTTGGTTTTGATGTCGCAATGACTACAGGTCAATTTTCATGTTTAAATGTTATTGTAAATGATGCAGAAATCTGCGTGAACTTTGGAAATTAGAGTTGAAGTGGTTGTTGTGGAGTGTTTTGAGAATGTCATTGTATTTCGTTCAATTGTGATGCAGCATCACAGCAGGCACAAGGAGTCAAAGGCAAAGCCGAGTAAGGAGTCGTCATTGCTCAGTTGCTGTTTAGCTTCCAGATTTTTGCTCACTTGGCTGCTGCTGCTCGTGCACATTTATGAGAGTTCAAGAATTTTCACTGGGGAAAGAGATTGCCTTTTTTTGAAACTTCAAAATTATACTCAAAATGTACCTTATTTTCTTATTGTGTTCACTTGCTTTAATTTTTCAAAATTTTCAGACAATCTGATTCAAAGTATTATTCCCATTCAAGGTTGAAATTTTCAATAGTTGCTTTCTGATTTCAGACTAATAGAAGACGTCAAGAAATTTTTCTAGCAGTTTCTGAAAATTTTAAAAGTCTCTGTTCATCAGATTGATTTGAAATTTTAAAAATACAGTTGTGCCATATTTTGACTTAGTTGTAATTGAAGCCCTGTCCTTTTGATTGATTTTCAAAAATTCATCCCTTCTCCAGTAGAAAAGCATTATCATTTGTAATGTTTTTTTGGTCTTGTCATGTGTTCTTGGTTTTTGCCTCATTATCGCACCTGCTGCACCTTCTTTGCACTTTTTTGCGCTTTTTTGAATATTTGCTGTTGTAAGCTGTTTTATTGTCCACTGTCTGTTGTATTACTGAGTTAGATTTGCATTTTGCAAATGTTGCTAGTTTCGTCTCCAGCGACCTGCGTCTGCAAAAGGTTCTCGAAGGCATCAGACTCGAGGTAAATTGGGGAAATCAGTGAGGAGTGCAGTGGCAGCAAGATGATTGCCTCTGCATTTAGAAGCTAGAGTGCACTTTAAAGTGTCTTTGATGTTTGAGATTGAGTTTGGAATCTTCACATGTACAACATTGAATCCATCATACCATCACAGTTGATATCTTTCCTAAATGTCTCATTTTGGAAGAGAGCTTCCCTTGGTGACAAATATCTAGCATCATGCATATGATATATGGATACAATTGAACAGCTACGTGATGTAGAAGCTCTCCTTATTCATTGATAGAGGCTACCCTTATTAGATCTTAAATTCTTGTGGCTGAAAAGTTTTTTCTTGTATATTGTTGTCTAAATGTTAGTGGGTTTGTCTTTTCCTTAAAAGAAGTTGTAGCTTAATTTTGTAGGCATTTGATTTGTAGTTGTAATCTGCTTTGTATTATACGTTGCTATGAAATTCCTGTGCCTTTCTACTATCTTGTAGTTATTTTAAGGCTTGTTGCTTGAAATTTTCTTATTAATAGATGTCAAGTTGTTTGCCTGTCTGTGCTTCAAGTGCTACTTGAACTGCTGAACATGAAATAGCTATTTTGAGTTAAAATTCGAGTGAATTTTGTTTTAAAACCTTTCTTATTATTAAACACAAAGGCATTGGCAGAGTTGACATGAGGAGAGGTATGAGAATTTTCACAGAATAATAATTTGGAAATCTTTCGATGTCACATTCACGTGTTCAGCTTCTGACTTGTTTTGAAAATGTTTGTGTGCTGTTTGCTTCTTTCTTGATATTTTGTAAAATACACTTTGTAAACATTGTATGCCGCTGCTGCTGTGTTTAGTTTTTGGCTTCACTGGTTATGCCAAAGACCTAGTTTCTATAATTATTTATGGATCTGGTTCTCTATCAGATGAACTGCTTGTACAGTGTACGCTGCTTGCATATATTACCATGCTTTGGATGCTGTTGGAAATTAGCCAGATCTAACCGGCAAAACTTGGACTGAAGTACAGTGTGCTGTTGCAGGTATAACATTGCGTTTGACGTACACAAAATATAACAAACTCTGATCAGAGTACTTATATTTGGATCCAGCATTCGATCCTGTGTTCATCTGGATCCAAGTAGTCAGGATTGAATCCAGTACCCCTTGATCAAAGAGTACCTCTTTGGAATCTTCACTTGTACAACATGTCTCTCCTCATGTCATTATATATCATAGAAGTAGAACAGATGCACCTCAGAAGGAAGAGGCTTTTCATGGGGATGCTAGATGACTTTTTGGGTATTTTAAAGACATTTAGTTTTGCCATTATGATCACGACCTTTCTGTGCTCAGGACTTCCAGGCAGTATATATATTTTTTTTCTGTTCATATTTTGTAGTTATTATGTGCTGTTTAGTGAGGTTTCTAAAGAGATTTATTAGATGCAGACTTGATAAACCAATCAACTTCATATATTTTATCGGTGGTAACTTGAAGGCTTTCCTGATGCAGCTATTTGGAGAGGTTGGAATAATGGATTTCTTGTCTTTTGTAGAGGATGAGACTCAAAAGGAAGCAATGAATCGACATGTCACACAGAATTCTGGCAGGTAATGTTTCATCTCGCACATTCTTGTTTAAGTTCTCCAGAGATGGCTTTAAAACTTCACACAAAGGCATTATATGATGGGTTCTATGAATATACATAAGAGCTATTAATAGTAAAACTATCAGTTAACGCTATTAATCGACAAACCTACCTTATTTTGCACAATGTTGTTTTCTTTATTCTACTCCTAACTAACTGTATTATCATTCATACATACTGTATAATATGTGCCTGCCTATGACTTTGCCTATGTAGGATGTGTTGCAAATATTTAGTGTATATATATATACATATACATATATATATATATATGTATATGTATATATATATGAGTAGTAGTAGGTTCATGTTTGGTTTTTGCATTGTATAAACTGCGTTTACTGTGTTTAAATGTATGGAGTGTGAAAATGCACCATTTTGTGTTTGAATAATTTCTGCATTGATAGCTGGACTTATTGAATTTATAAACAGTGTGTTTGTTTATGATATAATTTAGTTAAATTGAGCTTCTTACTAAGTGGTTGTGCCTGATTATCTATTTGTTTATTTATTATAATTTTAGCAGTCGGGCTGCACGGCCGAGCAGCGCAAGACCCGCTCCTCCAAAGCCCAAGAAGAATGAACTTGTGCACGAAGAACCAGTCGTCGTGTAAATCATTGTGTTGCCGCTAGCATGTTTCAAAATCAAGATCTGATGCAAATACTGGCCTAGTCATTATAATTATTTATTGAACATTACTTAAATGCCAAGTACCTGCCGTAATTTCTCAGGTGTTACTAAAAGTTAGTCGATTGGTTGCCTAGTGATCTGACCTTGATGGCGTTGGAAGCTGATTGGTTGGTTGTGGTCTTTGTAGGTCGGGGCTACAGAGACCCAAATGTG
Source organism: Metaphire vulgaris (assembly GCA_018105865.1). Classification (NCBI taxonomy): domain Eukaryota; kingdom Metazoa; phylum Annelida; class Clitellata; order Crassiclitellata; family Megascolecidae; genus Metaphire; species Metaphire vulgaris. The sequence goes on from CM030846.1 coordinate 832,417, forward strand.
ATCATAGATAAGCAAGAGGATTCCGATGACGATGATGCATTTGTTGCCAAGGAAGAGGACATTATGTTGCCTCCGGACCCAGTTGTTGCAAAAACTGAGGATCAAAACGACAACGAAGAAGAAGATGCTGAACACGGTAGACAAATAAAGTCGCTTATGATGTTCACAGTAGGTTAAGCTCTGCCGCTGAAACAGAAACAACAGTTGCAAGACTTGGGAGCAGCATTTTTTTTGTAGTAAATCATTTTACAGTGCGTGACAAACCGGACAAAGCGAAATTGAAAGACAATAAGACATCACAAAATTAATTATTTCAAGCCATTTTCTTGTGGCCTGTATCTAAAGAAACATACAAACCGAAATAACAGAAAATTGTATAGAAAATTAGCAGGTAATCTCTCTTTTTAGCATCAGCACCCAGGACGAGAAGAGTACAGCATTTGTGGAAATTTTACATTTGGGAATGAATTTTTGCCAGTATCTCTTCATGGAGTTCATTGGCAGTTTTGAAAATACTTACCCCGGTACTCGTAGTGTTAGGACCTAAAATCAAAATGTGTCTGCACTCAAATCCTTGTCTGCGCTTTTTCCTTATTGGCAGCATGCTAGTTATGTATTGTGCCTACTTTTGGATCGTCTCCTTCCACGTGAACTTTATAAGCAGAGAATCATTTAGACAGATAAAGCCTTTTTGCTGATTATCTTGAATCTATTGATGGGAAATTAGGAATATTAAATGAGAGCTTGAAGCAAGATCAATTAATGCGCTTTGTGATTTGTTCTTTACTTTGTTTGACCAGAAATTATGCTTGCAGGTGTTTTGAAAGTTGTTGTTTGAGGTTGTTGTTTTTTTATTTGAAAGGTGGTTTGGTGAAGAAACTGATGGAGAGTAAGAAGGAGCAGGAGGCAGTGCAACCCAAAAGGACAGAACTTGTAAGTGATAAGAGATGACAGTCTCAATTCCTGCTTACTCATTTGCTGACTTTGAAGTATGCAAAACATTCCGCAAGTCTATGTGTGTGTGTGTGTGTAATGTAATGTGTGTAATATAATAGGGGACTTATATGGCTGTCACGTTCCTTGGATAAAATTTGATTATAAAATTAACAAAGCGATGAACAGCTATTACGCCAAAAAAAGATAATAATGATTTGAATATTTGAGTTGGTTCCCAAAATATTGTGCTTGTTTGAGAATTAGAAACGTTGGTTCAGTCTAATTTTTGTAGTTAGTCAAGTATCTTCTGCTTGAATAGGTCTGATTGGACAAACTTAGACCTAATTATGAACCGATTTAATTAATTTTTTTGTTCCTGAAGCACAGACAGGCAAACAACTTGACATACATAAGGACTGTGTTGGTTCTGTTTGATGATAGGAGCGCTCCGGTGGAGTGATGGACGCCACAAAACGTAAAGAACGCGAAATGATAACGAAGGATATTGAACTGATGAAGAGAAACATCCAGGAGACGACACAGCATGTCCACCCTCTTGGACGGTTGCTTGACCTTGTCCAGGAAAACCTTGACTCGATGCAGAAAGAACTGGAGATGTGGAAAAACGAACACAGGCAGAATGTCATCGAGCTTCAGCAGAGACAGAGGCAAGGACTCAGATCATTAGTCGTTATGAATATTCATTAGTCTACTGATGTACATGTATATTGTAATTTTTAGTGAATATTTCAGCAGTTTGCAATATGGAATATTTGATTTCATCGTGAATATGAAGAATTGCAGTACAGCTTGTCTTTCTTAACAGTATTTTTATCCCGATTGACATTGTCATGTGTGTTATGATAGATTGCTTAGTAGGTCCGTGGTTTGAACCAGGGATTTTTCTAGATTGGTACAGTTTTTGCCAGAATTTTTAGCAGTGACCTGATTTTCATTGCCACAACAAACTTTCTTCAAACCTTAAATTTTTTGCGATATGGCAACAAAAAATGGATTAGCCCAGAATTTTTCTGAAGAGTGCTACCATTTTTTGTTTTGAGAAATGCTTCTGCGGCATCACTGGGGGGATGGGTCTGAATTTCTACTATTCTTCTGTTTATAGTATCAACGATTCTTCTTTGGAGCCGTTGAAGGCAGAGCTTCGTGAAATGGACGCTACGATCGCAGATCAACTCGATCTGATGGCAGCCGTGAAGAACAACCTCTGCCAGAACGAAATTAAGATCGGCAAGATGCTGGGGACCATTTCAAAATCTTGAACTGAGGGAGAGAAACATCAGACATCAGAGACCGTCCCTTGCCATTGCACTGATCTCGGAATCATCATTATTAACCAGGATTTGTCATGATCAGATAAAATTTGCCTGCACTTTGGCCATATTTCCTGTTGGAATTTTACTTACTAACTTAATTAGCTTTTCAAATTAGCCTTGTCAGAATTGGCTGTAAAATGATAGAAATGAAAGCATTTGCAGATTTGATGGTTTTTAATCAATCAATGCACAGCTCTTGTGAGATTCTAATATTTGGCAGCTGTTGGATTAATAGAACATTTGTCCTGCTAAGGAGTGAACTAAATTTGTTCTGAGTGTAATTCGAGCATCACGCCTCAGCATTCCAATTTAATGTCCACACGACAGTCTAAAAGTATCTATTACTACAGTGTGTGTATTGAGTAGAATTGAATTGTAAATTGTAAACAGAAACCACCACAGCAGAATGTTTGCCTGCATGTGTGTGTGTGTTGGGGGGGGATGTGTGTGTGTGTGTGTGTGTTATTCTAATTCAAACTTTGCAACATCATAGCATTCTGTATTTATATGTACATTTAATTAAAGCACCGTTGAATATTATAGTGATTCCAGGACATTTCTTTTTGGTGATGACAAGTTGTGTGCCAAAGCAATGCCTAGTTTATTATTATTATGGCAATTTATTTATGAATTCAAATATCTCCCTTTGCCTTTATTGAAGATACTTTGAAAGTGGCACATTGTTTATCTGCTATATTATGAAGTCTTGGCAATGTCTAACTGCTGTAGTGTATTGAGTGTGTAAACCGCTATAAAGTATAAACCGCTTAAGAAAGGAAAGCATTTGCCTCAATTTTTGATAGTTGAAAACTTTTGGGGAGAGATGCTCATGGAATGTCTGTGTGCAAAACTCAGTGTGTATTTTTAGAGGACTCATGCACCCCTACTTCCCAACTGGTCCACTTTATACATGGAAATGGCAAAACTTATCTACTGTATATTCGGACTTGTGTGTCCTTGTCTATCAACTTAACAGTGGCGGCTCCACATTAGAGGACCAGGGGGCCCGTGCCCCTATTGAATGCCTGCCCTCTGTTGGGACCATATACTTACTACTGCATACCTACAAACAAATGGTAGGCCTCGTGCTTACTGGTTAGAAGTTGTCACCCAAACGGCCCCCCCATTGCCAAATCCTAGAGTCGCCACTGCAACTTACTTGGCCCAATGAGCATAGGCGGATTTTATTAAAGGCTTAAGCCTACCCAACTAATCCCACCAAAACAAAAATGTTTTTTCCATCAACACCAGGTCTGTCGCTTGCCGGATGGCACCCCCAGACTCCCATGCTAGCCTATCCTTGCAAATATTAAACTCTAAATCCGCCTATGCCAATGAGCATAGAAGCATAAGCAATAATATTATGGCGCTAAAGAAGTCTTACGATTGATTGGCTGATTGGAGAATGCTAATCTTTAGGTAAAAGGGTTGTCATGACAATGTTGACGCTTGTAGGCCTAACGGTTGTCATAGTAACCGGGTGCCTCGAACCAGGGACGTAGCTGCTAGGAATGGGCTTGGAGGGGCTTAAGCTCCCAAGCTTGAAGCCAGCCCCCCATGAATTCAAGCCCAAATGGCGTTGCGGGTTCAAAAGGAAGAAATGGGAGTGAATCTTGGGCTTGAGCCCCCCAAGGCCCCAACATAAAATCCTGCCCATGCCTGGCTATGTCCCTGCTTCGAATACAGACAAAGGCATCGAGAAATATTTGCCAAAAAATTGACGACTGTCAGTTGCGGAGCATTTGGATTCGTAACTACCTGTTGGCTCGAGGTCAGCCACCTGCTTTTTTTAATCAAAAAATTCTGACGTCATCGAGATGTGACTGAGTTTCATTGTCGTCCGTGACCCAGTTTCCGTATGTTTCATTGGCTGCTATTTTGTTCTACCTGTATTTCGGCCTATATTATCGAATCGTAAATTTGTAACAACAGGTATGCGCGTTATAGGCTTAGTGTGAAAGACTTTGAAGTGTCCAGGATTAAATCGTCGTGTTTTTCGAAAGACGCGAATGAAGAAAGCCCTGTTGACTCCACGGCCTATAAGGCGATCTCTTTGACAGCTTTCGTATACCGTTATTCGAATATCGCCAGGTGAGTCAATCGAGGAGATCTCGGGGCCGAAGGTAAATGCACGGCCAGTTTAGGCCTATGTTGTAAATATCAGTCTGCCTGGATTGAAAGAATTGATATCACTCGCAGCTGAAAAAGCCGTTTTCATCCTCCAAAGGGACGCTGTCACGCTGCCCTTTGAATGTTTTGGTCATATGACGTGGTTTGAGAATTGTAAACATGTGCCTAATATGGAGTCGAGTGGTTTCATTTGATATGACCTTCTTAGATATTAACTGATTTTACTGCTAAAGCTTTGTTAAAACCTGTTGAAACACATCATATGAAGGAAGTGGGATTGACACAGTTAATCTTGTGAATTCTTAGAATATTTTCGTTATAAGCCTATTATTAAACTGTGTGGAAGTGTTTATAGATAGTGTTTAGAAATGTCAATAATTTTGGTATAAGAATATTATTGCTTTCTACTTCACTGTGCCATCAAATCCACTTTACATTTGAGACGATTATGATGTTGCTGCTGCTGCTGATGATGATGTTAATGATGACGATGATGGATTGATGATGATGAAATTCAGCTACTGCCTATGCTTATTAAATGCTATTGATGGTAATTTTGTCTTGTGTAGCAATTTTATATGCTTTTATACTTTTATGTGTTTACATGCAGCTGTATTCAATAACATATTCTAGTCATATGTTATGTAATTATATGCCTATTTAAAATTGTTTGTTGATTTATAGGCTCAGTTGTTGTCATAGAGATGGGAGTTACAACAGTCATTAAAGATTATGGAACATCTATTCTAAACGCCATCCGTGATAACGATCTCAAGGCGTTGCGCTCGATCTTTGAGAAACACCTTAAGTCGGACAGTAAAATCGCAGAGTTATGCATCACAGACATAAAGCACAAGCCAACCAAGAAGTTTGCATGTCCGCTGATCCTGGCAGCACGCCAGGAAGACCATTCGATCATCAAGTACATGATGGATCACGGCGTCGATCCAAACTTTGTGCACCACACGATCTTCACAAGCAAGCGCAGAGAGGTCGTGACCCCGCTGCACATTGCGGTCGACCTCGGCCTCTTCTCCACCGTCGAGGTCCTGCTGAACGCGAACGCAGATCCGAACATCGTCGATCATAACGAGGAGACGTCGCTCCACGTCGCCGTCAAGAAGTCGGATAGAGTCATGACAAGGATGCTGCTGGCCAAGGGAGCGGACCCGTCTGTTCTCGATCGTCGCGGAAACGCTCCGCTGCACATAGTAACACTGTTCGGCCATCTGCAGTTGGTGAAGACGCTGCTTAAGTACGACGCGGATGTCTATCAGAAGGGAAGTCTCGGTGCGATCCCGTCGCACATCGCCGCTCGAGAAGGACACATCCATCTCATCCAGGTGAATGTTGGGATGTTATGAAAGCTGGTTGCAGACAGTTAGCCAAGTAATTGTCCCATGTGTGCCATGCAATCGATTCTTTAAATACATTTGCACTCTATAGCAGCACAAGAGGCTACGACGAATGCAAAGTGATCAAGCAGAGAGTGTGAGACTAAGGAAGAAAAGATTTTAGTGCAAGGGTTGTGGACAAATGGAAGTCTATTGTAGGCCCTATGTTGGCCCTATATTCTGTGCTTAGAACACAGGCAATGTATTTATGCTTGCTTTCAACGGAGGGTGTTTCTAGTGAATTTAAGGTCTATCTTGTGATCATTCATGTCTTTAAGAAGGTTTGATTGCTAAATTAAAAATGGCCATCTTGTTTTTTTCAAGACTTGTTAATATTTAAAAATATTTTTGGTTTATTTGTTACTTTCTGTTCTTTTTGTTCATATTTGGCTAAAAAATGCAAGATTATTTTCAATTTGATATCGGCGAATTTCAGGTGTTTTGCTCACGAGATGGCGGTAACATCAACGTCAAAATTCCCTGTTTCGCGGACCAACGAGAAAAGGCTCCGATCCATCTTGCCGCTGAAAATGGGCACGTCGAAACAGTCCTTGCCCTTGTAGATCAATTCAGTGCAGAAGTGAACCTTCGCGACTCCGATGGAAATACACCTCTTCACTGCACTGTTCTCAATCCCTATCATCCATACAAGATGCGAGAGAAGGAATACTTCTACGCAACCGCGAAGACTCTTATAAAATACCGTGTGGCAATCAACGAGAAGAACAAATTCGGCGAGACGGCATTGCATCTGGCCGCCGCCAACCATTATCAGAAGATCGTGGAGTTGTTGCTCAGCGTTGGCGCCAATCCGTTTGCGGAAAATGATCAACACCTGAAACCGATCGACGTTGTTCCGGAAACAGATCCCGTCACGAAGCAACTGCTCAAGAACGCGATGACAAACCCGAGACCGGCTCCACTGAGCGCCTCGATGCTCAGCCTACAGAGGGACCTGAATCTGTCCGGAATGGTGCTTCCACCGGCGGGAAATAATAGCAGAACGGTTGCATCGCTTGTTCGGAATGGACTGCCACCGCACATGCAATCGCATCGCATAAACTCTTCCCTGCAGTCGGTCTCGAGCCTCGTTTCATTGCCCGTCGATGACGCCAGAGCGAGGCAGTCGACGCTGCAGGGAAAACCTCACAGAGGAGCAGATGGTCAACAGCGGTACGAGCAAGAAAACGAGATTTCAACGTACGACGATGGACGCAGACGACACAAAAGACACGGCTCAAGAGACAGACGACAGCAGCGAGATGGAGGCGGCAGCAGCATCCATGGCTCTCAGCTGTCAATCAACAGCCTAGAAGAGAGTGGACATCGAGCCAACCGACACCAGAGTCGTCATCAGCATCACAGATCATCAACAACTGAACGCCAGAACGCGAAAAACGAGCAGCGTTCGAAGGGCCATCGCAGAAGACCGACGGAAGATTTTGGAGACGACGAAGAAGTTTTTGAGCAGTCGCCTGCGGTAACACCATCAAAGAACCAATCTAGACACAAAGATCACCCAGTGTACGAAAACCTCAAAGAATCCGCCAATAATAAAGATAGAGAACCTGGCAGACGGTCAAGAAAGGACCGCAGACGACATGAGAAACCAGAAGAAGATGGCATCGAACAGAGCATCGTGCCTTATGGATCAAGAGGCAACAACATATTTCGTGAGAATGAAGGGGTCAAAGTTCACACAATTCCAGGCAAACCGAGCCTCATAGAAGTCCAGTATGACCGCGGACCTATCACAATCGCAGTCGACACCCAGGGAAACGATTTTGACACGCTGCCTCCTTATAATCCAACAATTGTTGATTCTGACGGGGAATTTAGTTGGGGAGATGAAGAAACTTTAGCGGATGAGGAGGAGGAGGTCCGTGTTGTGGATAAAAAGAAATCAAAGCAGGTGAAGGAGATAAAGGATTCTCGGGAGAATGAGCTTGAAGAAAGAAATCGGAAGCAAGGATCGAAGCATAGGACGAATGCAACAAATATCTACGCAAACCAGAAGGAGATGTTGGAAGAGACCAAACGTAAACAACACCAGGAGGAACTTCTGCGACAAAGAAAATCACTCCAGGAAAAAGAAATGAGGACACGCGAGGAAGCAGAACGACGGAGAGAAGAACAGCAAGAAGAAGAACGGAGAGCGAGAAGAGAGGAAGAGAAGGCAAGAAAGCGTGCCAAGAAGATCGAGAGAAGAAAGATGAGACAAGAGCAGTTCGAACAGGAGCAGGAATTTGAGGGAATGCCGACGGAAGAGGAGCCGCCCGAGCGACCGTACATCATGGAACTTCCAGAAGATGTTGAGAACGTGTCGTTTGACAGTGACAGCTTTGAGGCTGAGCAGGAGTCGTCTAGAGCCCGGTTGATCCTTTCGACTCAGCGGCGGTTGTCAGAGACCGCCGAGTCACTTAAGAAGCGCTGGTCTCATGACGAGGAAGATGAGGAAATCCAGAAAGAAAACGAGGCACAATTGAAGGCCCCGTGGGAAGAGAGGGAATCGCCAGTGCCTGCAAAACGACCTGTGAAGCCACCACGCCCTTCCGTCTCACAGAACAGCTTGGATCAGGACGAGACAGAGGAAACGCCGAGCGTGGACAAAGATGCCGAGGCTCAGATAGTAATAGTAGAAGCAGCTGAAGAAGCCACGCCAACAGAGGTCAAAGGTGACAGAGTCCAAGGACAGGAGAAACCTAACGATGCGGTGAGTCGATATGAAATCTTCCAGGCACAGATCAAGGAAACGAGCAAGATGGAGTTAATTCGAATGGAAACTCTACTTCCACAAGAAGCAGAAAAGTCTAGCGACAGTGACAGAAAGAAGAATTTAGATGATGAGCTTGTTGAGTATGACCAGGAACCGGGCATAATGTCGCCTCCGAGGAGTGCCAGTTCCACTGGTGTGGTCATCAGACCCGGATTGAATATGCGAGTGACCGGAGAAGTGCCAAAGGCCTACACGCACAAGGAAAAGTCGTCTGCCAGAAGGGCTTTCATGCTGGCAGCGCCTGTCGGCATTGAAAGCAGCAGCGAGGCTTCAGACTCTGAATTGGGCGGATCCAGGTCCAGCCTCACTAGAAGTCCGGTGCCCGACAGAGTTTCTGCGCAGCGCCACAAGGAGTACGACAGATCACCGAAACCCCATCACGATAGCAAAGGCTCAAAGGAAAACCTACAGGATTCCAACATGATGGAATCCCAGAACACCAAGCCTTCGAATCTGGCGATGCTGATGGGACCCTATGCGAAGCCTTATGAGTCGTTCGGGAAGATAGAAACGAAGACGTGTGCATTGGAGGCGGCCATCTTGGAAGCGCAGCAGAAGGCTTTGGAAGAACAACGATCAGAGGTTGAAGAAAGTTCATTTGATGTTTCGAGGAACGAACGTCTCCATGGAAACGAGCTTTCGACATTTTCGCCGACTGCATCGACGAGGGTAAGCACCAACTTGGATTCGGTGCCCCGCGATCGCAATGCCGCAAGAAATCGAGTGGCGGTTCACCAGGACCCTCACCAGGACACTCACCTGCCGACCATTCAGTCCACTGGTACTAAGGTTTCAAATAAGTTTCGAAGTGTGGACGATGTCCGGTTGAACAAGGACACAGCGATCACAGCAGTTGTGCCAGGTAAGACCAGGAAATTTTATCAATCACCCGCTCCATTGTAATGCAGCCGAGTAGGTTTTAGTTCATAGCAATGTTTGATTTGCCAGTGCATAGTAGCTTGGGGCTTTACCCCTTTTATGATTGAAGTAAACAAATTATTTGTTAGGTGTAACTGTCACTAGGGGTATGTAAAACATTTGGGGTGGAAGCAGTGGCGTATTTAGAATTTTGGTAAGGGGGCCAGCCAGAGACGTCATTTCACTGTTTTTCAGGGAGGGCAAGACACTTTCAACCTGACAAGTTACAACTTTGGAAAAAAGTTGACGACCTTTTTTTTTGCTTGTCAGGGTCTGAGGACAGGCTAGGCCAAGGACCAAAGGGGGGGGGGGCATGGCCCAATGGTAAATACGCCACTGGGTGGAAGTAGTCAAACCCCCACTACATTTTTTGAAAATTGAACACTGATGCCTCCATTGCCTCCTTGATTATGTCCACTTAAACAACATATACATGCACTTAAGAGTGATGATCTTTGCAATTGCTAAACTGAAAGTCCAAACTATTTGGACAAATAAGACTTCAGACTGAGCCTACTAAGAATCTATCATCAGCAAGTCATGTCATTCGGACATTTTCAGGTATGAAAAACTCATTTACACCATATCCGCTGATGCCCTAGGCGTTATGATAGTGGCGCCATTTCTAGAAGTTTATTGCTGAATGACTTTGTAGATCCAATCTTGATTTTGCGTTTTCAGACAGGACTTCCACTGTCCAAGCACTGGTCATTCCTGTTGCTTCTCATGTCAAAGAAACGGATATTGTGTCTACGGGATCAGACGACGACAATTTTGACGATGACTCATTCGACGACATTTCCGAGGGTGAGCCGTTGGATGAACCGACAGTCTCTGTCTTTGTGGAGAGTTCAAAAGACGAATCTCATCAGAATCTTAGCCTAAGTGGAGAGGGTCCTTCTGTGGTCTCCGAGGTTAGCTCGTCCGAGATTCTTCCACAGCCAGAAGATCTCCAACAAGTGTCTCAGGACTTGGGCAGCAAGCAAGCAGAAAAAGTTAATGCGTTCAAGAATAACCTTGAAATATACGACCAGGAGCCAGGTGCGCGAAGGCCAAAGGCTCGGACTGAAACACTTCCAACAGCTAAAGCCGATGAACAAAGAGAAGCTGCAGAGAGTTCAATTGCTAAGAAAGCTTTGGAATCAGAAGCTTCAACAACTTTGCAGGTCCATCAACCGGAAGATGAGGAAGTCGCAAGAATAAATTCCAAACGTGAAAAAAAATCCCGTGGCAAGAAGACGAAAAGTGCCAAGAAGAAATCCTTATCCGATGATCTGCAAGTTCCTGTGAGCGACGGATTAAAAGTCGGCGGAGAAGACAACGAACTGAAAGCTAAAAAGACCAAATCCAAGACAAAGAAATCAAAAAGAGGCGTTGATTTGAGTCAGGCCCCTGAGGCAGCTGTCTGGAAAGAAGCGATGGAAGGATTGCCACTTGCCTCATCGGAGATGGTGGAAACTGCGTCGGATTCGAAGGAACATTTCACGGCACTTAACCTACAGAACAACAGACATCACAGGATCCTTGCAGGAAGCGACGAGTCACTGTCTGAGACGCCCGCAAGAAAGAAACCAACAGGTGGTTCAAAACAGCAACGTCTGCCTAAGAATGCCACACTCGTTTCGGAACTGCGAGACAATCTGCACTTCAGGCAGAACGGAGAACAGCTGGAAGATTTTTCCATGGAAGAGGTTCCATTTTCAAACAGCTTGGACATAAAGATCCCGCCGATTGGATCAAAGTGGAATGATCAAAATGCCGACAGCGCCTTGGACGTGAACATTCCGCCGTTTGATGCAAAGTACTATCAGTTAAACGGCGCAGAGGACAGTGCAAAGTGGACGCTTGTGCCCGGTGGTACCAGTCCTGCCCGGCAGGCGCTTCCATCGCACGTGAATCTGGATGACATCATCATTCCGAGGCCGTCCGATGGTGACGATTCGTTCAGTCCCGGTCGAGAAACTAAGCAGGAACCGGAGAGGATTGTGGGAAGGCGACAGGAACGGATATCAAAACAGGGCGTGCTAAAGCACAAGATGATCAAGGAAATAAAGGAGCGAATCACAAATCTCGACGACCTAAGCAGTCCCGAAGGAGAAAGTTCTCGCACGCTCGATTCCAAAATCGGAGAACGTGAGTTTGCGATGCAAGATTTGAGGAAAAGCGGAAAAGATAAGAAACACAATAAGGATAACTACACAGATGATGATGTGGTGAGTCAAAGTACTGATGTTAAGACTTTGGATAAGTCATTCAATGAGGACATAGACATCCTTCCACCAGAAGCAACCACCGCTCCAGGAATCTCCATGCCCAAGGCTACACCCCATTCCAAAGTGATTAAACCGCCAAAACCTATGAAGCCCTCTTACCTGACGGCTACAATACCAGCGGCAAGAAAGGAAGGAGTAAGACCACTGCCCACAGTTTCTAATTCGTTCGACCCTGACAGGTTTCAGGTTGTATCGATGGCATATTCCGCAGGTGCTGAGGTTGTTGAACTGCCCTACAGAGGTGAAGGAATTCGCTACCTGACAGAAAATTCCGGACCAAGCACGTCTTCCGTTCGTAAAGTTCTCCCAAGATATCCTCCTGGCTCAGTCGATGGTAAGAATTCTCATTTCCTTCCATGCATAGCATTTAATATTAGCAAAATAAAAGCATTTTTAAAAAATTGTCAGTGTGTTTATACTGGTATCTTAATATTTAGTCTTTTATTCAGAACTTTATTCTTAGCTTATATTAAAGTCTTATGCAAAAACGCCTATGCTCTCAGACCTCTTTGCAGCATGGCCCACATTTTATATTAAAATTGTTTGCGGTCCGCTTGTTAAATTAATCAGTCGATGAGTTCTTGCTTCATGCCACATTCACCTGCATGATGTCCAGCCCACAAACAATTTCTCAACGCTTTTTGCACAAATTTCACAACTGATCCCAGAATAAAGGGTCCAGTCCTTCCCATGACTATGCCAATGAATTAAAGCTAATAAACTAATGAAATGCGTAAAACTTTGGATTAATTATTGTTATTTCATTTATTGGATTAATTATCCTTTTCCCAACTTTGGTAACTCAGCACGGTCCACAAGGCTCCCTCTCTCGGCCCAATTGGGCCGAGGCTCCACGGACTGAGAACCACTGCTATGCATAGCTAAGATTCTATCTGTAATGTACTCAGGTTTAGCGTAATGTATTTTTAAAATAAAAGACAGCAGAATTGGAGCTGCTTCTGACACCGAAATCGGAAGAGAGCAGAGATTGGGACGATACGGGCGGCTGGGTCCAGTGCACAGCGAGGCGGAGGCCTCTGACCTGGAAATGCCGGTCGCTCCAGGACCTGGAAAATCCTACCGTCAAGCAGCACTCGAGACAATAAACCGTCAGCCTCATCATCCGACGTTTGTCCTGCGTCAACCGGGTCACCACGACAAGTCCTTTGCCTACATCCGGAAACTCTACAAGCCCCAGGCTCGCCATTCCGTTACGCGCCACCTCGTGCCATCGGCCGGTCGCTACGGCGACAGCGAGCTGCTGCGGATGGCTCGACGGAGTGGAACCGAATCGGAAGGAGACACCGATAACGACTATTCGCATCTGCACGGAGGAGCTGCTGTGAGGCAAGGGTCGGCGGCAGGAAGAGGACGCGGCAAAGTGGTGACAATTCGAGAGGGTGCCATCAGGGGTCGCGGCGGTCGAAGGGACGAAGCCCCAAGGATTATGGAACCCGGTCCGGTCGACTTCAGTAAGTTCGATGTGACCGCTAGGCTTTGGATGGAACAGGTGGACAGGAAGACCGTGCTGAAATCGCAGACGATGTATCTGTCGGTTTTGCCGGAAGGACAAGAGCTCCCAGAAGAGATCATCCGACGCGCAAAATACCAATCGGCGCTCGTGGGAGACGGTTCAACGGTGCCCTTGCAGTGGGTCATGGCAAGAAGCCGAGCCATAGCGCACAAGACCAGGGCTGCCGGGGAACCAAGATCCGACTGCGGTAACATGAGCGGATACGACAGTGACCTCAACCTCTTCCGACCCTCGACGCCCGGCGGCGGTCGACAGCTGATACTGTTCTTCAAGGTCGGCAGCAACTGGCTCGACCTCGTCTGGGTCCTCTTTGACGGACTGCAGACCGATTCGGACACGGTCCGCATGATCAAGGACATCCAGCTGAAGAACCCTGACCATCTCACCGACCAGGTGCACGATCTCATGCACCGGTGGTGGCGGAAGAAGGGCGCCGACGCTACGATCGAGGAACTCCAGCGAGCCCTTGACACCATCCATCTGGCGTACATCCACGAGGAATACTTTGACCAGATGGCCGCCTTTGTGCCGCATTTGGACGCCGAGGATGACCTGGACGTGGGAGAGTTGTCCGACGCCGATCCCAACGTCAGCCGTCTCGTCCACGAGTACGACGTTCGCTCCCTCAACGCCAGTTTTGTTGCCGACTCCGGGACTCAGGCCCATGAGGTCCACCCGGAAACCGTTCTTCGACAGCTGCAGAAGGCGAAGGCAGTGGCCCCTGGGTCGACCGTCCTCTACACTAAGGCAAGTCGGACATCGCGGGCGGAAAGTCGCGACAGCAGTTTCGAGCGATCAGTCAACAAGCAGGGCGAAGAGAAGCTGAATGAAAGCAGCGGAGATGACAAAAAGCAGTCGCCTTCTAATTCTATTCTGCAGAAACTTAAAAAGAATGTAAGTCACTTCAAAGTCCATTATTAATTTTAAACATGTTACGTTTTTCATCTTATTCCCATTCTTTTTGGCAAAAGACTAGATGTCAGTGGCACCATCTCCAATATCTCTCTTTCAGTGCAGTGCCAAGAACCTTGCAAATTTACCATATCACAGAGAGCTAATGGCCACCATTCTTGTCCTAAGAACAATCGGGGGCCTACCTAGGGTATTTGGCACCCATGGCAGGGGTCAGAAAATTCAATTAGTAATTAATCAAATCTTTAATTAACAATTCATGATATTTCATTGACTCAAGATTGAAACAACGAACACACTTTTTTTACTTTTACTGATGCAAACCGGTCAATGATGTTCTCAAAGTCAGTTTTCTTGTTTCTTCTCTTTCTACGCTAAATAGAGCAAGATTTTGGCACCCCCACCAGGAATGGCACCCAGGGCATCTGCCTCCCCCCAACCTATTGGACTGACCATTCTAGCTTGACCTATGTATAATTGATAATAATTCTGATTAGACTTGGTCACAAATTTCGGTGTGCCATCGACTGATACCACAGGTATGATAGGTGGTGCCAGATAGGTCTACAGTGATTGATTGACTGCTGGCCCTAGGTATGCCGCTGCTATAAATGAGTTTTATGTAACTGAGCTTGGCAATATATTAGCATTCACTTTAGCCTGCACAGTGATGGCAGATTTAAGTGCTAAATTCATGCGAATTCCTATAAACTTATTTTAATGATGCACAAATGCTTGGATATGTGGATAACAGGTATGCTGGTGATGATTTTTCTTCTGATTTCAGTTTAAGCATGAGACCAACCTTTGAAGCAGCCTCCATAGAGATCTCGTTGCCAATTCTCCTGAGCACTGTCTCTTGTTCATTGGAGAGTTTCCCTATTGTCTCTCGACCAGCATCTTAGTCTTTGGTTTTTATTTAAATGACATTTCTGTGCTGCCGTTTGTGTGCATTTTATGGTTTTAAGATGGCGTATTAACATAAGGCGTGCGTCTATGCAGTTGGTTATGTTGAACTGATAATGGTGTGGCACAAAGAACATAAGGGTAGTAGATGATGTAATGCATTTCTGTTGGCTCTCCATGACCTGAATGTGAGCTTGGGATGATCATGTTCATATAACAGTTTTGTATTTTTAATGCCAGAAAATGTTTTGAAACAATATTTTAAAGAGTTTATTTTATTGCAGACAGAATGTGTAAATACTCATATTTGACTTCATATCTTGTTCAAAATTTGAAATTTCAACTCTTGTGCTCTGAAATCTTGAATTTTAGAGGTTATATTTTGTCATAGAGACTGTCCATTAATTAGGTCAACAAAATAGGGGCAGGGGTTTGAAAAGTTTGACAGTTGTTGACAGTTTGGACGGGGCAAGAGAAGCTGACGGTCAACAATTTCAGTTTTATTCAAATAATCAAAAATTGAAAATATCATGGAATACTATTTATTACAACGGAAAAAAGCCGGACAAGCAAAAAGGGTCATCACCACCCCTTTTTGACACTTGATGAGCAAAAAAGGGGAAAGTTCATTACTGCAAAAATAACTTTTTCAAGTTTTTAGGGGAACCCATAACTGATCTTAGTGGGGTCAAACATTTTTCACATAATTATAGGGGGTCACTAAAAGTGTGACAGTTGCTGACAAAGGGGAGAGGAGGTCAAAAATTCCCCAACAATTGTTGGCGTAATTAATGGACAGCCCTGTAATTGTTAGACTTTTATGCGTTGTTGCCTTTGCCAAAGGCGGTTCCATGGCCCCGTGCTCCCCTATTGATTGTCTGGCCCCCATACTTTTGTGCGCTCCTTCTAGGCAGCTAGACTAGTCCTGGTTTATCAGAAAGAGTTAGACTCCATGCTCAGAAGTTGCCACCCCAAAGGCTCCCCCACTTGCCAAAACCTGGAGCCGCCACTGCCTTTTACCCAGTTGTCTATGTTATTCTGTTGCTGTTTGAAATTAGTGTAGGCCTATCATGCATTTGTGTAGCATGGCCAGTTTTTATTCAAAATAGGTCTTAGCGGTTTTGCGATAATCTTTTAAAATAATTATGAAACACAAATATACAGAGTTTAGAATTGGTTCAAAGCTTTGTTATTATTTCTACTGCTACTGCCTATTCATTGCTATTAAAGCACACCCAAGAGACTACCGTCCTTACCTATTATAAGTTTATAACTGTACGCTATCTTCTAATATCCTAATTGCATACTTATAGGTTAATACCTAATATATTAATCAAATAATATTTTCTTGCTCTATCTATTAATAAAGGGGTCCCCTTTATTAATAGATAGAAGGGTCATATATCTTACCACAATGGTTAGTCCAGGTGTTTTTTAACACAAAATTTTTTTCTCGGATCAACTTTATTTTTGCACCAATTAATGTCTTCGAAGAATCTGCAATTAAATTCTCAATATCCGTTGTGGTTATGAAAATACTGCGGGTGCTGAGTCCATGGCTTACGGCTCGAAGATCAAGGAAATGCAAAAGGTTTTTTCTAAGAATTTGACTCTGATGTCAATGATTATGTCATCCAAAAATCTTTGTCATCTGGAGCTCCGGCCGCTCCGCCCTACTAGGCCTCGCTGGGAGGGCTCGACCGCGACGTTTCTTAGACCCTTTGGCGGGTCAAGGGAAGTTTAGTCTAGGGGCTGTCCATTAATTATGTCAACAATTTTTGGGCAATTTTTGACCCCGTCCCCCCTTGTCAACAACTGTCAACTTTCACTTAACCCCCCATAATTACATCAAAAACTTTTGACCCCCTCCAAAGATCAATGGCAGGTCCCAATAACAAGGTTATTATTTTGTGTGGTGATGACCATTTGTTCCCTTTTTTTCATCGAGTGTCAAAATGTGGTGGTGAATACCTTTTTGCCATGTTTTTTTCCATTGTAATAAGTAGTATTCCATTAAATTTCCTATTTTTTTGATTATTTGTAAAAAGTGAAATTGTTGACGTCAACTTCTCTTGACCCCCCTCTCCTGTCAACAACTGCCAAACTTTTTCAAACCCCCTCCCCCTAAATCGTTGACGTAATTAATGGGCAGCCACCTACTTGTACAAGTGATGGGGCCCATCTTCTTTGGCGTAGCCACGCTGGAGCCGGGCCAACCTATTCTGGCTGTGACCCCGATGTGAGATTTGTGTAAAACCGTAAGATAATTCTTTTGGGGAGGGGGTTAGGTAGTGTTACCTGTGGCGTAGCGAGACAAAGTGCCGTCCGTGGCGAAAAAAAATGCCGCCTTTTCGTTAAATTCTTGATAGGCAAAAACCTTAATATTGCAACTTGTTAAAATTCTTGACAATTAGCAAAGAACCTTATCGCTACTTCCTAACTAAATTTTTCATTTGCAAAAAAGGTTTTCTCGAAAATGCCGCCTGGGGCGGTTCGCCCCACCGCCCCCTCGCTACGCCACTGAGTGTAACCAAAGAGAATACGTGAATGTGCACAACCCACCACTCACCAATTTTGGACGAATCTCACGAACGGTCCTGATCCGAATAGGGGGCCGGCCCCCTCACGTGGCTACGTCAATGCCTATAATGGATGGACGGCGGCCTCTTAAAACCATTTCAGACTTATCAAAATTATCAAAAATTCTAGAACTACACCCCCCGTCCCCCAAGCCGTTCTAGGGTTGCTAGAGATCTCCCGTATTGCCACCTATCGAATAGACGTTAAATTATGTGACCTCGATTATTTTGAGCAAAATGGCGATCGCAGGAAGATTTCTCTTAAAACACTGTTTGAGGTTTTCTAACATTCGTATTACATTTAGACAATAATTTATTGGAGGTTGAACAAGTAATTTTGATCAATTTGTTCCGATTTTTGAATTAACGAGAATACAGCACATTACTATCCCGATATAGTCTATAGTCCCCAGCTATGCAGATTTTTATAGCGCCATATTTTGCTTATGTGCTATGAAAGGATAGGGCTTGCTGAATTTATGTGCGACTGGCATAAAAGCTGATGGTGTCGTGCTAAACTATTCTGTATTCTATTTTAATTTACTGTGAATTTGAAGATTGATGTGTAAATTTCCAACGAAATGATGTATGTTTCTTGTGTATTTTTGTTAGTTTGAAGCATTCTTCGCTGGCGTTTGGTGTTTGGAAGAATATCACCACAGCGACTTCACCGCTTCTGTTCAGAGCTTCCGCTCCTCTTGGGTTCGTTGGCAGATATAAGAGCTTCGATACATATAACAAAGCAACTTTCGTTGCTATTTCTTGTATGTTTTAGCTAGGTTGCGTTTTGCTGATTGATCATTAATTCAGTATGCACTTCAAAGCTTGAATTGGCTTGTTACTAAACTCCTGTACTGCATTCTTTGTAAAATATGGATTGTATTTGCACTCTTTCTGCATATATTTCTCTAGTGCAGAGCCAATGAAGAAGAAGAAAAAATTGGACATAAACATCATTGTACAAAGAGAAACAAGAAGAGGAAAAAGATAGAGAAACAGATAAAAAAGCTTGAAGCAAAAGGCCTACAGCTCAAACCAATTGACGAGATCGAGGGCGAAAGGAGTTTTATGAAAACTTTAGAGTGAGTTTAACAGTATCGGTTATCTGTATTTCAGTTCATAGATGGTATATTTGGTTAACATTGAGATCCACTTGAAATTGCTTTTATAGACTAGATATTCTGGAATTTAACTATTCCTAAAATAATCATGGTGGAGTATAACCCTTTGTATTTTTAAAAGCAGATCAGAATAGTTGATATTTATTTTACTGGTCGGTCAACAATCGCTAATTAAAACTGTCAGCATGAAATGAGTTTATAAATAGTAATAAATAATGAACTTTTGGATTTCTTGTTGCTTCAGCAAGCGAAAGCGCCAGACGGTGCCGATGAGTTTTGAAGAAGGCGAAGAAAGAGCGTGTCTTCTAAAGGAATGGGCTCGATACAAAAGAGATCAGTACGTGGCAGAAACGCATGCAATACTCCGGGTACAAAACGCGCAAAGAAAGGCACTCGAAGAACTGCGGAAGGAATCCATGGAACTTTATGAACTAGCAATACAGGTAGATGTAGCAATGCCGATGGCTAGAAACTTAACCCCTTAACTGGGGATCCCGGATATATCCGTCCATTTTACATTGAGTTACAGTTAAACACAGGGTTAAGGGGTTAAAGGCACAGAGAAAACTATGATGTTACGGTGTACGACATATGTTTAAAACATTTGTGTTGCACCATAAATGAAACGAAATGCCTAAAATTCTCTTGGGGTATCTGTGTACTGTAGTTCAGATACAGTAAAACCAAAATAATGACATCTTAGTGTCGCTACTGTAGTCTGTTTGACACTGAACTCCTACAAATGTTGGCTACCCATAATTTGACAGTTTGATCAATATCCTGATGTCACATTAACCCTTTGCCCCATGAATACACGTCATACTTAGTCTTAGTCGGTCTTACTCTCTCCCTCTAAATGATCTCTGGAATGAATGTGGTCTTTTGTGGATGGATTTGAAGTACCATCGATTGATACCCTCGGGTAATAGAACTGGTGCTATAGAAGTGCATAATTATTATTTTACATTGTTACAAATAAATGAATGGGTAAAAGGTTAATTAGATTTGGCTGTAACTCTCACTTAAACATTTTATGCAGCTGTGTTATTTTAAGCTGTGTTATTTTAATGCAACCTACCCATATTTAACTTTTAGATCGATGAGAAATTAATACCCTTTAATAGAAAAGGACCTGTGGAAACACCGCCTATCAAAGGATATGTTGCTGCCGATGGTGAACATCTGGACACGACAAAGAAATTCGACAAATAGACTTTTCTATATTATTGACAATTTTTAACTTTTAACCCTTCTGTAATAATTGAATCTGCTTAAAATTACAAAATTACACATGATAATAAAATGAAATTTGTCAACAGACATTCACTCCAGTTGTATTGTGTCTATCTTGGTTCAACAATTCAAGTCTTTGATCCAAAATACTGCAATATTGGTCATAAAACATTTGAATTGTAATGTTAGATTTCAGTAAACATTTATTGAAGGCATATTGCTAAAAAACAAGCATAATATGTCATTGAAGTAATCAGCAAATGACAGCAACTTCAACATTTACAATATGCAGACACTACATTACAAATTAAATTGCAATTGTCCTCATTGATAATTAATTAAACAGTTTTTCAAAAGTTGAACGAATCTGTCGAGTGAATAGCTGTTTGTCTTTGAGCAGCATTTCACACATACCCTGTGATGGCAATTGAGTGCTGCAAGGACTTATGCAGTGACACTGAACCCCAGTTATGTTGGACGTTAACCCTTTTGGACCGACAGACAGATATTTCGGTTCCATAAAATATTGGTTATAGGCCTACGGATCATCATCGTGGCCAAAGGGTCAAGGTTTCATAGGGTGGTTTTGGAAATGATAGAGGCACTAGTTGTAGGCTTCTCGTCTTATTCATTTGATCCCACATAGAAGGTACGTGTGTTAATTGCAGTCTGTGCAGCCCGCGACTTGCAATCCAAACATTTCTATGCGACAAACGAGTCTACAAATCGATTTGCTTGTCGTCGTTCGTGACTCTCGGCAGAGTGGCGCTCACTTCAACGCTCATGCTCGGTGGGCTGATGCCTTTTCCATTCGACACGGATTCGTTGTCTTTTATCTCGGTTGCTCTTCTGTAGAGTTTTGCGGCTGTTTGAAAATCACCCTGGGAAAAAAACGAGCAACAAAGCACAAAGTTATCTATCAGACAACTAGAAGCATTCGTGCTAGAGGAATTAGGAATTGCACCAAAGAAGTAAGTGCTTACTATTTCACAACAAAACTTAATAGTAATGGAGTAATTATGATGGCAAATGCCAAGTCATCAAGATGTTGCATTTTTCTTGGGAATGAGTCATCTTCCCAAAGATGATAACAATCACTTCTCTAAAAAATAAAGCTGTCTGTCATAAAAGTGTTCCAATTTCCAAAGGTAATTAAAAGTGGAGTCATCAGTTAACTGCATTGCATTGGAGTAGGCCTTTCTAAAATTTTCTCATTTCACCACGTCTTACAAAGAATTACATGTTCTGATGCACCTGTACTCCACCACCTCCTAGATACAATCAACATAAGTGGCCTAATAACAACATAAGTCATGCATTGACTACATTTACCTGTTCATATTTCAGTAAGGCCATGTTGACCATAGTTTCTGACACCCTCGGATGATAAGGGTCGAGAGTTTCCTCGTAGATTTTCAGTGCACGTTCGTAAAGAGGCTCAGCTGCAGTGTGGTTGCCCTAAAGAAATTCAAAAGCAAATAAGCACATCACCTGAAAAATACAAGGAGGAAATCGGAAAAAAACCCATCTAGTTCACCCACCAGATCCTGGGCACCTTTTAGCCCCACTTATTTCTAAGGACCCCACGGTATAAAATCCAACAAATACACAAAAATGTCACATGACGCCACTTTCTCACAAACCTTGCTGTTGCCTTGAGGACCACTGCATCAGACGGTGTGGAATCAACTAATGTTATAGCACCCAGTGCCGGATTACCCATTAGGCAGAGTAGGCAACTGCCTATGGGCCCCGCGACTTTTAGGGGCCCCACAAGACAGTGACGACAGAAATTTACTTATTCATTCTTAATAAATAGTTAAATACGTATTTATACACACTACAGTGCTTGTTTTCATAAATTCTTAATCAAATAATGTCGTATTGCTACATGTAACATTTTATGTCCTGGCACTGGTAGGATAATTGAAACAATTGAAAGCAACTGGCACTGGCGTTCTAGTAGTCATTAGAGGCCTGGCCCCTGGGGCCCCAAATGTTTGACTGCCTATGGGCCTCCACGGTGCTTAATCCAGCACTGATAGCACCATTACTTTCAATCTTTGTATATGCAAATATTAAATGTTTAATTGCAAAAACACCAAGTAATGATGAATGCAATAAATAATCAGGCAAATAAATACAAAAGTATTTTGCAGAGAGAAAGCCCAAAATACCATCTGGGAGTAGAGGACAGCCATATTGACAATCGCTGTTGCAACGGCCGGATGACAAGCACCAAATGACTTTTCCTTACTTTCAACCATCTTCTGGTACAGTGGTTCTGCCTTGTCCAACTGACCCTGTAAATTCAAAGCTGTTCCGTTCTAGCAAGTACAGCATACTAAAGAATGATGTCCGTCTGACATTTGTCACACGTGTAAAATTACAGGCAAAGTTTTACACTTCTAAAAACACGGACACATACACACACACACACACACACACACACACATGCAGGCATATAAAGTTGGTATGACTGCCTGAAGATTGTTCATATGTGGTGAGACTTCTTAGCAAACAATTTGAAAGTTGACCAAATAAATTCATGTTTATCTTTATACTTTTGTTAACTGCTACAATATTTCAGAATGTGAAAATTTAACGAAGGACTTACAGTCTTCTTGTAAAGGATTCCCAGATTCTTGATAATTGACGTTACTCCAACATGCTCAACTGGAAAAAGCTGCAAAGAGTATCAACTCCATCATTTTCCCATTTATTCATTAGTAATTCATTTGCAAATAGAAGATACACAAAGGTACAAAGTCAGCCATAGGCAGACTTGTGGATATAATCTAACATCAGACAAAAACAATGCAGCGAAGACAAAGAGCAGAGATCATTTTAATGCAAGTCTAAATCAAAAAAATGTTTTATTCAGAGTGCCGTAGACTTTAAAATTCATTTGAAAAACTAACATCATCAGAAGTGATCTAAAGAAGTGTTCCCAAAGTTATCCTGTTTACACCTTTTCATGAGGGCATCTAATACAGGTGGGATTCCAATAAAGATTGTTTCCTTTGACTCTATCATTAGTTAGTGCACCTTCTGGCGAATTTCAAGAGCACGTTCGTATAATGGAGAGGCCTTGTCGTACAGCTTTCGATCGTTGTAAAGTGCAGCAAGGTTGTTCAGTGACTGAGCAAGATCTGGATGATCTTCTTTGAGGATCGCACTTCGCATTTCCAGCGATCGAATCAGCAAAGACTCAGATAGTCTGTTTGAAGAAAAATATTTAAGCAAACAAGATCAGAATAGTAAAAGAAACCTGAGAAGAAGCACTCCCTTACTGTTCAAATATTTCTACAAAGTTATCCTAAATCGCATGTCCCTTGCTAGATGAACTTTGGATTTGATCCAGCGGACAGGATGTCTTCCAGCTGAATCACTGTCAAATATATTTTCTGCTTGTTTTCCAGGAAAAATCTCAACTTCTTTGCCTGATGGACTGCATTCTTTAAACTTTCCAGTCTTTCCCCAAGCACAATTGAATAAAACCTAGACATAAAATATGTGTTTCTAAAAAGATATACATAACTTGAACTTCCTGTGGGACATGCACCTGACCAATTGACTGCACCCCAGGGCACATCCATGAGTTTGGTTTCTATAAAATGGTTGTGTTACATTGTTTTTAATACAAATCGTTTCACCATCCAACCAACAAATGTACTTGCCCGAAGTTTCCTTGAAGATAGTGCAATACGCCGATTTCATTTATCGTCCTGGCAAGTTCGACAGAAGGAGGACCCATAGTGAGGTCATCGAGCTCCAAGACTTTCTTCTGCAGAGTTTCAGTCGCTTTGCTGTTCATCTGAAAAATGCAAGACAGTTTGAATCTCAATTTTAACAATGAAGCAAGCAATACACAGTGGTACAACAATGACAACCACAAATGTTGCTATATCAATATAGTCTTGCAAGAACATCAAGCATCAATTTTATTTATTTATTTATTAAATTCTTATGTGTATCATCCATCTTCAGGGACTTTGAGAGTTATGCCTGTATAATGCAAATACCTCTGAAATAATACTCAGGAACTGAATCCAAGACACAAGTATGGGTTCTACATAACCGATCCATTGAGCCATGCAAACAATTAGTTACAAGCAACAGCAGCAAGCCAGCAAATATTCCTTACGGTGGTCATGAGATGTCCTTTCAATTTCTTCTTCACTGAAATTGACCTTTTTTGAAGTGGTTCAGCTAAACTGTTCCTGCAATGGCGGCAACACACTTTGGAAAGACAGCCGATGATTAGGTTAATATTAAATAAACAAAATGTTTACACTGTGAACCATCTACAGGAAATTTACACATTAAAGATGATAAAGGACATCAACAACAACAACAACAGCTGCTGAATGGTGTGTGAACACTGAGAATGAAACAATAGCATGTGAAGGAATATTGCAAAATGTCCCAAACTGCAGAGGACATCATGAAGATTTAAAAAAACCAGCCTCACAATGCACTTCCCCACTAAGCTCACGAACTGCACAATACAGAACCTATCTCAAATCCAGAACCCAATTCTTTGAAATTTCAACCCAAATCAAAAATCCATGGAGAATCATCTCTTGAATTTGGCCTAAATTTTTCAACGTCTCTATAAATTCCCATAAGAATCTCTCGGCAAATGATGTGGGACGTGATAAATTCATAGCACCTTCACATTCCTCAGAACAACACCATAAAGAACTAACTTTCCTAGTTTCTTGTAGAGGAGCACAAGAGCATCGAGCTGTTTTGTCACGAGCAAATGCTCTTTTCCCAGCGAGTCTTCGTAGATTTCCAGCGCCTGCTTGTAGAGGGGCTCGGCAGTCGTCAGTTTGCTCTGACGCTCGTGGAGAAGTGCCAAGAAGTGCAGACTGCGAGCGATGACCGGATGATCAGGGTCAAGCGAGGTCTCTCGCAGCTCAAGTGAGCGCTGAAGAGGATTTAGAGCCTACACAACAAACAAGTCTAAGCTATTTAACCTCTACACCTTACAACTTTTAAAATATTTTAGCATATTAATTATTAATCTCAAAAGAATTCTTCTGATATATATATATATATATATATATATATATATATATATATATATATATATATATATATATATTATTATCATTCAAATAACTGTTATCATTCAAATAACATGCACCCATAGATAATGCGCAAAAAAAAAAGTAAATGTATACAGCCATATAACCAAAGGGGCAATACTTGGATTGTAAAGTGTGCATAACTTGCAGGGCATATGCATGAAAATACAACCAAGTACCTAAATCTAACTTTAATCAAATCAATAAATACTCAAACCTAAAGTTACCAAAACAAGTTTATGAAAAAAGAACTATAAAAACCGTTAAAGCAAAATGCTTAACTGTAAAAGCAAACAAATTCTAAGTCTATGAGACGACCTCGCTGAGCGTGCAGTGGTTCATAATGAAGCGACCGATTGCTTCGTAGATGTCAGCCACTGAGGTCAAGGCCACAGACTCACTGTTGCAATCTGCAAAAGATTCAAACTAGAACACAACTTCACACAAAACATACATATTTCACAAAACATATTCTGTACGCTAGCTTAAAATGTATTTATGAAAGATCAAATTAAACGGAAAGCCATGGATATATAGGCAAACATAAGACTGTAATGTTCTTAAGCTAATTTCTGAATTACCATATTTCACCGAAATAGCACGCACATGCAAATAAAGTGCGTCTGTGAATAAAGTGCATCCTACGTGCATGCTAATATTGATCCTACATGCATGCTAATACGGTAAGCAACTTTAAAATATAACCATGAAATAAAAGAACAAGGCAGCGTACGGTCTTCAAGCTTTTTTGCAGCCGACATGTAAGACTGCGAGATTTTTATCTTGTCCGCTCCAAGATTCTGCCAGTAAGTAAGCAGCTCAAAACAGCGACCTCTTTTAATAACAGAAAGTAGCCTTTTAATATTTTCAAGAATAAGCACAAACTGTTATAGCAGAATAATTCACCTGGTGTCACATCTCCTAAATTCATATCTCGACTTAGTGCATATGAACAATGAAGACTGGAGACAATGGACTCAATAATGGACTCAGTCATCATCATCATCATCATCATCATCATCATCATCGTCATCATCAACTTAATCTGTGACTTAAGTGTGAATAGAAATAAATTGCATAATGTTGTAAACAATGAAGTCCTGCAAAAAAATTTAGACAAAGGAGTGGAATGGATGAGATATGTCTACCTGTAAATGGCACATTTATGAAACTGCAATAATAATAATAACAGTTATGACTACTACTACTACTACTACTACTACTACTACTACTACTACTACTACTAATAATAATAATAATAATAATACCTGACAAAAAGCTTGACGAAAATGGAGAGATTGGTGAGGCAGAGTTTGAGTGCAGTGTCATCTTCAAGCTGTTGACAGATCCAAGGCAACTCATCTGCAGTCCGACAAGTCACTTCACTAAATCTACATTAAAAAGCCATTATATATATATACATACACATATATATATACATATATATATATATATATATATATATATATATATATATATATATATATATATATATATATATTAAACACTTTCAACAGTGACAGATGGGGGTGTTGTCATTGGTTATACAAGTGAAACTTTGGAACTGTCTTTGCATAAAATGATGACCTGGAAAAGCAAAATTAAATACAGTGGAAGAAATCCGGTGTTACTCAACCGAGTACAGCTCGAATGGTGTTCGTAGAGTCGACGATATATTTTCTTTAACTTCTCTTCGCGGTCGCCTTCATTGAGGAACATTTCTGCAACGGCCTCACGAGCCTTTTGCACAAACATTCGTTAATGTTTAAACTCCAACATTTTACACGAGTAAAATTCAATTAAAAATTAAAGCAATCAAAATCATAAAATATTTCTGGATGAAATGGCAGTTTCCAGATATCAGGCGAGGGCTTTCATCCCAAAACATTGTCTGCTGTAGACAATTTAGCTCAAGAAAGAGTACCAATTGACCAAGACACAATGATGATATTACTAGCATCTTAACATCTGAATAAAATGCTGTCTGCATGTACATCTTTGTATGTGTGTGTGTGCATATGTGTGTGCGTGTTTGTGTATGCAAAACATCAAATATTTCATCATCCAACAAGTAAGATTAGAATTCATAAACTAATTAGCAGATATTTGAGACTGCACTAATAAGAAGATCAAATGACTATTTTAGCAAAAGTTAAACCTAATGAACACCGCAAACAAGACATTAAGCATGAACAAATCAACGAATCATCCTAGAATTAAGTGGAACGCAAACTCACTTGCTCATGAGCAAAGACCAGAAGACCGGATCGCAAGGTAAGAACCAAGAAGTCCGTGAGAAGCAGACGCAGCGTGGACCATACAACGGCAGTCAGTTCACTGAAAGCGCCAAACAATTCAGCCTCACTGACACCATTTCGACTCGCAAATACGGCGAGGAGAACCTGAAAAACAAAGAAACTGATATCGGAAGAGACCAACGTACCATCAAGGGGCAGAAATTATAAACTGTTAATTCACACGTCAGTTAATGCTTCAGTTTGCTAAAATACTTAATGAACATGAGCTTCACTATCACAAGTGTTAAGTGCTACTTGTAAATAACTCACACAAATACCAATTGCAAATGTATTAAAAGCCTTAATATAGGTCAGCTAGACAATTAGTCAGCCAATTAAGAAATCAGGATGGAAGGTCAGGTCACAAAATCCTTATTCTATTAAAGAAATTTCAGAAAAATAAATATATACTTTCCAAAGACCACCTAGTATATATATAATATATCAACAAGATTCCTATAACAAAGATTGTAAATAATGAACTTAATATGAAGCATAAGAATGGAAGAAGTTCAGATCGTAGGCAAAGCAGTTGGACATAGCATCTTCAACTCACTCCTTGAATCAAATCTGCAACAGATGAAGACTTGCACTCATCAATGATGTGACCAATAATGGCCTGATAGAGATGCGTTGAGTCTGAAGTCGATAACAGCAGATCAAGATTGGAATCTAACGACCGATCGTTGTAGCATCTAATAATTATTTGCGAATAAAGCAGAGAATATTAATAACATCTGCATTTTTCAATGTCTTGTTTCTGCTTCAGACCATATC
This sequence comes from Metaphire vulgaris, assembly GCA_018105865.1. Taxonomy (NCBI): domain Eukaryota; kingdom Metazoa; phylum Annelida; class Clitellata; order Crassiclitellata; family Megascolecidae; genus Metaphire; species Metaphire vulgaris. Next base: position 860,633 of record CM030846.1, read on the forward strand.
AAGCAATGCAGATGAATGCGGTCAAAATGTATTCATAATCATCAAAGTAAGTTGATAATTTGTGTCAATAAAATTTGTGTCACGTCAAGGTTAAAAGGAGCCATAATTCTCTATGATACTAAATCATGCATGACCTAAAAATCACTTGCTTTAACTGTGTGGCCATATTTTAAAAAATCAAGAACTATTAACCCCTTTACGGCATGACCCGGGATAACTCGGGCAGTGGAAACCAATCGCAAATGGCGGAGCCCGGGATAACTCTGGAAAGTCACTATTTTTATGTCCAATAAATTATTTTTGATTTCCAATCATGTATCGCGAATCCTGAGATATGCCAGGCTAATAGTCGATGACTAAGCAAAGCAGTTAAACTAGGTCACGTGAAAATAGTGCAAGATAATAACATAACACAACACAAGCTCTAGGCCCCCAAATTTTTTTTTCATCAAAAAATTTTGCATCTGTGGAGAGTCTTTGTAAAAACAATTCCGTCCAAAAGTGGTTTGAACAGTTTGAATTCAACAATGGCACCCACCGTGTTAAAAAGCTGGTCATGAGAATGAGATACAACGGAGAGCAAGACGGAGATGCCAGGCAATGAGTCAAGATTCTATCTTCGTGCTCCTCGGATAGTAAAGTTCCTTGACTGGACAATTCCGCCTGCAACAAATCCTTAACATTTCTTGCGCTGTTCATCCCTTCAAGAACGACAGATGGCCATGACCTAAAGCAGATGAAGTCAATTAGCAGAATATCATGTCATCAACATAATCTTATTCATTTGATATAATGGCCTATGTCTTATCTTCTATGTCTGCTTACATTCTGACTTCAACATAACTTTAGTTTATTCTATTGCTCATCACTACTTTATTTCAAAGTTATTGGTAATATTATTCTTGTCACATCAAAATAATTTTGCCTCATTTTATTTCTGCTGTTGTTGTCATTCATGGAGGGCTCCACAAGCCAAATATTGGGTGTGCCAACATGGCCTGTTTGAAATTGGACAAAGCAAGGACTAGTGCTTCAGTAGGCTATTGATATGCAAATATTCAGAAGAGAGATGAAATGAATTAAAACCACATATTCTTGTGTCCCCATCTTTGCTAAGTCAAATGGTACTAGAATTGTCAATATATTCTGTCTCAATTTTTTTTCTAGAGCTTTCGAAATACCACGAAAAATAATGAGCCATTTGAAACGACACTATACAAAGTCTATTCTCTGTCAAATGTCTAAAAATATCAATCGAGAGATAAGATGGCGCTTAAAAGAGCTGGTTTCTTCTATTACAGGTTTTACAGACCATAAAAATATTATAAAATTGATACCCTGTTTGAAATTGGACAATGCAAGAACTACTGCTACAGTACACTATATGAAAAATTCAGAAAGTGATAAATGAAAAACCATATTCTTGTGTCCCCATCTTTGCTGTGTCAAACCATACTAGAATTTCAAAATGTCATTTTTTTTCTAGAGCTTGTAACCATTTGTCAATTCTCTGTCTTTTTATAGACCACAAAAATTTATAAAATCAATACCCTGTTTGAAATTGGACAATGCCAAAAATTCAGAAGAGTGATGAAGCAAACAATTAAAAAAATGTCATTGTTGTAACTGTCAATGTTCCTTTTTGTCATACCATTCATACAATCATTAGTATGACAATATCAATAGCTTCTTTTCATCTTACATTGCATTACAGTAAATCAACTGAATCAAATGAGGAAGAAGCAACAGAAGGAATGGAAACAAACTTCCACGCTGCTGGAATCTGGTCGTGACGAGCCGATACAATTACCCGGAGATCAACGGGAAGCGGATCGACCAACCACTTCAAGTGAGTCTCCACCTTCTGTGTTAAGAAAACAATCAATGTGAGAAATCAGAATCAATCACCAACCAACAAAAGCACTTTCAAAAGACTATTTCCAGTTATGAAATAAAAATTCTTTCCGAAATTTCGCCAAAAAATATCGGCAAACTTTTACAGTCATTGCTGATTGATCAAAATTGCAACAGACTGCAAATAAAAAGTTAAAAAAACAAACTTGAAACCGATCGGCCGAGTCGATCACCAGAATGATCCCGCCCGGCATTCGCGAAGACACCTTTTCAAGCCACTTTGGAAACTCCTCCATAAGCAACGAATTGTCGCATGCTAGGCTGGCAACGGCGTTAACTTGCTGCATAAGCTGAAGAACAAAAGTCAAAATTTTTAAATGACACTAATAAGTAAGCATGTATACAAGATGAGTTCTCACACACACACATTATAACAATGCAAATATACTTTGTTTTCATAAACATAACACCCATGTAAATGGGGCATCAAAGGTTAATCAGCCAAGTAAGCAATGTTTGACTAAACATTTGTCAAAATTCAACATTATGAAACTCCTATCTAAGATATAACCAAAAATATATTGCCAAAAATATCATGTCCAAACATTTCTTTCAGCCTCACGTTTTCAAATATTCAAGAACTTGGATACTTCAACATACAACCAGTTCATAAAAGATCAAAATCATCAATATAAGGTCAAGCAGGCAGCAGCTATTTAAGCATAAGAATTCCCATTCACTGCACATACATGAAGCCACAGAACAGTGGTCAAAACTTTCAAAAGCACCTGTGATGTAAGTCGATGTATCATCAGCATAGGATCGGCAGTACAGGAAGATGGAGCACCAACGAAATGGTAGAGAAGAAGGCTGCCAGAATTCATTCGGTACAGCTGCAATTCCATCCTAAACACAACCAAAACAGTATTCAAATGTAACTGCAATGTAATCCATCAATGGTTTGCTTTGTGATTACAGCACGAGAAGCTGCAACTAATTTTTTAAAAAAAGATTAAAATCTTCATTCTGTCGTCAATGCAACTTTGTTATCTGTACTGTGGTCGATATAAAGAGAGGCTTACCTCATATTAACACAATTTTATTCAACAGTCAAATTAAATAATAAACTGGAATGGAGTCAATTCATTGATCTGAATATTGCAATAAGTGAAAAAATCTGTTACTTAAAAAAATGATCCAGTCCCATGCTAAAATGGGTTTCACAGCCAAACTCCACAGTCCCACACAAGTCTGATTTATTGTGAATTTCTTATTAATAATTTATAATTATAACAATGCAGCTAACCACTTGGCCAGGAGCAACGACTTTCCAGATCCCGCTGCACCACAGATGAGAAGAGGGGGCAGTGGCCCAGCAGCCAAAATATGAGCATTCAGTCGCTCATAATACTGAATAAAAACAATTTATATTAATAAAATTAATAGATAGGAAAATCCATTCATCAAAACAAACCATCTGTACTACCTATCTTAAGAAAGCCAAGCATGCTTTTTGTACAACATATTTAACATTGGGCCCAAAATGCTTGTGGTAAGAAATGGGAATACACTCAATGACCCCAGCGTAATACATTCAATGACCCCAGCGTAATACACTTGATGACCCCAGCGTAATACACTCAATGACCCCCAGCGTAATACACTCAATGACCCCAGCATAATACACTCAATGACCCCAGTGTAATACACTCAATGACTCCATTTGCACTTAGCATTCCTCTCAGACCAAAGAAATTTTGGCAGACTAAAAGACCTACAAAAATTTAACGTCTCAATAGCTAAAAATTCAAGGCCTATGTGCATAAGTGATGTATAAAAACTCAAGAGTCTTACTCGTTCAAAACCCAGCTCACAAGTCGACTGACAAGCACTTCGAAATGCCTCCAACTGCTCGAAATCATGCAGATTATCCCAAACAGCTGTTCCCCAGTCAAGCAATGGTTCCTCTAAGTTTACCCCCTGGTAAACTAAGTCACCTCTCTCTTTCTTGTCTGATATCTATGCACATTAAATAAACAAGAAATCAGACAGAATAAAGATATTAAAACACTTTGCTATTGCAGAAATTCTTAAAGCAATTTCCATTTGAAATGTAGAAAACAAAACAAAAATGTAAGTGATACATTAATCTCATTACTGGTGTTGCAATGCAAGGTCCTTGAAATAGAACAAGTTACAGCTCTGCCATCAGACATTCACAGATATGAAAAACCACAACTCAGTGTAAATCAAATTCTAATTTTAAAAAATAATTACTTATTGCATTCTCTCACTTATCACTTAATTATCTCACTTATTACACAGTGAATAAAACATATTTTAACATGCATGCTTTCATATACATGCATACTTACATGCTTCAAGTATGGGACAATTTCTTGAAAGACAAGGTCGACGCCCTCCTCTACCTCGGAGTAATTAAGGACCTTTGCTTTGCCCTCTTCGGTCAATCTGCCTCTCAATTCACAAAACTCTGACCTTAAAGCGTATTAAAACATAGCAATAAGGTCAAAAAGTCAGAGCTGGTTTGGGTATTAGAACAGTCACCAGTGCAAAGACAAAGACAAGCATCTTATCAGTCATCACAATTTACTAAATAAATTCAAAACTCTGCTACATCGCGATTACAGTAGATAAGCGAGATAGGAGAGCGGTGATTAAAATGGAAGACACTTAAATTGCCAGATGTTCTCTCACACATCTTGTCCATGGACAGTATCTTTGAAGCAGACTATTGTCTTTTTGTGTGAACAGCATCTCAATGATCCATAATTGACATCCATCTCTACAAACCTAAATAGAATGAAAAACAAAATAAAACCAGATGACAAAGACCTATAACAGAATGAACACAGGTCTCTCACTGGATGAACGATTTTGTTAATGAGCATATGAGCGAGAGAACAATAGAACAAATAAATAAATACTAAATAGCAGTCCATCTGGCATCTAACCAAACATTTTGAAAACTCAAGTGATCATCACAGGCTCCTTATTATTGTCTAAAACAAATAAATAAGAGCATAAGCATATTTGTAATAATCATACCTCAACCACAACCCTAACCTACACATAAAACCATCCCTCAGTCTAACTAAAAACTTCTATAGCACCATTTTAGCAAAGCACTTGGCATGGGTCAATGACTGCCCTAAAGAATTGTAAATTTCTATGCCAAGTCAGTTCAAATTTTCCAGTTCCAGCGACAGAGGATAGGCATGTTTCAAGTTGTGACCCAAGGGTCATGAGAAACTCAGCAGAGCAATGCATATCTTTTCTGGAGAAAATTTTCCTTTCTTGCTATTTTTATTTCTCACCTGGAACTTTGAGTGCCGATAAAGATGACAGAAACGTGACACTGGTCAATCTCTCTGCAACGTGCCTGGACGTGCTTTTCCTGAAATTCAGAAAAGCAGCTATGCCTGACAAAAATTCTACAGATATTCTACATCTCCTCTGACTGAAATAAAATCGATAGACAGATGAGCCTTGAAACATCAAATAGGTATAATCTAGCCAAATTCTATCTCACAACCCGCAAAGCAGAGTCAAATAAAAGACTTTTTAACCGTCAAATGCATTATGCACTTTCCTCCAAACACAATGCTGTCTCTGTTGAAGTCAAAGTTGGAAAAAGCTCCTCTAGCACAAGACCTAGAAGAGACTGGCTGGACGACGTTAAGGAACACATACAGGAAAAGAACTACGGAAGACTAAAAAGGATTGCTGAAGACAGAACGAAGTGGAAACAACTCATGACCGTCAACCTTCAGATATGAAGATGACACATGATGATGATGAGCACAAAATATTGAACAAGCAGCAAGCCAAACGTTGATCTCTTGGAGAAAATAGTAATTAACATCTAGAGAGCAAACAGAACGCAAAGCCTGACTCAATGCTGCATCAAACCACCAGAAAGTCAAAATATTAGAAATAACTGACCTGACTGAAGGCAAAGTCTTCATCAATAACTCCTGGCATTGATATCAAAGTAAAAAGATGACCCTCCATGTTGCACGTATGTCGTAGTTGGTTGCTGTACTTCTAAAAAGAGTAAATAGTACGTCAGCAACATACATATATATAATATATATATATATATATATAAACATATAACATATAATATATATATATATATATATATATATATATATATATATATATATACATATATATATATACTGTACAGCACTTTTGGTTTTGGCTTATGGCTATGTTACTGTGCTTCATAAATTGTCAATAATAATAATAATAATAATAATAATAATAATAATAATAATAATAATATATATATATACATATACATATATACATATACACACATACATATGTAAATATGAAAATAATTACACTGCAGAGCAGATCCAGTTCCTGTTGAGTGTCAGGTGTACCGGTGAGATAGACAACAAAGCGGTTGCTTGGAACTGATTCCGGGATCATGAGGTAACCATTGGCAAGCGTTGCCGTGGCAGCGATCCAATCGTCTAGATGATTAAGATTAAAATATCAGATAAAAACCATAAAGATCTAAAACAAAGCAGTCACAATGAAATATAACTGATAAAAATAAAAAAATCACCTAAATTAGAGGCTAAAGCAAACAGACCATTCTAAAAAGAGTAAATAGTATGTCAGCAACATTCAACAACCCTAACTGGTAATTTTCGTAGCCCACGGTTTGACGGTCTAACTGGCTCCAAAATAACGCAGACTTCTGCTAAGCCAAAACTTTGAAACTGCTACTAATTATGGCTGAAAATATAACATACTAAAGAGTTTTTTTTAAAATCAGCAAATGACTGAGCAGAGACTAGCCTTTGTTGATATTGACATAAAGTCCATCGGGGTCAACAATAGAAGGCTGCAGGAACTCTGGACCATGAAATGTCGAACGATGATGATGGGTGAGGCTGCCAACGGACGGCTCACTGTCGAGTGTAGCCCACCAGTCGCCATGGTTACCAAACGCTAAGCCATTCAGCAATGGTAACAGAAGAAGAAAGACTAATGTTAGATTCAATGGACTATTCAATTCTATGACATAATATGAATAGAAAATATATGGAATTGTGATACCATTTTAAAAATAACATCAATAGCATCAATATAGAACAAGTTACATTGATATGATATCATGTTGACCAGATGATACTCTGGGAACTCTGGACCATGTATACAGTATATAGCAAACGTTTTATGTGAAAGCCGGTCACACATAACAAATTTCTTACCTCCTGACGTTTCCAGCCTTGAAGTTGTTTCTGGATCTTCAAAAGCTGAGCCTCCAAGCCTGGAAAGCTTACTTTCTAGAGTCTGCTTGGCCTTCAGTAAATTGCGAAGCTCACTTTCCTTGGTCTCACGAAAAATCTAACAAAAGACAGAGAAAAAGCAATCAAAGGTAAAAACACAGTTTCCCAGAAAAACGTTCGGAAAATATACATTATTCCTTCTCTTGACAAGGAACTTCCATGATAAATTACAAAGCAACAGATTCATAATGAAAAAAATTATTTAGAAAACTCAGAGAACCTTAAACAGATGTTGGATTTTGTCCCGATCGTGTTCAATTGCGGCCGCACGCATCTGAGCGCGGTGCTCAGCCTCCAGTGCTGAGTCCCGCTCCTCCTTTTGTTTCTGACAGGTCTTCTCCTTGGCCTGCAGCTCTGCGCGAAGTCTCCGGTTCTCCGTTTCCAGCTTCTGCTCCTTCTTGCGGATGTTTGTAAGCTCGTTTTCCTTACTCAAGCGATACATTTCAAAGTCTTTACGAATCTTTTCCACTTCCGGATTCTCCATATCAACTGACAGAGCTGATCGAAGGCTCCCATTCTTTTGCTGTTTGCTGATGGAGCGGACCGAGCGAACGCCACCTCCCAGCCTAGGGCGCGGTTTCACCTCATTTGGAATGGTCTTAAGAACACCCTGACTCGAATCATATTCGGTGCCAAGCACATCGTCATCGTCACGATGTAGAAATGAATTTCCGGAACCCATTGCTACGAGAAACTTTCGAAGACACATTGTCTAATTCATGATTTTCTGATATAATGAAACAAAAACAAAATTTTCCTAATCTGACATCATCAGACTCAACAAATAACAGAACAAAAAGGTAAGCTATCTCTAGCAATCTTCATTGGCAGCTCTACAACTTATGAAGAAAATGTTAGAGTAATTTCAAACTGTCAATTGCTCTCGTCAACTGAATTTACTCCACATGTAGATAGGACAATTACTTACAAGCATATCACAGGTCCATGCATAACAACCTAATCAATTTAACCACCATGCCATGGAACTGGGAAACTAAGTAAACTCTGAATGAAGAGCAACCTATCTATAGAAGGAGCCGGTAAAATATCAAGGCGCTACGTAAATAAAGACGTGTACAATTCCTTGAAAGACACATACACTGAATTGTAAGAGCCATTTCGATGGGGTCAACAGCATTAAAATCAACGTACAAACGCACGATCAAAGGCGATCACAATTTTTAAGAATTAAAAACATTTTCTCATTTAATCCACAATAAATACACATAAACATTAGACAAATCAGCGCTGTCCGTCATTCTATAGCGCATTTTTGGCATACAACATACGCACGTGACATAAGTAAAATCTCGTGAATTTTGATGACGCCTTCGTCCCTGTGTATCCATAGTAAAACGCATTTGCCATCCCTCTTAACAGTGAAGCAGTCTTTATTATTCTTACATCCTCGTTTGATGTCAATAACATTATAAAAATGGGACTATAGAAGTTCAATAATAATCTTCAATAATACTATGATGATTGAGATTTTAAAGTGTCAGAACTAGATCTAGTGCAAATACTAATACTAATTATGTAAAATCTACTCAAGTACCAGTGCAATAATGAAGAACGGCAGCTTACATGTTTTGAGTGTCACTAAAAATATAGTGCTATAAAAACATTCAGGCATATTAAAAAATTAAATACTGCGCTATAAACATTGTGTTTTCGGACAATAGGAGCTCAAAATTTATTTAATATTGTTTATTTTTCTTCTGATTTTGAATGGGATTTGATCTTTCTGAATATTTGCGAAATGAATAATCCAGACTTCAATCCAGTGAGTTCTATTTAGGTTGTTGTCATCTTTGAATTATAAAGGAAATTGCAGTAATGCCATTCAAATCATTTTATAGCGCCCAACTTCTGGAGTCATCACCATACAGTAGCTGGAAGATAACATGTAACTTCGACAATTGGGAACATTCTAGCTTGTTAAATGCTGTTGTTAAAGTTCTGCATTTTCTTGACAGCTACATTCTTTCTAGGTAGTTTGATTTATAATTTTTTCAAACGGCAAAAGTAACGGCGTTGAATTTCAGGATTTTGACAATCTTGACAGTTTGATGACGGCTCTTGTACAGATCGGCTTTGAGTTTGAGGATTGTCAACTTGCAATTCAAAATGGAAAGTTGACTGCTGATGAAATTATAGACTGGTATGCTGTCTTTGCCACTTCTTGAATTGCTTTTTATGAAAGTGTAGCTCTCTATATGCAACTACATTACAATACATCACTGTTTGTGAAATCATTTCCATTATATGCAGTACATGTAATTTAGCCTTTTAGCTAATATACCTTGAAATGGCACAATGAATAGATCAAGTTACTGTAATGTAATAATAGCTGAAAAACTAACTATCTGTAACTGAAGTGGAAACACTTTTCCCATTAATGAATTTGAATTCAGTAATTAAATCATTTCTGGTAAAGACAAAGACATGATACTGAGTTTATGATTGAGTGTGTATCTTTTTGAATGACAAGTCTTCAGAAAAGCAAAGCAAAATAATTGAACGTCGACCTGTCTTAATTTGCTCATTGCTCGAGTACTGACTGATTTCTGCGGCTTCTAATGCAGCTCTTCCAGTTTTCTGCAAGTGCAAAATAATTTGATTTGTTTCTCGAATAAATAGTTGTTCATAAAATTTCTCAAATCCTATGTGCCATGTTGGTGTTGCTGAAAAACAAAACAGTGGTTAAAATTATAAAAATACTTGAATTATGTAACATCTTTGGAGTATTGCGATGTAAAATTTTCTCAAGATGATATTTTCTTGAAATATACGATTCCTGTGCAGGATTACATCTGGAAAGCCTGTTGCACAGCCAAGTCAACCAGTTCTTAAGTTGAACACAGTAAGAATTTGTCTTATTTCATTGAATTTTCAATTTGGAGCATTTGCCAGTTGGACAAAATTGCTATGCTGAATGCTGACGGATATCGTAATCATTCAAATTGATATGATAATTCTTTTCCACCACTTTTCTAATTAATTGCCAGAATTTGTTTATTGTTGCAGCATTATAAGGAAGTCCTTCTAAATCAATATGAACCCTTTGTCAATGAATTTAAAGATTAGTGTATTTGTCAGAATTTTTTCACATTAAACCAAGACAGCTCAGTACATCCTTATTGGCTAAAACAAACCAATTTAGACCTCTGCTGTTTATTATGCTTGATTCTATTAGTTGTATTTATGACTCATTTGTTAGTGCTTTGTAATATCTTTATGTGTGAACGTGTGTTTTACGGCCTAAACCTATCTGTTTAAATTTGACAGCTGCCTGTGTGTTTGTATTAATAATGTTTTGTCCTTCAAGTATCTGTTTGACACTGCAAGCTCTGCATGCATATTTTCCATTCCATCAAAGATCCTTGTTTTAACTCTTTTGTCCAGACAATCCATATATTAACCAATATATTATGAAGCTGAAATATCTATTAATTATACATTATGTGGTCAAAGGGTTAATGGTTGAACTATGAAGGCACAATTCTTGAACTGATGCTTATGTAAATCGTGCTTGATAAAAATCAGTGCTTGGCGTCTAATGCTTCTATTTCGTTTGCTTTGCTTTCTCTAGAACTTCAATATATTACGTGATTATTATGCATGTGCCATTTAGCAAGCTGTTCCTGCTCCCACAATTCCAAGCAGCAATGCGCAGGAAACATCTCGTGCTTCCGGGTTTACTGCGGACGCCTCGTCTTATGGTCTGGAGAGGACTCTGCCGGTCGGAGAGGATGCCGTTCCGCTTGTTAGCAGAATCAACCGCAACGAAGAGCAGAGACAGTTCAAGATACGATACGAGGAGAAGCAGCGAGAAGAGGCGAAGAAACAGGCGACGCAAGAGAGGCTCGCAAAGAAAAAAGTTATTGTGTTTTGTGTATTTTCAATTACTTAATGCAATAGGGGAGGGGCAAGAAGTTAGCAGCGTGGTAACAACGCTAGATGATAGAGCAGAAGGTCACAGGTTCGATTCCCACAGGAGCCCTAAGGTCGACTCAGCCTTACTTGCTAGAGGACGGTGGTAAAATGAAGAGCAGTGTTAAGCTGCATGGTAAAACTGTTGGTTCTGGCGAAAGTAATGGCAACCTACCCCAGATTAATGGCTTATACCACCTATGTTGCTGATTGCCTAGACCAGAGATAAGCACCAGAACCCAACGCTCAGACTCAAGTACCTGGCCTACCTTTACCTAATGTGATAGAACCTCACTCTGACTTTCTCACATTATCAGCATCATAGCTGTTATGCATACAAGATGATCAGGCAGTTCACAGATAAATCCTATAACAAGGACCAGCCACAAAATTCTACCTTATATTGGCATTTCTCTGTTTTGCTGGAATTATTTTATTGATTAACATTTGCCTTTTAAAAATGTATCTTGTTTTAGTATGGCTATTGTCTCGGGGTTTAATAACATAATCTCTTTATTATGTGCTTATGAGGCTCTTGGCAAAATATTCTAAGTTTCCTAATAAGACAATGGCAGTGTTGATTATGGCATTCAGATCTTTAAGGGGGTGAATTCTTCTAGGCGCACGAAGATGCTCTGAGACGCATCCAAGAGGATCGGGAAAATTTCAGGTTACGCTCGATGCCTTCAGCCCCACAACCTACACCAGGTGGACCTAGCACACCTGCGGAACAGCCAGAACCAACTTGCCAGAACAAGCCGTTGACAGATAGTGACAACAGTATTTTACAGGCAAGCTGAATTGAGTCACAGTTTGAAGTTAATAACATTAACTTCAAATGTTATTATTATTATTCTGTTCATTATTACCTTTATCATTTTTACTTCATAGTTGACGCCACGATTTAAATTTAGAGAGAATTTTTGTGTTTTCTAATGATTTAGGTACGATTGCCAGATGGGAGATGTCTAAAACAGTCATTTCCAGTTGGAACTTTGTTGCGAGAAGTTAAGGAATTCATTGAAAATAGCTACTACAAAGGACAGCCTGTTATTCTTCTACAGGTAATAAATGCAACAGACAGTTGTCTAGAATTGACACTTCTTCTATTTTCTGGTCCATTGCATGAAACATAAAAATTGGCTAATCTTTTTCGTTTTGCTTATCCACCATAAACTGTTATCTGGTTTTCCGGCATGATGTTCTGGATTTGACGTGTCTTGCTCGTTTATCATAATTCTATGGAAAAAAAACTGACCGTTGATTGAGTGTGACTCTGAACTGCATTGTTATATTCACCCTGTTGGACAAAGTGCTGGAGATGGTTATCCTGTTGATGTAATCTTTGAAGGATCTGTATTTTGCTGAAGAAGTTCATTGGTCTAATTTAATGTAACTGTTCTGCAGAACCACTATTGTGTGTACAGAAATAGACTTCAGTGGCTTGGATTTTATGTGCTTCGGTTTGCATACTGTGCATGTATTGAATGTATGTTTTATGCATGTATGCATAAAACATTTTATGCATGTATGCACACTTATTTAACATCGGATATAAGTGACATGTGTCAAAGCGCTTTTGTCTTTAGCCTAAGCTATGTTTACTGCGCTATAGAAATTGTCTAATTAATAATAATAATAATATTGAATCTCTTGCAGCCATTTCCTCGGCTGGAATTCGGAGGAACAGATCTGGAGAGAAGCCTGAAAGAGCTTGGCATCGTGCCAACCGGATCGCTGGTTGTGAAGAAACCAGATGTTTTACCAGCAATGCAAACTGGTTTGAATCAGTTCTGGCAGTGATTATGTCTAGCATTCCAACAGACTTAAAAGAATTATTGTGACAAATACATTTTTAATGAACTTTTCTGTAACATTGACGAATCCATGATATCTTTTCAACATAGGTTCGCTTTTGTTAATGATTTAGCAAATTTCATATTTTTGGCATTCATAACATGCCTGAGTGGTTCAACAATAAAGACAGTACACAAATGCTTCATTATTATTATTATTAGTAGTAGTAGTAGTAGTAGTAGTAGTAGTAGTAGTAGTAGTAGTAGTAGTAGTAGTAGTAGTTTTATAAGTAGTAGGTTGAAATATCACTCTGTGCAGCAGACATTATATTTTTTGTTACCCTATAAGTTTCTTGTTTTGATTGAACATCTAGTGAAAATTAGGAATTTTGTGGCATATTGTTTCTTGGTATAGATCCTGTACCGCCTTCTCAGAACGTCCCTCAACCACCTGTTGCTCCTTATCAGCCACCTGGTCACCAGTGGGGATCAGGACAGGCGTTGGTCAATGACCCACAACTGCAGGAGCCAATGGATGCTTCCAGTCAAGGTCACGATTAATTATGAACGATCTATGATAATGTGCTATGCAGCCATCTGTTAATAATTCTGAGTTTAAAGTGAAAATTTCAGAGCAGGAAATTTGAACTCTGATCACTTGACTTTCTTTTTATGCTATTAATATATTTGTTTATCTTTATTTGTATAACATTATATATTTATTTCAGATTATTATATTAGTCAATTTAGTGAAAGTTTGGGGATAATTGTGGGATCATTTATTATTATTATTATTATTATTATTATTATTATTATTATTATTACCGTCATCATCGTTGTCACAGACCAGTATTTTAATTTATGGGTTCTGTTTGAATGTTTGAGCTTTTAGTGACACATTTATATTTTGCTGAACTGATGCTATAGTTCAATAATGTATTTGATATTTTGTAGCATAATATTAGCTTAATTTATTTGACTTGTTTTAGAAGACGACGAAATGGAATATGCTTCCGACGAAGACCCTTCGGTTCAAGGCCCACCTCCTCCACCTCAGCACCAGCCTGCTCAGCTTCCTGCTTTTCCACCTCATAATCCTGCTTTTCCAGGTGGAGGAGGCTTTGGTGGATTTGGTGGTGGAGGAGGAGGAGGAGGAGGAGGAGGAGGATACTTTGGTCCTGGTATAAGATTTTAGTAAAATGGTTTTGTGGAATATATTTTTCTCTAATTGCCGAGTCAGGATTTTGTGGTTATTGCATTCATCTCTGAATGATTCCAAACAATTTGCAATCATTGTGGCTGTGTAGGTTATAACTGCCAGATTGTGAATAGCTTGGGATAGGCAGCTCATCGTGTGTTGGAGGGCAAATGAGTTGTGCAATAGCTCAGTCATCTTGAAGGTGCATTATTCATTTTGATTTAGAATTACAATAAAGTTATTCGTTAATCGTTATTTTATATTGTCCATCTGAATAGAAATTGCTGTTGATGTTGTTTTAGTCCAGCACGATTGGGGCTTTGGCAATGTTCTAGCCGGACCATTCCTTGACAATGTTGCCATGCCTCATCACAACCAAGACCCGCGTACACTTGCTGGTAGGCCACTAGTTGAAGGTTTCTTAAAATGACAGGCAATTAATTGCATGGATTGTGAGGGAGATTCTAGGGCTTGATCCCTTTTTCAAATTGCGATTTTATGGGTTAAAAGTATCGAGGGTTTGTAAATGGTTTGTCCCCGGGAACAGTAATAGAATATCTGAGAACAATGGTTTGCTAATAAATAGGAGAGGCAGCAAGCCAGCGAAGTGCCGTACAGCCGCAAGAACCGGCGCGTTCGTCGTCTGAGACCGTTGTAACTCAGCTGGAGGTTTCAAGCCTGCGAGACATCGTTCTTCGGGTTATTGCTGTTCAAATCTGCGACCCTCGAAAGCCGTTTGCCGGTCTTCACGGAATTCCCGAGAATCTGGCATCTATCATCCTAAATTCCCTCATTAAAGAACGCCTTCTGAAGCCAGCCGGTCTCGAGAAGTTCATTTCATGGTTTGTCTTTGTTCGGAATTTTTTTATACGAATCTTGGATAATACTGTTTTGTTTTTTTGTCGTCAGTGGTGTTCTTAAGACGTTCTTAAGACTAGATCTAAGTGTTCATTTATGAAGCTAAAGCAAATGGTTTTGAATGTTTTTGGAATTTTCTAATAGAATAAGGCCTTACGATATGTGACATTTGTTGATTTTTACTGTGTTAGTCGAATGCAGAAGATTGTTCTGGATTCTTACATGTACTGCACAAATGAGTTAATTCGAGGAATTCGGTGAGATTTTTACTGTTTGTGCTTGGTATTTGATATCTTTCCATTTTTAATTTGCCAAACTGTCTGCTGTATTTTCATCAATTTAATTGTGAAAGATTGCTATCATTTTGATTCAAGTTTAGCGTTTGGTATTGCTTAGGAAATATCTTTCTTTCTGCCATTTAATTGACAGTTTCTTGTATTGTAGAATGTTTATGAATATAGTCTTGCTTTGGGTTTTGGTCATTTGATTTGTATCGGCTCTTTCCTTAGTATTTTCAAAATATTATTGGAAGAGTATTGCATTTGTGCTACAGACATCACACGTTCCTCAAGCATCTCAGCCTGAAGTCTTGTTCACTGATCACGGAAAAGGGACTTCAGTCACTCGCAGGTCTGTTACAGGGATTTAGTTCATGGTGTCCTTGACTAAGTGAATTTCCATTTGGGAATTGCCTTAAACTTAGTAACTCTTTTAATGTATTATGTGATAATGTGTTTTATTATATTATTTTGTATTCTACGTAGCCAATACAAAATCTAAACTTTTTATTCTGTGATGGTTTATTTTTTAAAATAAGGGCTGAAATTTCTGAAGAATTTGAACTTGACTGGGTGTGACAAAATCGATGATACAAGTTTTCCGATCTTTTCGGGTAGGTATTTCATTTTCTTTTAGGTATTTCTATGAATTTTACTTTAAGGAAAACCAAAATTTGAATCACTTATGTTGATTCTTAGTACAGTATTGTATATAAGTTTTTTCTGTTTTTTACTATGGCATTTTCTTTGGATATTGTATGATTATGGTCATTAAATGTTTTAAGTGAGCATTTTTATCTAAAGTATTTTGTTAATAGAAAATAAAAATACATTGTTTTATTTTTCATCTTCATTTGCAAGGATGTACGGTGATAGATATTGCTGGATTATGCACAGTTTAAAATCTTTCATTGAATTTTTCGTAGCGATTTCATCGCTGGTAGTGCTGGTGTTAGATGGCACTTCAGTGACGGATGGTGGTGTTGCGTCATACGCCAAAACAGCCCCGGAAAATCTTACCATGCTTGATCTTAGCCGGACCCAGGTTACGGAAGCGATATTTCTGCCCCTTTCCAGTAAGTATTAATTCATAGATTCTTCCAAAGTTTCAGGCTTAAAATTTGGAATAATGTTAACTGTATTGCAGCCTTAATCTTGTGTGCATATTTGATGAGTTAAAACTGTTGTGAAATTTTAGTCGGTGTCTATGAGGGTGATTTGTTAGACATATTAATATTCTTTCTTCTGGTTCCTGAAGGGATAATGAATTGTTTGTATATTGATAGATATGCCATCCTTGAATAATCTTATCCTAGAACAGACCAAGGTCAGTGGAGTTGTACGAATTGTCTGAATCAACTTTTTCACAACAGCCTTTCTTTTATATTTAGAAATATTTTGTTATAATCAAACTTAGGGTTAACTAGGCAGAGTTTATGAGAGTGTGCCTTTAAGAGGATTGACATTAAGTGTTTTCGACTGTAGGCCTACTTACTTATTTGCAGACTTATTTTTTAGAGACAGCATCCGGAGCTATACTTTATACTGTATATTTAAGAAGTTGACTATGGATGATTAAAACCTGTTGTACCTCCTGTTTTATCTGATGCAGTTTAACCATTATATTAGTTGTTGTTTTTTAAATTGGCAAACTGAAATTCATCTCCATATATATATATATATATATATATATATATATATATATATATATATATATATATATATATATATATATATATATATATTGGAAATGTTTTCAATTTTATTGTAACCTGATTCATTCTTCATCATCATCTGTGCAGATCAAAAGTCTTGCTGGAATTCAGAGTCTAATGAAGTTGGTCAAACTGAACGTTGCCAATACCGAGATTGTCACCGAGTCGATGATCTGCTTGGCCGGTATTACGTCTCTGGCGAGTCTCAACTGCACAAACACTCCAAACATCAACGGCGACACAGCTGTCAGATATTTATCCAGTAAGTTTGTTTAATCGCTCTGTTAAATGTATCATGTTTTATCATTGATTGTCTTTATTACGTTCTTAGTCAGTTGTCATTGTTCGTCTTGAGAAAAGTACGACATGATATGGTGATGTGCTTTGAGTAACGCTTTATTCTACTGAAAATTTGAAGTTGGCTTCAGTTAGATTCTATTTTAAATGAAGTTACCTAAAAGTAATCTTTTTTTCTGCACAAAATGATCTGAGGTGATAATGATATGGTATTTATTTTGATTTTCCCGCTAATGATCTTTCATTGACCAGTAGTTTTTATGTCTCACAGGTCTTCCTTTGCGGGAATTTCTCCTGCCAAATCGTCTGACTACAACGGACGTCGCTTTTCAACATATCACTGGTAGGCATTTGGCATTTCTATATCAGATTATGAGGTGAGACAAAAGAGCACTTGTCTCATTTTGTAAACAAATAGTAGAGCTTATAATAATTTACATTCTTTAGAGCCTTGCAAAGCGTTTTGTCAAGTTGTGCAACTGCCTTTGGTTAGGAGTTTGGGATGGTTGTTAGCTTTTTACTTTTACCATTATTACACGTTATACATGATTATCATGTTACGCGTTTATTTCCAATGACAGATGAAATTAATTATCAAAGCTGGCTTGAAACAGGCGATACAGATCTGTAATTGTTTCTGAATTATAAGACAATGTAAGTACTATAAGTATTGCTAATGATTAATGCAACTTGTGTCATATATTTCTATTTGGCAACATAGGCCTATACAGTTATGAGATTTTTGAATTGTTTGAACAGGAATGAAGCTTACTGGACTAGACCTTAACAACTTCATTTACATCACTGACTTGTCAATGCAGTATGTTGGCCAGCTGAGACAGTATGTTGGACAGTTACAGAATTTCATTCAACAATTTAAACATGCTTGTTTGTTGACTTTGCTCATAGGTCAAATGTCATAAACTGAATTAGGCTCTTGCTTGCCTCATTTGGTTAATGTTGCTCAACCACTGGGTCTCAATTAAGCACATGTGCATTGCTCATTAATGCTCAATATAATATTTAGACTTCTTTGTAGGTTGGTTGCAATCATCCCAAGTTAAGAGGGTTGGCACCAAACTGACATTTTGCTGATGGTTTATTTCAGGTTGAAAAAACTAATTCTCAGCAATACGAAGATAACTGATGCTGGCATTAAATGCTTGGAAGGTATTTGGTCTTTCAGAATTTCAATCAGCTCTTTTGTAAATTGGTCTTTGTTATCTGTGTAGCACTATTTCTAACTCTCGCTCACTCACACTAATTTGCTCAAAACAATAATAAAAAAAATTCTGTCCAGGCGTGATTACTGGACTGGATTGCTGGATTACTGGATGAAACTGCTAAACTGCCCTGTGTCGATTTCTATCTTTTGAATATTCTGCCGTTGAATGCCTTTTAGGGCTTCTCGATCTCGAAGAGCTGGACTTGGATAGGACAGCCGTAACAAATACAATTGCCGGTACAATTCGAGGTCGGTGCATATGTTTCAGTGTTATTTTGTGTTTGAGTTTACATTACATTTACTTAGAAGCCACTTCTGACACAGAGTATTGGCAAGTACCTTTGACCTACTTAGTACTGTGCTGTTGGTCCGTTTCCATTAGAACACTGAAGTTAGGCAATGGTGAGATGGTACTTGAATTAAGTTATTTGTAAAGTTTTTTAATTGTGTCTTGCACATGGTTTTGGGTTTTTTCTCATGTTTTTAGTGTTCACAAGACTTCGAGAACTTAGTCTTTGTAAGACTGGGTGAGTTTTTTTGTCTTTCTATTTGTGTTGATATTGTGAATTGTTTTCGATAGCTTAAAGCAAATTTTCTTTTAGTTTGATTTTGTGCCTTTGATTGTTGCTGTTGTTTGATAATTGTTGCAAATGGTTGTAGAATAACCAACGGATTTCTGACAACCGGAGCAGTGAACAACTGCATTGAGCTGACAAGGCTTAATATCAGTCAAAACAAGATATCAGACAAAGGTGTTTATACTTGGTCATTGCTTTCACCATACTCACAGTTTGTCCAATACTCACAGTTTGCATTCAATATCTCTTTGTGTTGACAATTTTTTGCAAAATGTATTTTATTTGAAATTACCCAGTACAGCAGCTGGCATTATATTTTCATTTTGAAATTAGTTTCTGCATTTTGTTTTAGCATTCTCTGAGCTGGCTTATGATATCAATATTTATTTAGCAAATGCAGGGATATGAAAGACGTGTTTGCATTGCATTATATTTTGGCCCTCTAGTGAAGAAATGTCAGTGAATAATGTTGTTGTGATAATTACACTGATTTTAAAAAATGCCTGTTTAATAGAGGCTTATTTTGGTGATCTTCCTTGTTGTCAGGTATCGTCTGCTTGCGACTGCCACACCTGACAACTCTTAAGGTCGACAGTACACACGTCACATTGGAAAGCATTGAGGCGGTTCGAAGTGGATGTCCCCTCTTAGGCATGTTCACATACAAGACGTTGTTGCCACTGCCCCGTGAAACATCGGAGCTTGACTAGATTCAACCGGGATTGAAAAGAAGTTGTTGAACTGTTTGATATTTGTTGTAAAATTTGTTTTTTCAAAACATTATTATCAGCTTATGACTACTTCAACAAAGCATCACACAAAAAATGTACTTTAATGTTATATTAAACAAAGCAGATATGCTTTTTTATTCACGTTGAGTCGTTATTTATGATCAGTATTGTTTCCTCATTGGTCTTATTATCTTGTAACTCTTCACAGGTTGGGTGTTTGTCCCTTTTGGATAGCTAGCTACTTTCCTCTACCCCAATTTCAGGGTTATTTCTAGGATTATACATTTGGGGGGTGTCGGTCTCAAAATGGGGGTGTTGGAGGGTTTTAGGGGTGCATATCAGGCTTGGATTGGGGAAAATTTGGGGGTGTCGGTCTCAAATTGGGGAGGGGTGTTAGGGGGTGTAAAAATATATCCCTGCCCAATTTGCATTTGTCCCATAATATGTGATACAGGATCTTGGGTTTCAGTAAAATTAAACCAGCTTCAAATTTCAACTCCAATTGATCGTTGTTAGCATTAGCAGTGAACCTATTGTTGACTGCTATTACAATGAAATCACCATGCGGCGTGGTTATAGCCAGCATATTGTCATAATAATAATAATAATAATAATAATAATAATAATAATAATAATAATAATAATAATGTGATTTTAAGTGGTTTAGGAGGCTAAGCAAGCCTTTGTGAAAATCATGAAATTCTGTTTTACCGGTAACTAATTACTAACTATTCAATAATTAAACTTGATAAATAGCCCGACAATGTCCCTATTAGATCTATTGGCTTAATTGTCATCTTCATTACAGTGAAACTGAACACGTTTATGGCCCTGGGCACTGCTAGTTGAGTTGATTAGACTATTTAGTCCTGTGCATGTATTGATTGTGAATAACACTAAACTCTCTTAGTGATTGAGTGGTCATCAATGAATTATTCACCTTTTGTCATTACATGCAAAATAGATATTGACAGGTATTTTCAAAATTGAGGGGTCCTGCCTGTTAAATGGCTGTATTGCACCTGTATGTAAGTATATAGGTGTGACTGTAAGTGCTTGTGCACCTTCAATTGTTTTTATAACTTGTAACACTTATGCTTGTTTTTCCCACCTTGCCTACTGTTTTATCAAGGCTCTAATCTTATCTGTAAAATGTTATTTGGGGCTGTCCATTAATTATGTCAACAATTTTTAGGCAATTTTTGACCCCCTCCCCCCTTGTCAACAACTGTCAACTTTCACTTACCCCCCCCCCATAATGTCAAAAACTTTTGACGACCCCCCCCCCCCAAGATCAATGACAGGTCCCAATAACAAGGTTATTATTTTTTGTGGTGATGACCATTTTTTCCCTTTTTTTCTCATCGAGTGTCAAAATGTGGCGGTGATGACCCTTTTTGCCATGCTTTTTTCCATTGTAATAAGTATTCCATGAAATTTCCTATTTTTTGATTATTTGTAAAAATTGAAATTGTTTACGTCAACTTCTCTTGAAACCCTCCTCCCTCTGTCAACAACTGTCAAACTTTTTCAAACCCCCTCCCCCTAAATGGTTGACGTACATGTAATTATTGGACAGCCCCTTTGCTTATAATTATGATATATGTCTTTACAAGGCCACGCAGAGAACCCTCGTCTCACCAATGCTCTGATAAGGTTTCTTTATTCTCTTAAAAAGTTAATTTGTGAAAATTTGCAACAAAAATTGATTGACTGTTGGCACTTGGGAATGCAGTCATCGATTTGATCGAGCAGAAAACCTAATTCGGGGAGAATGAGTTTTGACTCTGATGGTGGCACACCAATCTGGAGACTGACGGGAATTTAGACCTACTTCTTGGATTAATCTTATAAGAC
Organism: Metaphire vulgaris; assembly: GCA_018105865.1. Lineage (NCBI taxonomy): Eukaryota > Metazoa > Annelida > Clitellata > Crassiclitellata > Megascolecidae > Metaphire > Metaphire vulgaris. The sequence goes on from CM030846.1 coordinate 882,286, forward strand.
TATCCTTATGAGTGTTAGAGACTTTTTTGTTATATTAGAACAGCACAGGCCCTCACATAGGCCTAATAGGCACTATTAGGCAGGGCCTTCAATGACCATAGGCCTAGACCTGAAGAAAACTCTAGGACTTTTGGAAAATTTCTAGAAAGCTTAGAGATTTCGTACAAAAAATAATGTGCTTTTATAGCACCATTTTAATACTAAAATCATAAAATGAATGTATCAGTCGATGGTACTTCAAAATCGCCAGCAGAAGACCGGCGGTCATTCCAAGAATCAGTCTGTGCGAGACAGCGAAGCAGAGCAATGAAGGATCAACTATGCACAATTTTAAAACTTGTCCACTGCCTCCCTCCCCCCCACGCCGAGACAACCGGGAAACGACGAGAAAGTGATCATTTGCAACAGTTGCGTGACTGCTGTTGACTTCATTTTAATCTCAAAGTCTTGTGATCTAGAGTAATGAACACCATCTGATGATTTCGAAAATGTTCTCACGAACTTTACCATAATCGATATATATATAGCTTACAGTAGCCTATAATATGCGCAGGGACGTAGCTATGCACGGGCAGGATTTTAGGTTGGGGGAAGGGCTGGAGCCCAAGATTCACTGCCCGTTCTTCCTTTTGAGCACGCAACGCCATTTTGGCTTGAATTCATTTGGGGGGGCTAGATTCAGGTTTGGGGCGGTGTGGGGTGGGGCGAGCCCCTAAGCCTATTCCTAGCTACGTCCCTGAATATGCGATCGCCTCTTTCTATAAAACAGAGGTATTCTGGTTGTCCCGTGATACCTCGTGGAGTTTTTCTCACCGAGGCAGTCACGACACCGTCTATAATCTCTCTCAGATTGATCGGGACTTTATATTTTCAAATCCAGACATGCAGGCATTTCTTGGTGCGCTGTTTCTCTTCGCTGTCGCCACCGATGCGCAGTATTGGGGCAACTACTACTGCCAGAGTGGCAGGGACGTAATCGTCCACCTATTCGAGTGGAAATGGACTGATGTGGAGAAGGAGTGTCAGTGGCTGGCGGACCACAGCTACTGCGGAGTTCAGGTACTTATAGTAAAAGCGGCGCCCAACTGAACAGATCACGCCCGTTCACAGATCAAAATTTGATCTGTGAACATTTACTGTTGTCCTTTATCAGGGATGAATTAATTTTCTTCGATTCGTGCTTCAAAGCCGTTCATGTCCATGGTTAGGCTACAGTCTTATCAAATAAAAGCGCATGGATGTCTGTAGGTTAACTATAATAAAAAAATTTAAAATAAAAATAACAACAGCAAAAATGATAGCCTATCTGTGTTTAGCTCTTAGAGTATTTCAGTAGAATCTCTTCCAGTGTTTATTCTAGTGTTTTGGGATTCTAGTCCCACCCCAACCCCAAAGTCTTTCTCCCTCCAAAATTTCTATATGTTGCATTGGCCCCACCCCCCTGTGCAGAATGGCCCCTTGAAAGTTTTTCTTGACCTTTTTGCTTGTCAGCCGTTTAAATTTAACCATCTTAACCATTCTTTAAATTTCTCATTTTATTGTTAATTATACATTTCATCATCGGGAGTGACGCCCCTCTCGGTGTGCATTGGGGGAGTGACGAGTGGTGGGGGCGTTTGAGAGGGGAAATATAATGATGATCATTTATTTTGTCGTCTAATTAAGCATTGGAATTCTTGGAGAAGGATATGGAATATGAAGATGACCTCAAGGTTTTTTGGGTCTTGGGGAGACAAACCTTCTCCCCCAAACATTTCAAACTCCCCCCAAAGTCAAGGTGGCTAGAATAAACACTGATCTCTTCTGTCAGAACCAATAGGTGTGAAAATAGAAATCTCCCAAACAAATATGAAACACCCGCAGGGTTTAATCTAGGCCGTTTCTGGGGAAAATTGACCTTTTCCCCGGAAAATTTCAAATTCCCTCAGAAATGTTGGCATAGCCGCCTACTACATCAACTGACAGCAGCCCCCTAGCTGACTTCCCCCGGCCTTGTCAGTCCCCCCCCCGGAGTCCATGAGTCTAGATTAAACACTGAACGTCCGATTTGTTAGGCCACCGGTCGTCTGTTTTTGCCCTAAGATTTCCAAACCTCGCCTCCAAATAGACCTACATGTACATATTCTTACTAGACGGCATATAGGAATAGCGTCTCGCATTTGCTGGTGACGCTGTGACTTCGTACCAGGTGTCGCCGGCGAACGAGCATCGCATCGTAACGGATCCGTCGTACCCGTGGTGGCAGCGCTATCAACCGGTCAGCTACAGGATGGGTAGCCGCAGCGGAACCGAGGCCCAGTTCAGAAGCATGGTCACCACGTGCAACAACCTCGGCGTCTAGTAAGACCACCTTCGCCATGTATTAAATCACATTTATTATTATTATTATTATTATTATTATTATTATTATTATTATTATTATTATTATTATTATTATTATCATCATCATCATCATCATCATTATTATTATTATTATTATTATTATTATTATTATTATTATTATTATTATTATTATTATTATTATTATTATTATTATGTTAATTTATATCTAATATTATTAGGCCCGTTATAATTACTAAGCCTATTATTATTAGGCTTATTATTAATATTATTATTATTTGCATATATGTAGAAATTAATTAAATAATTAACGAGTTATAGGCCTAACCACTGTTAAAATTTAACTTGACATTCCTAGGCCTATACAACTTGATAGGTTAAAGTTTGAGACCTGCTGGTATATAGGCTGTAAATAAATAAATAAATAGGCCTAGGCATAAATTTCTATTAATAGGCCTAGTCCGATAGGCTTGAACCCTCCCCTACACACACACAATTTTTGAGAGGCTAGGTGAGGGAAGGTATAGGAATTTCCTCTCACTGTTTTAATCAAAACCTATGCCTAGACATTTACAGCAGGCCTAAGTTATAGGCCTATAGGTATTGGCGACTTGGAGTAAACCTAGATGAAAATGTGGGAGCCGAATCCTATAATTTTCTTTTCACTATGAAGCTGTCCATTAATTGTCAACAATTTTTGGGCAATTTTTGATCCCTCCTCTGTCAACAACTGTCAACTTTCAGTTACCCCCTATAATTACGTCAAAAACTGTTGACCCCCCTCCCCAAGATCAATGACAGGCCCCAATAACAAGGTTATTATTTTTGTGGTGATGACCATTTATTCTCTGTTTTGCTCATAGAGTGTCAAAATGTGATGGTGATGACCTTTTTTGCCATGCTTTTTTCCATTGTAATAAATAGTATTCCATGAAATTTCCTATTTTTTGATTATTTGTAAAAAGTGAAATTGTTGACGTCAACTTCTCTTGACCCCCTCCCCTTGTCAACAACTGTCAAACTTTTTTAAACCCCCTCCCCCCTAAATTGTTGACATAATTAATCGACAGCCCCTATGACAGTCTCTCAAAATGTGGGGCTCGATCCTGGAGGCCTAATAGAAGTTTACGTCTATGCATAGGGCCTATATAGAATGAATCCACGCTAAGGATTGATTAGGCCTATATCTGCATTTGTCTGTGGATATATCTTTGCTGTCTGTAGTATCTACGTCGATGGCGTCTTCAACCACATGACCGGAGGAGGATCCGGAGTGGGATCTGACGGAAGCTCGTTCGACGCCGACGCCCTCCAGTTCCCCGGGGTTCCTTACGGACCGAACGACTTCCATGGCCCGGAGGACTGTCCATCGTCCGACCAGGAGATCCACGACTACAACAACCCGGTCGAGGTCCGCAACTGCCGCCTCAGCGGTCTCCGGGACCTGGACGGCGGAACCCAGTACGTCCGGGACATGATCGTCGAGTACATCAACCGTCTGACCGGGTGGGGAGTGGCCGGCTTCCGTTTGGACGCCTGCAAGCACATGTGGCCCACCGATATCCAGGCGCTCCTCGAACGGGCAAACACGCTGAACACGCAGTGGTTTCCGGCCGGAACCCGTCCATACATCTACCAGGAGGTCATCGACATGGGCGGGGAGCCGATCACCGCGTCCGAGTACACGTACCTGGGACGCGTGACGGAGTTCAAGCACGGCAAGAATCTCGGCGACGTCGTCCGCAAGAACAACGGTCAGCGCCTCGCCTACCTGGCGAACTTCGGCGAGGCGTGGGGCCAGATGAACACCTTCGACGCCCTCGTCTTCCTCGACAACCACGACAACCAGCGCGGCCACGGCGCCGGCGGGTTCGGCAGCATCCTGACGTTCTTCGAGGCGAACATGTACAAGATAGCGACCGCCTTCGAACTGGCCTGGGACTACGGTCACGTCCGTCTGATGAGCAGCTACTACTGGCCGCGTACGATCGTCGACGGGAGCGACATCAACGACTGGATGGGACCGCCGACGAACGGCGGCGGCAGCACGAAGGACGTCGTCTGCTTCAACGGCGAATGGATCTGCGAACACAGGTGGCGCCAGATGTACAACATGGTACGGTTCCATAACGTCGCCATCGGGTCTCCGGTCGCCAACTGGTGGGATAACGGATTCCACGCGATCTCGTTCAGCCGCGGAAACCGCGCCTTCATCGCCATCAACAACGAGGACTCCTCAGTCACGCGGACGTTCCAGACCGGACTTCCGGCCGGCGAGTACTGTGACGTCATCTCCTGCGACAACAACGTCCAGCCGTGCGGTAATTCCGGCGGTACCTGCCGAGGTTCGTTCGTCGTCGCAGGCGACGGAACTGCAACCATAACGGTTCCAAATGGAGAGGATCCGATGATCGCGCTGCACGTCTGAGACGACGCGCGCCGTCATGACAACCAAACGTCAGCAGCGACAACCAAAAGCAGACATTTGCCATCGCAGTATTCAAATCAAAGTATTCCAACTCAATAGCAGGGGCGTAGCCAGGAATTTTATTTGGGACGGTATAAATATGGGGGGGATAAACCTTAACTATAAACCATATAAACTACATATAACCACATATAAATTACATTTAAAAACTAAGGTAGACTGATTTTGGTGGGGGTATATATACAGATATACCCCCCGTCGCTACGCCCCTGTTCAATAGACATTTGGAGAATGAATCATTAAGTTTCGAGACTTTACGACGCAATAACAAATCATTTGATTTCTTTCAGCATTTTAAAGTATCGGTACTTGGTTTCACTAAATGTCAAACAGTATATTCCAACAGAAGGCAATCCATGAAGAACTCACATCCAGACTTATCATCCACAATACTTCAATAACTTCTTAACATAAACTTCGAATAAATTACTCTGCTTTTGGGACGAGGTATCCTCATTTTCTTAATCTTATCTTCATAGCCTCCAATCAAATCTAGATCCACATTTCGAGTCCATACTTTAAGCAACTTCCAGACATTATCATCATTATCACCATCACCACCACCATTACCGTAGCCACGTTTGGATAGGCTCAGGTCGTCAGGCCTCCTATTCAGACTTGTGAGATTTGTGCAACATCAAGGAGAACATCAAAAGGTAGAGTGATAGCTGAGTTGTCATATAGTCTGCAAAACTACTACAAAGCTCAAAATCTGAATCAAATATTACCCCCCTAAGTTCTTGGCAGCTTGGGCAGAGCCCCCAACAGAGACACAAATCAACCCTCTCCCCCAATGGGGTCAGACAAAGCTTGCCTGTATAAGTGATGGAGCCCTATTATGGAACCCTGGTTACATCGCTGATCAACAACCCAACGACTTAGTTCCTGTGACAATACAAAGCAATTACTTTGGTTCGATATGAATTTTCGAGAAAACAACACAAAATATACAAAATCATTTTAATTAAAAGCAGCGCTAAATACAAAACGTCAAAATAAGCTTCCAAAATGACAAATGAAAAGACGAAATACATGCACAGAAAACCTTCTTATTAAAAGCATCTCCTTTTGCAGATAAATGCATAAATGAATGAACCCACCATTCAAATGCTCATATTCACAAATAAAAATTATTCAATACCTTTCTAATTCAGAAATTTGAAGTAGAATCAAAACCTTCATCCTAATCAACAATTTAGAATCACAGAGTAACCATTTTTCATGACAACCCTTCCATGACCAATTTTTTTGTTACGCACAAACATGAAATCGGCAATGGCTTTTTAATTGATTTTGTAACACATAGCAGTACTACAAAAATTCAATTTATACATCAGAACTGAATTCAGTACATACTGTACAATTGCAGTATTCACAATACATGCATATTTCACTGGAATGAGTTGTAAATAATGTGACTAATTCAAACGTGAAGTCTACATGGAGCAGAAATCATAACAATAGCAACAAACACTGAAATCAGCAGATAGTACAGTACTGACAAGTAAAATTACAAAAATTAATATAAAAATAATAAGAAATATTATCAACTGACATAAAACTCACAGAGAAACTGACTAAAAATGTGTTACCAGGGATAAAACAATAGACTAATAAATACCATCAAGAAAATTCCTTTAAAATACGATCAAATCAAGGGAGGAAATGAGCAAATACAATTTCTAATAAATCACAAATTTGTGCAGTTTACTTAAACTGGCACAAATACTTTCAGTTAATCATGGCACTGACAGAAATACCCGCAGAAAACACCGACATTCAAGTAACAGTCTAGATAGACCCTTTCAACCTAGATTTCAAATAGTGTCTTGACATACATACATATCAATGATCAAAATAATATGACTCATAACTCATCAATGGGTGGTTTTAAGTATTAAAATCAATTAACGGCTAAATTACCGTTTACAGTGCATAGATAGCAGTAAAGCCATACAGCATTTACGCATCTTAACCCTTAAACCGTCGGAACCGAGTATGCTTGGATGCATTGCACATAGTTACAAAGTATCTGGCGGTGTAGGGGTCAAGATGGTTGGGTATGCTGCATTCAAAACCAGCCACATTAACCAGATCATACAACTTAAGAAGTGCACAAAGATGACTACAGAAAGTGCCAAGTGAATAAACTGCACCGTTGTCATGGTGTCAAAACAAAAGCTGAACCTTAAAAACTCTGCAAAGTTATCTCAATAATGTTCATAAAATGACTTTATATATGGTAACAGACACACAACATCAAATCTCTTAGTAAAAATCTAACATGAGATCTCAGCATTGTAGTGAAGACAGTTGGCAAAAACAAAAGGATGATAGCAGTGCTGAAATATATGGCAACATATCCGTCAAAGCAGTTTGTTCATAAAGCCACTGGTGACTGGTGACCGACAAGAAACAATTGTAGATTTCTTTGCTGGTACCATCCACACCCATCTGTCTGCTCTGATCAGTTGAAAGCATATTCCGAAAATCCAACAGGCTTCCTAAAAACCATTTACACAGACTTCAGGGTATACATTATCACATAAAGTCTGATCGATTAAACCATACAATTCCTCCATTCAGTGAATGGATTGCCTCGAATGTCATTGCTGATGTTGTTCTATAGATGGTGGTTATTTGAACAGATTTTAGAAAATAGGAATTAACTTTGTAATCTTTATCCCATTAAAGATACGCTGAACAAGATCACCTTTTTGCAATTTTGCTCGTCTTCGGTCGACCGGCTTTGCTCTTGCCGTTTTGCGATTTCTGACTGCTCTCTGCTCCAGAACTTGCATACGAAAGAAATTTGTGAGACAGATCGACTTCATGTACCTAATTCAGAGGCAAAACAGATAAAAGTTCAGATCATATGTCACGAAAATCGTAAACAAATAAAAAGGACAAGTATCGGAATAAAAACAACAACAGGATGGTTAAGAAAAACATAGAAATAAACAAGACCCCAGCTCTTGCTCGATATCCAGTCTAATAACTCAACTTTGACCATTAACCTTCACACCCAATCAACAATCATCTGTTTCCACGTACTTTAACAGCCTGAATCCAAACAAACCAGCAGCAGTTGCCAAATGAAATCTCGATGCCAAATTATATCAATTCCAACACAGTCATAAGTGTTAATCCGAACAAATATAACCAAAAGGTAAAAAACGACCTGAGAATATTTTGATAGCATTTGCCACAAACACTGCGTCATGCAGATGACAACAGGGTCTGAGACTGATAGACAGAACCACTTGTTTATGCTAACCTTGTTTCTCTTCTTGTCGTCTGCCTGCGTCTGCTTTCGCATGTTGTTGCCGGTGTACGCAACGCACTTCAGCTGCCACTCTCCGATATCTTCGTTCCAGTGGACGTACTGCTCGATCATCTCCTACAGGCAAACAGATAGAAAAAGTGAGAAAGATAAATCCACCTTAGAAATATGACAAGTTGACGTTTTACAAAGCCATCAACATTTCTTGCTAAACAAGATCAAGTCTGGGAATAAAATGACTTTCTTAAACATAATAATATTTTGTCCACCAGTCAAAATAAATAATAGATAAATAATAAATAAAGTGCAAATGCAAAATCATTCATATTTACCATTTAAATTTATTAATTATTAATTAATTATTAATCAATTAATTAATTAATTAATTAATCATTCTAATTTTGTCAGCAAAATGTCTCAACTATCAAGACAATCACTTCTTTAGTCATATCGTAACTTTTCCCGCAACTGTATTATCATCTACATAAGAAGCACTAAAGATCAATTGCTCACCTGAAACTCAGGTGGAATGAACTGATCAATGATGAGGATCTGCAGCCGAAGTTCTCGACTGAGTTGTCTCACGTTCTCGAGGAGTCCTTCCATCTCACGCTGATGCTCCTGCTGCAGATCGGCAATCTAACACCACGACAATACAACCACAAATGAGAGATGACACCATCACAACCGACCCACTGGAAAATTACTCTCCAGCACAACAAAGTCAGTCAACACAGCATTTAATACAGTCAAGCTCACATAATAACTGCATATCGGATAACGGCCTCATCTGCCAAAATTCAGTTCAAATTAAAACATTTCATGTCACATTTATTAAAGTATATATTTCCGTTATGCACAACTGAATATGAGGCCTAAAGGACACGGACTTAGGCACAATTGAATGCACATTAAAAAGAACACAGATTCAATTGTGGTTCTATAAATTAGATTAGACTAGACTCATATAATGTTCAATTTAGATCAAAGAAAAAACACTTAATTTTTAAGTATCAATTAAGCATCAATTTGTACTCAAAATCAGCGACTAACTTCAGCTTTTGTCTGCATGTACATCGTCCAAACTTTCTTCAAATTTTTTGTTTTCCCCGCAGCAGCTTCCTGCATGCTCGAATATTTCTCTTCGATGTCAAGACGCTCTTGCTTGAAATAACGACAGAATGAAACAAATATTAATCAGAAATTGCTAAGAACAACCAACTGCATTACAAGAAATGCACACAAGAAATGCATGTCAAAACCCAAAGTAAAAAATATCCATCAGATAACTGTATTATAGCACAACATCATCTGATAGAAACTACTGGAACCTTTGATAAAGCAATGAGGTCTTAAGAGGACCCAAATAAAGCAGTATGATGTATTCTTTCCAACCTTGGCTTGACACAAGCATTTTCTTTCCATTATTACCTCTTTCTATACATTTTCTTCCCATTTATAACCATTTGCTTCCCATTAAAACCCTATCTAAACATTTTCTTGTCAATACCATCTTTGCCGAACATTTTCTTTCCATTACCTCCTTTTCCTCAAGCTCTTGACGAAGCTTTTCTGCAGCCGACTTCCTCTGCTCCAGCTCCTTGGCACTCTCCTCCAGCAGCCTCTCCTGTTCCTCCGCCTTCTCCAGAAGATTCTCTCCTCCAATGATGATCTTCTTCTCCATAGTCTGCAGCATCCGCAGCAACTCCTGTTGCTCTTTTCTTAAAGATAAACCAGATTCTGAATTGGAAAAGATGCTAAGTCAATGAATGCAGTACCCCACTGTACACCAGCAGTACATAACGCAATTCATAATCGAATACTGCAAACGGTTTTAAAAATCAATTTATAAATCAAAGGAGCTAAGAACTACAAACAAAGACAGAACAAGTTCAGAAAAAAGACATCCCCAGAGAAACAATAACATATTAATTTAACTGAAGAAATGCAATTTAAAACAATCTTAGAAATCTACTCTACAGTGATCAGAATCTGATGAAGTCACTTATTTGCATCACCACAATGAACACAAAGCACCAGGAATCAATGACAAACAGGGTGCCGCTCCGCTCACTCGGCATCGGCAAGCTCAGCCTCCTTCATTGCGAGGTCCTCCTCCACCTTCTTCTTCTCCTCCTCTGCCATGTTCTTCTGCGACGCCAGCTTACGACGGTCGGCCTCGATCTGAGACTGAATCTCGGCCATCTTCTCTTTCGAAAGACCCTTTGAACGACCTGATAAGCCACAAACCAGAAATTCAAACAAAGCAACACGCCTGATTTCAACAAAGATCGACAAACAGCAATGAATTCATTTTCAAACCAGAATGCATCCAACAATAACCGCCATCTGTTGTTTCGAGGCACAATAAATACATATTAAATAAGTAAGAAAGTCATTGCCTTTCTTTCTCTTCTTAATCCGACCTTCACCATCTTCTCCTTCTCCTTCACCCTCATCAGATTCTCCATCGTCCAAATCTATCAACAAAAAATCCAAAACATATCACAGCCACAGAATGAATGCCAGAAAAATTCACTAAATAACACCATACAATAAAAAATAATACACACACATATAAATAATTATATAAAAACATATATATCACATCACTGCAAAAGTCTGAGGGGTCTGAGGATACTTGCAAGCATAATGAAACTAAGAAAATCTTCTTACCTCCAAGATTTCCCCCCTCTTCTAGCAGTTTCTTCAGTTTATCGATCTCACTCTGGTACTGGCGCAGAAGTGCGTCCTTCGGGTCCTCGTTGATCCTCGCCTTATTCTTGATGTTCTTTGCTCGGTTGGCGTAACGTAAAGTACTGACCGACTCATCATAATTGTAATCTGCAGGGCCGACATTTGCAACCTGCAGAACAGAGAAGTACATCACTTGTAAACCTAACCATTAAAATAAAAAGCTTATAAATGTATGTGCAATTGTATATATATATATATATATATATATATATATATATATATATATATATATATATACAGTTATACACACACACACATGCATCTGAAAGCTGCACTACTTGGAAACCAATGTTCTATTTCTATTAGGTCTTGAACAGATCTGGTAGGATTTTAACACCTAACACCTGGTGAAATCTGGTGATGACAGTGCCACTATTACAAAATTACATCGAACACACACACGCACACACACACACAGCAATCAACAGTCTAAATACAATAACCAAAATAATTACACTTATAGAGACACCGGCAGTGTGTTTCTCCGCCCTAACAATATCAGCAGAAAAGTCAAGTTAACAGAGTGATCAGCAAATCCAAAGAAGTCCAATGTCCTCTCACAGTATTTCCAGCATAACCAATGCCCACCAGGGGTAAATGAAACACTCCAGGCGATGGCAATACCACACAGAAACAGAATGGCAAAACTATTTCCAAGACCACCCTCAGAGCCTGACAATGACGGCAAAACTTTCCGAGATTCCAGGCAGGCAACACCAGTGCATGCATTTCTTCAGCTTTTATCTAACCGACCACATGCAATAACAATGTCAGTCAGACGCAGCACGCCCTGAAATACGGACTCCCCGAGCGAGCGCACCGAGCAAACTGAAGAGACCAGCTAAACGAATGGATAGGATGCTAATGGAATGGTGAATTGATAAGAAAGCAAAATGCTAAGCATTGTAGTTATGGCAGCTATTTTGTGTGGCTATGAAGCGTAACAGAAGCACTGAAACAACACATGAATGTGGGTATTTGGCATTGCCAAATCGGCAGCAAATCTAAAAACAGTAAGAAATAAACAGCCTGGCAACAATTGAGCTCCTCTATTTGTAACTTAAGCTCTGTTCTGGCATCATTCAGTCAGAAAGATTTATGCACTGCATTCTAAAAACACTTAAATCAGAAAAACAGCCAAAATTGTATAAAAAGAAATCACAATAAGACAACTGAAAAGTCAGTCAAATAGAAACGAAAACATTTGAAAAATTCTCCTCCCTAAGTTCATAGTTCACAAAAATAAACATTAAATTTCCTTTTTATACCATTTGGTAAGAATGCAGTTGATATTAATAATAAAATATGATCCCACACATGGTGTGACGTTAGGAGTAGAATGACTTTATGAAGAGCAGACTTAAAGAGGTTTCACTGTACTAGGGTTATGACAAAGCTAGACTCTACTAAGGTTAACTGGTAAACTTCAGACAGCACCAAAATGAAAAGCAGCCTCACCTGAGAAGTGACGTTTACCCGTGACGTACTGGGTGTTGGAAGAGAAGGTCTAGCCTTCCTAAATCTGGAAAGAGAGAAGAAATCCTTGAGTCGTTTCCTGACCGAAGGTCTTTTGTCTGGCACTCCGTCCCGCGGAGTGCCACCATGCGCCATGCAAAGAGCTTCCTCTCCTAATCTCGATCACGATCAGATCAGCGGCAGATCATCGCCGGCGCAGAGGCACATGGCCACGATCGCGATCTCAAAAGTCACCGGCATCGCCGGCCGGGAAAACCGCCGGCTGCTACGAGGGTCGGATCGGAGCCCTCCGGTCTTCCAGCGACATGCGCGAAATTCCACGTCTACCAGGTCGAAATGTAGAGCATTTTTTGCTCTCTCCGAATCTACCGCCTTATCTGAACGGCGTCTGGTAAACAATCACTGACTCGATATTGTGCAGCCAGTGGCCGGAACAGAGAGAGACTGCACTCAGCAGCTACAGCTATGCGAGAGCCGCCGTAGACACCGCTTCCTCCAGACAGAATCCAAAGGCAGACGAAAAACGATGGAAACCGCAGCCAAACATCCATCTCAATCACAACATTGGCCCTCCGCACCATCGCCACGACCCCGCACCCGGTCCGGTTCGGGCGGCAAATGCTAATAAATAAATATTTCCTTATACCGAACCCCGGGCTTTCCACGCTGATGCTCCTCCCAACCAGCGTGTCAATCAAATGGGGAACAAATAGCCGTCTCCTGTCAATCATAAATCTGGCGGAGTTACAGAACACTGGGAGTAAACAAGGTCAGGCGATGCGCAGTAACTTCAGCGCATGCCAGGAATAGCTGGCCGGGAGAAAGTCGACTCTGATGCAGCCATGCAGAAGCAAGTGTTGTTAGATAATTGATAAGAAAAATGGCAAATCTGAAAGGCTGCAAGATGCTGACTCAAATGGCAAAAAAACGATTACTCGAAAATTGTAGTAAAATAAAATAGTGGGAGGCACTAACAGGAAGAAAGATAAGAGAGAGGGAGAGACATAGACAGAAAGACATACAAAAAGCAGAACACAGATAAAGACAGTGATAAACATACAAGGAGAAGTAGAGTGTCGTCAAAATCACAAATTAATAAAGTGAAACATATTTGATATCATATTGAAATTGATATATCATAATGATGTGATATCATATTGATATAATATTGCAAGAGATAATTGAGATACGACCAATTTAAAATTGATACTCTGACATTGGACTGTGGAAAGACTATTGCTACAATAGGCTATAGATATGAAATATTCAGAGGAGTGATGAAACGAATAATATCAACATTTTCTTGTGTCCACATCTTCATTGCATCAAACCGTACTAGAATAGTCAATATATTCTGCCTCAATTTTATTCTAGAGCGTTCGAAATGCCACGAAAAATGGTGAGCCATTTGTATCAACGTTATACAAAGTCTTCAAGAAATCTATTCTCTGTCAAATGTCTACAAAGTCGATTGAGAGATAAGAGGGGTCTTAAGATAGCTGGTTTCTTGTATCACAGGTTTTATAGACCACAAAAATATCAACACAACTAAAACCAATGCAGATATAACAACTGGAACAACAGTTTCTATATTTAAACTGTGAAATAGACTACAAGTTCTCACTCTTGGATGAATTAGACCACAAAACCATGAACAGGAGATGAACAGGAGGAAAACTGTTTACAAGAAATCAGGATACTGTGTTGAAACTCGACACCCACTGTGTGTATATGTTTGTGTGTGTGTGTGTTTGTGAGTATGTGTGTGTGTGTGTGGATATGACCTTAAAGACTAGTTTGCAGGAGGGGGAGGGTATCTTATTACTAATACAAAACCAGCAGAGAAGTGAGCCCGGTCCCTGCAGTGAAGAAAGTGACTGCTACAGGCACCACATAATGCAATCATCATTGGCATTGCTGTCCTATTCATTAATCATAACACCCCCAAAGTGCTCCTGCTGGAAAAGTTCCCTCCTTATCCATCATGGAAAGGTCAGTGAAAGTGAGCAAAGCCACCGGAAAAAAAAAAAATAGCCAAAAGTACAGAGATATCACTCATAGAGCACAGGCCGATTAAAGGTAAGGTAATTATCAGCAAACGCTGTTCTCCAAAAGATGCAATACCTACATAGAATGGCCAATGGAAAGATTTATTAACACTCCCAAATTTGACAGATCACTCAGGAGAAACACCGCATCATAAAACTTCCAAAAAGCTGTTATGTCCCAAAGCTAGATAACCATCTCAGGCTGTCCATTATCTTAAGTACTGTAAAACAAGTCAGGAAGAAGGGGAGTATTCTGTAGTAAGCTACTTCATCAAGCCATCAAGTACAGTAATGTGAATTCTTACAGACATATGATGCATATGGAACAATGTACAGACAGTAAAATATTTGTATCATCACACATATCATTCACAATCCTTAGCCAGGTTGCCAGCAAAAATCTTGTACCTCTCCCCCCATTATGAAAGCCAACATTGGGTCCAAAGTTTTTACACAGGTGTCTTATAAAATGACTCCTTGACACGTTTACATTTATGGTAAGTTTGCTCAACAAGTCATAATCTCGGTGCAAGTAATAAATAAAGAAGAGCTCCTAGAATATGATGGTGCTTTTTCCAGCAATGTTTCACATACTTCCCAAATGCTAGAAGAGAACTGTTGCAAAGGTGGTATTAACATGACACCTGGTGCACAAGGAGTCGGCAAACAGCGCCCCCTTCCCTCCGCCCCCCCGTTATCCAATAAATCAGAAGGCTGTAAACAGCCTCTCAAAAACTGGATCCGAAATGCTATTGGACTTCACCTCTGCCGCCCCCAGATGCAAAGGATAAGAGGAATAAGACGATAGATTATTTTAACAAATGCCAGAGGCCAGATGGCGCCACAGTCTGAAGACATGGAGTCAAGACACAGGCAAGACGAAACCAGTTGTGGAGTCGAATGTGAAATGCTTAAGCACTAAGCTGCCAGAACCATGGGTAAGAGCACAACAGGCACACACACACACACACACACACATACACCGTCGTGGTCACAAGAGGTCGCCAGCAACGTGGTTTAAATCACACAGAAAGATTGCAAAACGTGCAGCAGTTAACACCGCAGCTGAAGTAGCAACCGGTATTTTCTCAACATGTAAAGACAACATGCAATTGATTCTGGCAATAAAATGTAAAAAGCAACAGCAGACAGCTGCAGGACATAAATGCCTCACACACACACACAATGAATGTCAGCATCATATTTGCTATTGAGTTTCTCCAATTCAATACAAGTGTATTGCTGCAGCTATGGAGTCTAAGGCTGAAAAATATTACGGACTAAACTAATAAGCATACGCAGAATGAAAGACAATGGCATAAGATTCCATACACTTGATGCCTGCGCAAAGCAACGCATAATACTCTTGTCAACCGCATCCACATTAGCTGCACTAAATTAGAAACTGACGATCCAATATCAAGCAATCTATAAAACAACTCCACGTTGACAATTAAATAATGCACCATGAATGGTCAATGACCACTCTGAAGAAAAACCTCAAATCAGAAATTGTGACCTACTTGGATCAAGGAGGGCAAAAGGAAAAGCAACCAGAAAACGAACAAGCATTAAGATTCAATCTGACCATTATGAAACAGTCAAAAAATAACAGTGAATTCCAAAATCAACCTGAAACCTGAAACCCGTACCTACAAAAGGTAGTCCGAGTATTTAGTTATTCGAAGGGTTAATACACTCGAAGGGTGAATCAGACAAAATTCAGAACAATAAATAACTAAATTATTTCTAATTCTATAATAAAGTGTACCTTATGTGAGATGACAACCTCTACTACACCAACAATCTAAATAACTCTGCTGTATGATGGCATTTGAGAAAACCAGGAGATTTAAAATCAATAAACAAGATCACAAGCATGCATCCAAACTT
The DNA here is from genome assembly GCA_018105865.1 of Metaphire vulgaris. Classification (NCBI taxonomy): domain Eukaryota; kingdom Metazoa; phylum Annelida; class Clitellata; order Crassiclitellata; family Megascolecidae; genus Metaphire; species Metaphire vulgaris. Next base: position 898,571 of record CM030846.1, read on the forward strand.
ACTTATCAAAATATCACAAGAAAATTCTAAATTTACAACACAAGAGATCAAATTGAAAATCCAACAACACCAACACACACAAAACTAGATTGATTATCAGCAGCAAGCAGTAACACTAAACTTTCACCAAGCAACACATGAAGATGTCTTGGGGGCCATCCATAAATGATGTAATGCGATTTTGGCCACTTTTTTACCGTCTCTCCCCTACGTAACGCGTTGTAGCAAAAAGTCAGACCCCTAAAGTATAACATAACAACGCGTCAACCCTCCCCCCCTCTTCTCGCCTTTCGGACAACCTAGACAAGAAGCAAAAAAGGCCATTCTCATCTTCTCCCCTTGTAATTTTCCCTTTTTTTCTTTCAAAATCAGCTGACAAGCAAGAAAAGGGGTCGCCATCTGAACAAAATTTCATTGCGTTACGTCACATTCCCTCAAACCCCCCAAGTCACACGTCGTAACAAATGTTTGACCTCCCCCGTAAGTGCGTTACATCCTTTGTGGATGGCCCCTTGCAAAATATAATCAGCTGCAATTCTGAAACTCACCATCACGGTTTTCGAATTGCCTCCGAGCGAATCCTGCAGAAGCCGAGTGAGCTTTGAGTTCCTGTAGGGAATGTGGCTGCTCTTCCCATCGACCAAAGCGGAAATGACGTTTCCGAGGGTCGACAACGACAGGTTGATCTTTGTTGCTTCCTTCAGCCGTTGTCCCGTTGCACCGGTCTTTGCCTGACGCTCTGAACCCTGAAATGGCATCAATGCTTTTAGCAGAAAATAATCTTCTGATCCCATAAGCAAACATAAGCCGAAACAGTTTTCAACTTGGATTCAACACTAAAGGGTTAAATGCTAACTGATTCTTTTCTTTTTGCTATCATTACTACAATAAGCAACATAACTACATTATGAAACATTTACCCGGTATATAAAATAATTCAAGCTAAATATACAAATACATTATTATAAATAGAAAAGAGTGAAGAAATTAAAAAAGAGGAGAATACAATCACCTTAATCCACTTTTTCAAATAGAAATAATATTAAGTTTTGGTTCAAACGTTGTAATTCTGAATATTCTAGATCTAATGGCAGTAACAATGTAATTTTTCTTCTGCATTTTAACCTGATTCACAATGGCAAAAAATGTCTACTTCATTATAAAATCCTATGTTCTTAATGAAAATAAATGGCAGCGTAAGCTTACCGCCAGATCAACGAGATGCAGTTTACCAGTACGGAACTTGTCCTTGCCATCGGAGCCCTTTGTGTTACAATCGATCTGAACAGTGAAGATCGCATGCGACCTGGAACTGGTGGCGTTCATGTTGGTGGCACCAACCGCACCTAGCAATATAAAAACAGAAACACAAAATCAGCGACCCATGTCGTGCCCAAACAACAAATGGCTTCACCACATGCTGAGTCGGCAATGCACGTTTATATAAAACACACGCAGAATTAAGGCACTCACGTGGTGGAGTAACCTTTAAAAACATGGTAAGTGACAACTCTATGCTGATTTTCAACAAGTCATCAAATAAGATGTCAAGAGTTTCACAGGTCTCCAATGCTTACGGTTTTTGTTTCCACGAGTCATAACTTCATTCATTTTGTCTGCGTTCTGAACGATGCACATCTCTAGGTCCTTAACATAGACGCCTACGTCAGGTCGCTCTTTGACCTAAATGCATATCAGTGAAAATACCCTGACCTCAATTCATCACTTAATAGAATTTCTAAAAACCTTTCTTCCAAATTAGTTTGACTTTTCATTTTCACTAAATATTTATTTACAAAAAAATCAGTCAAAAATCAAAATAAAAGCTCTATCATAACTGCAAAAATTGCATTATCATCTACAAATCCACTACAACTACTAAGATTAATGACTGAATATTTATGATCCAGCAAGACCAGATCAAGGAAATGGACAAAATGCCTTTGCAGGAATGCTTCAGTGTGCTGATCATTATACATCTCTACTGCTACTATATAAACATCTTTAAGCTTTTATAGCAATAAATAACAAACAATGTGACAACTGGCTGAAGTTGAAATCAATAAAAAACAGCAATATACTGACCAAAGAGTGAAACACATAAACCATAAATGGCAATCAAGCACTGCGAAATAATAGGTTTTACTGTACCTCCATTGCTGTCTGATTTATATTCAGAAGATTTCGAACTTCCTCATTGTAGATTTCTAAGTACGAGACGCTCACCAAAAAGCTGTTGTCACACACAAGTAAAGTAAAAATTCAAAGGCCTGCTTTATCAACATGACACATGTCTGCCATCCTAAATCTAAACTTTAAAACAACTTTAATTAAGTTACCAAATAGTAGAACATTGCTCTCAAGCAAAACATTTGCTATGTATGCACTCGGGTCAAATTGAACATCGTGTAGACAATATGTCTTGCAATCAAAATCACATATTGTAATACTTACATCAATCAAAATCACATATTGTAATACTTAATCTGTTCATAACAAATGTCATAATGATATAGTGACATTACATTGAAGCCAAAAACTATTTATAACAAGCAATTCCACAAAACACACTTATTTAATATAGGATTTAACTGATAGAATTATGTCAAAGTGCTTTTGTCATAGGCCTTAGCCTTGTTTAATGTGCTGGAGAAATTTTCTAGAAATAAATAAATAAAACCACTTAGGCACGATCCTATACGCATTATTAAATGGATACAAGCATACAGTTAAGGAAACTAAAACTTTGAAAAGAATAAACCAAATAAGAAAAAAATTGTGGCTCTTATACTGAATAAGAAACCAGTCAATAGCCATGAATAACCAGACTGGTATAAAGGCGGCTCCACAGGGGGCCCCGTGCCCCTACTGAATACCTGACTCCCTCAGTGACCTCCACATTTTAGTGCACTCAGTCTAAGCATCTAGGCTAGTTCATGTTTATGAAAAATAGTTGGTCCCCGTGCTCAGGAGCTACCACCCAAACGGTCCCCACTTGTCAATCCTGGAGCCGCCACTGGTTTGGTTTAAGCAGTCAAACTGTCCAGGCTCTCAATTCACGAATATCAAGATGCCTAAATTGAAATAGAAAGCAATAATAAAGCAAAATATTGTACACAAACTCACTTAACACCGCCTTCCGACTTAGCAATGGCACCGAAAATGTGTGCAAAGGAATTTGGAATGATTCCACACAGCTCCGGAACGGTTCGGATGCCTTCCATCGTAAAGGTCTTTCCAGTCCCTGTCTGACCGTATGCAAAAATTGTACCTGAAATGCCAACGCAACGTCATTAACTTTCAAATTATTCAGAAAAACCCAATTCAGCAAAGAACATATATTTAGGAACTGCAACATTATGAACAGTAATAATCAAGAATTTAATTGTTAATTCCTAAAAATAACAATTAGTGGAATTATGATGTTGAACATGTGTATACCTTTCAGTAATAACAATGCATTTCAGGGCAACAACAGATGAAGTGTTACACAGTATTACACAGATGAACTGTGTAATACTAGTAGTAACACGTGTAACACAATTTTGCAATAGCACATAGAGTTACTGGACAATTAACAGAATTGGACTTAAAAACATTGAAAGAAAACTACTTCAGATTATCACTGATAAATCTAGTACAAGCTGTCTATGAATAAATTCTGAAGTCAGCTTCACAGCTCTACAAAAACATTACAAATGTCTTCTGAAAAAAATGAACACAATATGACAATTAATGATTCATTTAGGCTTCTACGTTTCTCTCATTTGCTGAATAATTGCACTGGTACCATCACAAGACCTACTAATCTAAACATAAGACCTAAAAACTAATAGAATATAAATAAATAATAAAAGTAGAATATTTTCTGATATTAAACATTTTAAAATTCAATCACTGACCATTGTAGGACTCGAGAACACTTTCAACAATTGGTCGAGCGACGATGTTGTAAACATCAACCTGCTTGCAGTTTGGACCAAACACCGTATCGAACGTGAAAACTTTGGGTGGTTCTGATCGGTCACCGGGCGATGTCAATGTGATTGATCCACGTCCTTCGTCAACCTGTCAAAACACAAAAACCAGTCAACATGCAATGACAACAACCATTTAGCATCAAACTGTATACATGACCGTTAAGAAAGGGTCAGGAGGTCATCCAACCCAAGTCCCAACAATTTCAGAGCCCATAGATGCATGAAAGAGTGACGATTTTGCTTTTGCCTCACAGCATCAAAGTCACATGACTGCAGTATATTATCAAGATTGACGAGATTCTGAAAACAAATAAACTTACATGAACTACTTGGGAACAGTTCGTTGATGTTTCCTTTTCGTTCATCGGGCGACATCTGACAACAACACGGACGTTTTCAGAGTCCTTTGCACTAATATCTTCTTTCTCCTAAGCAACAGGAAGCTTCACATTTAACTTGACAATCAGTTTGACATACACCATAGTAGTCCCACAAATAATATACAGTGAAGAAACATGAGCATGAAAGAAACAGATGAGCATGCTGCTAGTGGCCAAAATAATCTGCTTACGGGAACTCCTTGGAGTAACCCAGCTACAAAAGATAAGAAACGAAGACATCAGACAGCGTCTCAGCCCAAAGGATACAATTATCGACAAAATTAGAAGGAAAAGACTCAACTGACATGGACACATCAACAGAATGAATGAAAGGTTACCATACAAGGCACTCTACACTCAAATAGAAGGAAATAAAGGAAGAGGAAGACCCAGGAAAAAGTGGATGGACACCATCAGAGAAGATATGAACTTGAAAGAAATTTCAATCGTAGAAGGAAGACGATTAACAGAAGATAAAACTCTTGGAAACATTTTGTGTCTAGCTATTGCCACTAGTGTTGCAGGGACGTAGCTAGGTATGGGTTTGGAGGGGGGCTCAAGCCCCAACCCTAAACCTGAAGCTAGCCCCCTCAAATGAATTCAAGCCCAAATAGCATTGCAGGCTCAAATGCTTGTTTGCTCACAAGAATTTTACCTTGGATATTGAAAAGCCCATAAACATTAAACACCTTTGCTGATTGACTGGATAGTCCTTCTGCAGGCTAATGTCAAACAGGGTATCATTTTTATAATATTTATGTGGTCTGTAAAACCTATGATAAAAGAAACCAGCTATCTTAAGACAGCTCTTATCTCTTGATCGACTTTGTAGTCATTTGACAGAGAGTAGATTTCTGAAAGACTTTATAATGTTGATTGAAATAGATGACCATATTTCGTGGCATTTCGAATGCTATAAAAAAATTGAGGCAGATTATATTGACTATTCTAGTACGGTTTGATGCAATGTAGATGGAGGCACAAGAAAATGCAGATAAAATTCGTATCAACACTTCTGAATTTTGCATATCTATAACCTACTGTAGCAATAGTCCTTGCCTTGTCCAATTTCAAACAGGGTATCAATTTTATAATATTTCTGTGGTCTATAAAACCTGTAATACAAGAAACCAGCTCTCTTAAGCGCCATCTTATCTCTCGATTGATTTTTTAGACATTTGACAGAGAATGGATTTCTGAAAGACTTTGTATAGTGTCGTTTCAAATGGCTCATTACTTTTCGCGGCATTTCAAAACCTCTAGAAAAAAATTGAGACAGAATATATTGACAATTCTAGTACGGTTTGACACAACAAAGATGGGGACACAAGAATATGTGGTTTTAATTCATTTCATCACTCTTCTGTATTTTTGCATATCTATAGCCTACTGTAGGAATAGTCCTTAGACAGTCCAATGTCAAACAGAGTATCAATTTTAAGATACACCATAGCACAGATGTCAGTTACGGTACAACATAGCACACATGTTGGTCTCAGATGGGGGATATCCCTGGAGGGAAGGAAGGAGTTGTGCCGGGGGAATCTTGGGCTTCAGCTCCCCCACACCTAAAATCCTGGCTACGTCCCTGTAGAGTTGGCAGAGAGCAAATTTATGATGATGTTCAGTTTGACATTAACAATGGAGTGCTCATTGCTCTCTTAATTTTTCCATCTACATTTGATAGGTTTGTTTAAGATACAAATGGTTCATGCTGATCACCAGATGGATAGTGGTTCTAATCAGATCCCAAACATTGTATAGCAACTTTACATGGCCAAGATAAACTTGTCTAGGAAGTACACAGGAAGATAATGAAAGTATCATAATCGTTGCGTCATAGAAAACAAAACAGCAGAATTCAATAAAACGGAACAATCCCTCTAGTGCTCTGTATTTAAAGCCCTACTTTTTAAAATCTGTTTCAAAGAAACCTAAGCAAATTAAACAGGGTGCTACAAAATAGATCTCACAATCACCATCACCAACAAATAATAGCCAATGGCGCGGTGGCAGAAACCTTTAGTTTTAGCTTCCCACAGTGCATTCACAAACCCTATTATGCGCTAGATTTTATTATTAGTCATCATGCCGAAACGGTGCTGCATCACAAAACAATTAAAACAAAAACAACTCTAAATAAAACATACCGGCGCCATTTTTATAACTTAATAATCCACGTTCGCTGACTTTCTCCGTATTCCTCGCCAATTAGTTTGTGTATTATAGGTGAAATTTCAGCTGAAATTTTGCCTAAAATTCTACGAAATCACGCTTTAGGAATTCGCAGCAGCTCCGCAACCACGGTTTCTCTCGACGCCCATTGGACAGCGCGTTCTCATAGTAACAGCGTCCATGTCAAAGCAAGGGTCATTGTGAGGTCAAATGGCGTCCTTGGTGCGATCAGTTGGCATAGTCTTCGTAGTCGTCATCATCACCATCACCATCATCATCCTAGTTAAGTTTAAAATGCCTGTGTGGATATTTCTTTTCTTGTGTAATGGACTCAGGATTTGAGTGGAAACATAGATAATAAATTAATTAATAAATCAGTCATCATCATCATTGCAAAAGAGGGCAACATAGCTGAGTTGATTTTGTAATCAGACAAAGAACAAATCAAGCTACCCTGAAAATTACTGCATCCTAGCACTTAACTTTTGATGGTCCATGCAAATTTATATTTGGGCTTATAGCCAATATTTTCACACCAAAATACTACCAATCAGGTCAGGTCTTTGTCCTCCAGCTACCAACTTCAACATGACATCTCCAAAGTTCTCTGTCCTTTGCTTTTTCTCCCAAGGTCATTCGGTGTCTTCCACCAGTATTCAGTCCTGCCATGTTCAGATCCTCTTCCAATCCGTCCTCACATCGTCTTTTCTGTCTTTCTTTAGATCTAATCCCCTCACTACCAATACACAAAGTGAAATTAAGAAACTTTTAACTTTAATTAAGAACTGTGGAAATGACTATGTCTACCTTGAAAACTATATTAACTGTGACCATTGTGTTTTACCCCCTGGGAAAATTTCTGTAGGCATCCCTGGTGGCACACTGCACTGCAACAGCAAACTGGGCAGAGTTGAAAACAAAAAAGACATCACATACATTATCTTTTATCCATCAAATCTAAAGGTCAAACATGAAATAAAATCAATTAACAATTAACCATAACTGCAAACAGATTCTGTCAGAGAGCAGCATTCAAAATGCCTGTCTTCTCATTACAGCACAGAGAATTTTAACAATTCACAAGACTTAAGGAGAACAAATCACAACAACTTTCTTCACGTTTAAAGGACTTACTAAAGAAATTACAACATTACAACTTGGTCCCATGCACAATCGATGTTCTAGAGTCAATGCAAAATTAATTCATTGTCAACTTATGGTATTTACTCTTAGTAGGGTCTACTCAAACTAAGCAGATTTGCAGTCAAACATTCAAAAAGTAAAGAAATTTGCACCACACATAAATGGCAGCAACCACTTTGACAAGCAACATGTTTCACATCCAAAAGATAAGGCACATCTCACAATCTACCCTAAATAATCTAAATAATACATCAAAGAATATTTTACACAGCATATGATTAGTAGGAACTACTAAAAAGACCAGGGCTTTTTTTGTAAAATAATATTTTCCAGAACGCAATAGTTGGAAGTCACTTGTCAACATGACTTAGCGACCATACAGTTACTATAATCTATACAACAGTGTATACCAGGTAATGTGTCTTTAATTAACATGCTGTCATATGTGCAATGAGAAGTTTAAAAATTATATGGAAAATATATAGAATTCTAAATTTTCTATTTATGAATTTATGTTGCAAAAAACCAGTCTTCAGATTTTCCAGAACTCCATTCCACCTTGTTCCGGCACAAAAATGCCCCGAAAAAGACATTTATGAAATGAAAAAGTCCAACACAAGTCAAATTGCTAGCTGCAACAGGATCCAATGAGACAATAGTTTCCTGAATGAAGCGTTTGAGAGTATCATAAGCTATTATTACTTTATCACATAATCCAGGCAGTAATTTAACCTTCAATTTCGAAGATCATCAGAACGTTCAGTTGTCACTTTGTTTAGAAATGTCAAATGTCAATAAAGCCATATAAATTTTTAACAGCCTACTCCAAGTAACACTGCAGCAAGTCTCTGAATTTCTCTCTCCTTGCAATCATTTCTAACTACCTCATACATCAAATAAAATGACGACAAAGACATCACAGTCACACGTGAAATGGCTACTGCAGATGGCTTCTGCAAAATTAAATATCGCAGCACAAGTTGATACATCAGATATGAGATAAGTGGATTTTCAAAACAATATTCATATGAAACAACACAGGATCCGTTTGCATAAGTTAACTAAGTCTAATAATTTTGATCACATTTCTCGAATAGAACATCGCACATACACCTCCACTTTTAAACTCGAATCTTAATGTTTTACAAAGTCTCATGAACTGCGTCTTTTCTGATTCAATGACCAGTGAAAAAGTACAGAGCATTCTATATGTTGATGAAATAAAGCTTGGCCCAAATTCATCTTATTCATCTTAGACTGCATCGCAATCATCTCTGCAACTGAGATGGAATGTCAACTAAAACCACGAAAATGTCAATCAAATAAAATTCAGAAGTCTGTTGCACGTTAGTCACCTTAACGTTGGCACTGCTGCCATGTCACAAAAAACAGCGTTGTTACAACGAGTACGAGTGAAAAGAGAGAAACTATAAAAATGCCCCAGATCATTGCTAACATTAAGGACTGCAACAACACAAAAGATTGTCACTTTCACAACAGCTAAAGAGACGGTTAGCACATGATCAAGTCAGTTGATCAACGCCTTCAGCCGTGGGTAATGAAAACACCAACTTCCTTCCTTTCAAATCAAACTCATTCAACACAGTCCAGCCAGCTACTTCATGAAAGGCTAATTTTAAATTCCGCATAGGTAATGCTCATGCTCATATACATGGCTAAAACATTACTTTAAAAAAATGGCTAACAACAGGTGCTGCAGACAAATGGATAATGTCAACACAAACAATAAATCAAAGAGAAAGATCAATTGCAAGTAACAAAAACCGTTAATTGATTGAGCTGCTACAGACGATTTTATCAGTCTAAATGGGTAACGAGATCAAAAACTAAACAGCAATCGCAATCTAGTAAAAATATTCAAGATCATAAAACCCAAAACATATGATAAACCAGCAGATGCTTCATCTCATTTGTAGGCAAATATTTCCACAATCTCTAAGCCACCAGATTCTAGATAATCCTTTACATATTAAAATTAAAATGTCTTAAATTGAACCAGTATCAAAACTAGGATACTGTGTCATGCTTCTGAAAATAGCATCTGCCAGCAATCTGCATATCAAACTCCATAGCCAGAGTAGCTTTGGTTTTTGCAAAACCAATTAATTACCATCACCAATATTTACACACAAAAAATTATAATAAATCAAAATATTTCTGCAACCTATCGACACAAAACCTGTCCGCTCATCGTTACATCAGCATATACGGCAGCAAAATGATCAAATTACGAAATTAAAAATGGCACATGTGAACCACCACCACCACCACTGGTAAGAAATGGAAGCGCCGGAATGGCAAAGTGGAATGCAGGCAGACTGCTCTACTCGTTTGGCAGATGGCAGACGTCACTGGACGCAGCATGACATGCGTCGGTCGTGACGACACGACACTCGTCAGCGGGAAGAGACGTAGCTGGGGAGGCATTTGGGTTCAAATCGGGTGACGATCCAGTAGTTGGTGTCACCTTCGTCTCGACGGCTGGCACCTGCCTCGACATCTCCTGGACGTGCCTGAGAACCTCTTCCACGCCTTCACGGTTACCGGCAACGTAGCTGATGAAACCCTTGTGTAGTAGATACAGGTGTTTCTGGCACACGCTCACCTATGCACGTTCACATAAAATCATTTCACCTCTACAAGTTTCCACACTGTTTATTCACAAGCAATCCATTTCACGAAATTCAGCTCAAAATAACTCTAAAATCATGCACTTTTCACTTAAGATATTCTTCAACAGCAGATAGGCTACGTGACCGTAGGCATAGGCACCTGACCTTATCAGGATGTCACCCATCCACCCACTAATCAAGTGATCTTAAACAAGAAAAGGCTCCAAGTTTATATACAGTGGAACATAATGTGCAATTGTGCATCAATGTTGAAACTAGGGGTATAATACTAATATTTAACTGCACCAAGAATGGAAATTGTTATAAAAATGTGGCCTAAAAACAATTTTAAAACCAATGACCAAATTCTTTTCAAAAACAAAACTCATGTAATCAATGCTGAATATGGTAAGCTTGGATACATAACTATGCCTAAGTATCAGATCAAGAACTCATAAATTCAACTTTTTAGAACCTTGTTTTCGTCGAGGAATCTCAGTTTGATGATAAGGTCGTTGTGAAGACGATCGAAGCGCTGTTTTGTTTTGAGAAAAATGCGTTCTGCCTCCTGCGCTTTGGCGATCGCAACTGCGTCTCTTGTCTGAAGACGGACGCTTTCGAGGTAGAGTCGATCGGCATCATATTTTATTCTACAGTTCTCACAGGACACAGAAATACATCGATCAGCAGAACAAGACAAATTAAAGGCTGCAAATAAACTAGAAAAGAGAAACGACCCAGGTCTCGTGATTAAGACTTTAAACTAAATTCCCAGTAATCATTTGTACCTAACGTAAAGTTGCTGAGAATCGGAAATGTCAATAAGCAAACGTGGTCTTAACTCGTACCTTGCTGCCTCATAATTCTTGACTGTTGTCAGAGTATCTTCAATGGTTGTATTGCACAATGTCGCCAGACTAGTCATGAAGACGTTTAACACTCCTTTAAATGAATAATCATGAAGAACATAAAAACTAGAAACTAGCTAAGAAAATCTCAGCATTACATAGATATTGGCTGAGAATATTTTAAAAGAACAGTCAACTGAGTAGAGAGCAAGAGAGTGAGAGAGAGAGAGAGAGAGAGAGAGAGAGAGAGAGAGAGAGAGAGAGAGAGAACACAAATGCAAATGAATTCAAGTGTTGTAGAACTAGTAATACACAAAAAGGCCATTCATATCAGAGTAAAAAAGTAAATTTATACAAAATGAACTCACAAAAACTTCACATTACCATTAACTTATTCAGTGCTATGGTAATAATGCAGTTGGTATTTGTCAGCAGCCACCTAAAAGTGAGGTTGTGAAAAAAAAAAAAGCACACCTGTGAAATCGTCTGTGGCCAGGTAAATCAAGAAACTCGGCATGATATCAAAAATGCTGGCATATTTCAGAGATACTTATTGAACTAGAAGAACTAATTTCAGATTTCAACAAAAGCTACAAAGCTCTTTAAATTTCTTTCAATGTTTCAAACTCATTAAAAGATAAACAGTTTAAATATATGCAGCAATTTTGAAATAAAATTGCTGAAATCTCACCCAAAAGAACTTCTCCATTTCTCGAAAGCAGCTTCTGAGTCTCGGAATTGTAAGCAAACTGCTCTGATAGCTCTGTATTTTTCTGTGACAGATCACCAAATGCATCTCCCAGGACACGCTGAGTCTGCACCATTCGCTGAAAATGCAGATGAAGCGTTCTTGAAAGGCGCAAGATGTTAAGGTACTGGCGCTGCGTTTCGCGCAGTGCTTCGACACGCGCCTCCGTCTCTGGGTCAACCGTTCTGGGAGTATTGCCAAAACGCTCGGTTACATACTGCTTGGTATATTTGAAGGTGTCGAGAGACCATTTCTTAAATGAGTTCAGAATTGTTGGAACTGAGGATGGACTCGGATATGTTGGAGGCATCGTTGAAGTGGCAGGCATCCTGCGAACATTTCCTCTCGTGCTGTCAGACGCATTTGCCGCAACTGCTGGCCTTATGACTGTACGGATATCAAAGCATTAAAAATTATGCTTCATGAAACAATTTACAAATAACATCTATCATAAAATCTCATCCTAATCCATCATAATCATAATCCAGCAACATCAAAATCCATAAAATCATTTCTGGTATACTAAAACAATGCAGAGAAACTTAACTATTCAAAGACCCACAATTAACCTCCAAATTTTAGACATAGATAAGAAATTATTAGTAAGAAAAATTTTCTGCAAGCATACATGGAGGAGAAGCAGCAGGAACAGGGGTATCTAGATTTGGTCGTGAGTTGCTCACTGCTGGTGACCGAGTTGACTGGAAGACTGATGGAGCGCCAGCATCACCGTCCTCTTCAAAAGCCCCGCCGTCTTTTCTGTCCTTTTTGTCAGACACCAAATTTCGACCATCCATGCGATTAGCACCTGCTGTCAGGTCTAATTCGTACAAGTCGTCCTCTTCACCGACAGCATTTGTGTATCGGTAATCCATCCTTCGCTCTGACATTTGGAAAATCTTATTCTAATATCAAAATAAACAGAACACATGATTTAACACAGGTAGGCATTAAAGCCCAATAAAATACGATATTTTTGTAAATCTGCTAACGTCAGGACAGGTTTTCACCGTCCAGCTGTGTCCAGCTATCGACTTCTCCAAGACATCTCTCCAATGTTCTCTGTCCTTTGCTGTTTCTTCCAAAGTCATTTGGTGTCTTCCGTGAGTTATTCCGTTGAGATTCAAACCTGCCAATTGCAGATCCTCTTCCAATCCGTTCACCCATCGTTTTTTCGGACTTCCTTTAGATCTCCTCTCTGGTTGGTGGTTGAAAATTAGTTTTGGGTTACTTATTTTCTGCCATTTTGAGTATGTGTCCTGTACATTTCATTCTTCTCTTTCTGATTACTTCCACGATGCTCAGTTGCAGCGTTCTCTCTCTAACTTCACTTGTTATATGTTCTTTATAATCTAATCTTTAGTATTCTTCTAAGCCATTTATTTTCTTTTTATGGTCCAAGACGTAACGTAACTTTTCGCAAAATCAATTGAATTTCAAAGCATTTCGTAATCTCACAACTCATGAGCAAAAACTACTCAGGAATCGGTCTTCATAATCCAGCGCTACATAAATGTCACGTTTCAACCATCTGCAAAAAGTGATCAGTTATAACGATAAAACGAATTTTTCTCTTACGCACGACCAATTTCTACTTTTAAAATAATAAATTAAATCTAAACGCTAAAATTGACGAAATATATCAATCAATTTCCTCATTTACACGTACACTTTGTGTATAAATTAAGCACAGGTAATCAATTTCTATGATTCGCCGCTACTACCCGCTAGGTGTCGACAGCGTCTATTACATAGAAATGAATTTCCTGTTGAAAATCAGTGGTGTTCAGTACCACTGAAGTAAATAGGGTCTCTAAGGTTATGCCTAATATTCTCTTAAATTCTTATTGGAGCTTACGTTATTTTATAATGATGATCACCTGATATTGTAATTTCATTAGCAATACGTCTACTTGGTTTTTTAGAAATGTATGATGAAACATTTTAATTTATGATGCCTCTGGTTTCCTCTACTGATCTCTGGAAGGACCTGGTCTTTTGCGGATGAATTTGAAGTACCATCGATTGACGCCCTTAGGCATTAGAACTGGTGCTATAGAAGTGTATAATTATTATTTGGTGCATTTCACACTTAGGACAGATTCTACATACCACTCTGAACTCATGTGTCAGGACACCCCCACAATTTGAACTAAGAGATGTCAGCTGCTGGAAACCTCTCACATAAACAGGGTCGAGATAACTTAAGCAGTCAGTATACTAAAAACACTACGTATTACTTAGGACATCGAGCTAACACAGATAACCCGATCATACTGAATGTCTCCAACTGCACAACAACAAAATCTCAAACACAGAAACAATTTTTTTAAATCTCGTCATCAAACACAAAATACGACTGTCTTCTCCCAAAACACCACTTCAAAAGCTGCCGACGAAAACTAATAAGTAATCCAATCACCATTTAAAATAAACCTTTAAAATTATCCAAGACACAAATGAACAAATGTCTGTCACAATGCATAAGACTCAAGTCTACGGTAATAGCCAGTTGATGACACTCAAGTTTAACAACCAGTTGGTTAGTAGCATAAAGCCATGCACACCTACTATCACACCTACCATGTTCAGCATCATCCATTAGGCAAAAACTATGGTCAAATGTCAAAAATCAAATAAGCTAGGATGATTTAAACACAAGTTGTCCATGTTTTCTGAATTACATGTATGTCAATATTCAAACCAAAACAATGCTTGCTATTCCACACGTAACATGGCAATGTATATGGCAGACTTTAACCCCTTTACTGGCCATATTTATTTGTAACATAATGTAAAATGGGCGCATATGTGCGTCATGGCCGGTAAAGGTGTTAACGATGACATTCGGTGCATGCAGAATCCAGAGGTGAAACTTTAATTCATAGAAGTACACACAAAACTATCCTTCAAAAAAAGCCAACACACCAAAATGCAGAAATATTTCTTAATCAAGTCCAGGCATTTGTGAATAACACAGGTTATATCATCGCGTCCTCTTAATAATTACGACACATTCGTATTTGACTGCACGCCCGTCTATAAATGCAACACAATAAAAATATTTAATTTCTATAATCACTACCAGAGCATATGACAATTTTCTAGATCATAAAGGTGACAAGTAATGACCCAGACATCTGGATGCCAAAACCATCATCTGGTCTTTGAAAATGCACAAAATAAGCAAAAATTCAACTTCCATTTTCCAAAGTCAAGACTCTCGTGAGATTAACAGGGAAAAACCATTTGCCTGCTTTTACAGATGATGAAAAATTCAAAAATGCCACAGTTCAGAAATCACAGTGTTTCTCTCGCTGTTTTTGAGTTCAGCCAATTGGAAAACACGCGCTCAACAGAAAGTCGCAAAGATATTAAGACAGTGGACACGACGATTCAAGCCAATCTTTTTGAATTGTCTCGGACGGTCAAGACAATCTCTAGAAGGCCATCGGCTTCAGTCTTCCTCCGTCTCCTTCAGACACAAAACGCTTGCGGCCTCTGCAAACAGACACAATGCAAGGTAAAAAGCTGCCACACAACACAACATCAGCATCACAATGCTATTTATTAATTTGTCATTAATCAACTTCAATAGCAACTGTTCTCACACTCAAAGGCATCAATTGATGTGAACAGTAAACAAGTAAAAACATATATTTCTGAGGTAACTAGAAATGGAAGAGGTGTGTTATAACATTATCATATCATGTTTGGATATGAAACTACTCGACTCATAAGAAAGTAAGAGACATGGGAAGACAGTCCCAAATTCTAGGTCAAAGACTGAATGAATGAAGTAATTAATGAGACAGCATGCACAGTATTGGTTAATGTGGAGATACTTTAGCATATAATCAACGTGAACTGGGGTGATCCCAATTTTTTTTAAATCACAGAAATGAAATATGTTTATAGAAATTTTTATGTAACAATGATATGGATTGTATTGACTGCCTCAAGCGCAAAAGAACAACCAGAAACTCAATGCCTTACATAAACAATCACATTCTTAAAATTTTTTATTTTAGCTAAGAAGCGTCAGAGGGTGTCAAGTAAATTAATTATTTCCTTTTACTGCCAATATTGTTGAAAATGGAAGAGACAAGCAGAAATAGTAGAAGACTCTCACCTGGTTGGCAGCAGTTTCAGCAGTTCATCACTAACGACACCTTCAGCGTACATCCGTGTAACCAGTTGATCCAGAATAATGTAAGCAGCAGGTACGTCGAGACTGATGTCCTGGATGTCCGCAAACAAACGCTTCAAACCCTAAAACAAAGAAGAAAAAGAACAAGAAGATACAGCACTGAATCCTTCCCACCCCCATTAAATATTGTGCTAAATCAACATTAAAATATAAAATTACTATTACAAACCAAGCAACATGTCATCGAAACAGTTAATTTAACAAAGCCTTTGCCATATTTCTCAATTTCAACTCTACACTTGGAAATGAAGATAAGATGCCTTCACATATCACAACTCTTGATTATGAGGTTAGGAAGCATTCTGCCACCTCACCTTCATTCCTTCTTCCACCTCCACTCATTCTACCGCTAAGAGCAAATGTATTCCTGCCAAAGATTTAAATTAATGTCTCCTGCTCCATCTTCTTTATAACAGTCTCACCATTAAGCCACAACTATAGAATGTTTATCCTTGGCTAATTAATATACTTTCATAATCAAAGTCACTTTTATTATTCAATCTTAAACTATTTGGATTCGACAGCTCAACAGCAAAACCATAGAATATTATTTACTACCTTCTCCAACTGGGTTGCCGTGACAACAAGAGTCGAGGTAAAGAACTTGAGTAGCTGAACCATCATGTCCCGGACGCGTTCAGTTGAGTCTTCAATTGCTAAATCACCCGCCTAAGAAGCAACATTCAAGCCAAAGTCATCAACAAAACTACTAAGACACCAAACGCATGCAGATACTCCAACAAGCCTAAGAACAGTCTCTTCATACAAAAAATAATTCTTCAGCATTCAAATGACCATTCAAACTGTGCAATTTAGAACATTGCTGATATTGACGATAGCACCATTTGTAGGACCGAAAGTAACATTGTTATTGTTCATGACAATTTATATAGCGCCGTAACATAGCAAGGGCCAAAATCAAGGGTGCTTTACAATGAACGTGGAAATGAGATATTAAATAAATACGTCTTTAGTTTGTTCGCAAACTCTCCAAAGGAAGTGACGGACGACACGCTGTCAAACATGGCACGAGAAATCATGTGATATTAGGATAGACACAACATAGAGAGACTTCAGTCTAAGCATGCTCAACTGTATAAACTATGAAGCAAGATTCTTACTTGATAGACAAGTTCATGATGAAAATGTGGAACTTCAAGCTCCAAAAGGCATCTCATTGCTTCGTCAACATCGCCAGAGTTGATATACTCTTTCAATAATTCAACAATCTGCAAAAGATAATAAATAATGTTTCAAATCTGTGATAAATGTTTTGCTAATTAACTAGCAAACACATAAAATTCAAATAATACTCTTTATGTTACGATGTTAGTGTTGTTATTTTGTCTGTCTCAAGGATTCCATTAAATGATTGTTTTATTATAAATTGATAATACTAAACACTATCATTATTGGTAATCAAGATGTCAACTTGTATTGTTTTATTTTCATATGTTATTAATTTGGTATTCAACTTGATCTGTGTACTGGTAATCTTGAGTGAATCTGAACTTTGTAATTTGAATTGTGTTGGAAATCAACAACAACCAAAAGCAACAACAACAACAATAACAAAAACAACAAAGGGCTTCACATTTCAAGATGAGGACATAACTGCTTTAACATATCATGTGTCATGCTTTGGAATACAGCGTAATCTAAACTCACGATACCTTGTTGGTGAGATACTTGACCGGACGATTTCCACCACCCACACCCCAGATGTTGTCCAGGTGGGCAATTCCGTGGTTCATCGACAGGAGAACCTCTGCTTTTTCCAACGCACTCCTAGAAAACGCTCCAGAGCATCAATGGATTGGCCATAGCTCATACATAAAACATCAGACTGTAGACCAGATGTGACAATTGGTTCAAAGATAAGAGGAATCAATGTAAGCACACTTAACCCCTTCTAGGCGGGGCCCGGAATATCTCGGGCAGCAGAAACCCAATGCAAACGGTGGAGCCCGGGATAACTCGATTAAGTCCTTACTTATGTCCAATAAAGTATTTTTAGTTTTCAATCATATATTGGGAGCCCGAGATGTGCTGGTCTAATAGTCGATGACTAAGCAACACAGTGAAACTAGGTCACATGAAAATAGTGCAAGATAATAACACAATACAACACAAGCTTTAACCAATTTGTTCCATTTAAATTTCACATTTTGTGGAGAGTTTTCAAAAAGACAATTCTACACCCCTTAACTGTGTATTTAGCTGTAACTCAATGTAAAATGGACGGATATATCCGGGATCCCAGTTAAGGGGTTAAAGGGGCTAAAAGTGATTATGCAAATGCAAAGCAAAATATCTATATATAACAACTACTGATAATGTAGTACATTATTGCATATGTACAAAATGCAAATCATCACATCATCATCATCATCATCATCATCATCATCATCATCATCACCACCCAACTTACTCCTTCAAAAGACACAGTATGGAAGCTACAAGCTTTATAATATGGATTTGCACTTCCTTTATAATAATATGGCCAAAATTTCCCATAAAGTAAATTCCCCATAAATTTCCCTTGTAAATTTCCCATAAAGTAAGCAGTGAGTCAGCCACACCCCTAAGCTCCATCATTTTACTTACTTAACCCATTCGTTCTCCACTTGACCTTTGTAGCGTGTGATAAACTTTGGCGGTAGGCAGTCGTCAGCAACACACCGTGCAATAAACTGACCCAGCAGCTGTGAATAACCACACACAATGACAAAATAGTTAAAGCAATAAATGGGTTCGAAAATTAAAACAAGAACAGAGAACAAGAGCATGTGAAATATTTGGGATCTTTGAGAAACTGATTAAGTCATTCAAATGTTAAAATAAGAAAAAGCGATTGATCGAAGAAAATGAGTATTGTTTTGAACGGGAAGATTTTTTCTTGGGATCAAAATGAATTTTGACATGTGTGCCATATCTGAAGGAAAATTTCTTTCTTCTGTCCTTCTTTTACCAACCACAGACATCAATCACCTTAATGTCTTACTGATAATAATGCCTTGTGGTGTTTGCACAGGGTGGGATATAGCAGGGGCATTCAACAAAATTCAATTCAAATTCATCTGATGAAGGCCAAAACAACTTACAGCAAATACACGTTATGAATTCCACTCACCACGTGAGCCTCGGGAGTGTCAAGTACAAGGTCATCAAGGCCGGCGAGAAGGTCATCAAAGGCCTTGGCAATGTCCTCCTGGCTGAAAACGCACCCATAGAGGTCTGAAATCAAGCGCGAGACGAGCTCCCTATGGGGATTGTGTCGGTCCATGGCAAGCACAATCGCCAGTTTCGCCACTCCGCACTTATTGGCTCCCAGAGTCAATTCGCTCAGCAAAACCTTAAATAATCACCATTCAACATCATCATATGACAAATATCATCCAAAGTAAATTCGACGGAAAGAAAATTAACCAACAACCTAAATGTCCTCAGATGAAGTAAAATACCAGGTCCCCTATTAACCTTCCATTTACAATTTTTTAAAATTAAATAAACTGCAATAATGAATTCGATAAATAACTTCGGCAACACAAAATGTCAGCGCTGACATAATGCATCAGAAATGGAAATCAACATAATCAATACAATTCATTATTACACCATGTTACTGAAACTGAAACCCATGCTAGCAGATGACGTGTCACAGCAATAATCATAAACAGTTATGAGCATGGGTCACCTGACCATTTTCCACCCCATCTCAACCACTCCCCACGATAACCAACAGCAATACTGCAGAACATCAGAACAAACTATGACCCTTACAATGTATGCAGCCAGCACATTTTATTGACAATTTCTGCAACATATGGTTAATGTTCCCCCTTCCAACGAACAGACCAACAAAAACAAACACAGAGAAAGACAATAAGAAGACAAGATGACAGAATAAAGGACAGTATACCCAATAATAATAGAACAATAGTAATTTTAAAAAACAACAATAATAATAATAATAATAATAATAATAAAATAATGGCAAAGGCTAATAATCATATTCCACTAGTAGTAGAATTCTTAGAAATTCTCAAATTTAAGATATCAAGTACTGCTATAGGACCACTGATGTGCAACTGGGTTTTAAAAATAAGAAAATAAGACATAAAATAAATATTAATATGTTGAAATTCTTAGCCAAAGACAACTTACCTGCACTTCGTCTGAGTTTCCATTCTCCAGGTATTCCAAAAGAATTGGCTCAACAACTTTCTTCAGTTCTGCATCGCTCAACACTGGATCAACTTCTTCCAGCTTGTATTCCTCCTGGAAAAGCATTACAAACAGGTAACTCTTACGGAAATTTAATACAATGTCTGAATCAACAATAAAAATTTACACAGAACTCAATGCTTTGTTCTCTAAACACAACCCATTGCACCTTACCTCCTACAAATCATAGACACTTCTGTTTTCCTACAAATCATAGAGATTTTTTCTCAGTAATTACAGTTATACATTTTTCTAATTATAGCAAACTGCATGACTAAATAAAACTCATCTCAGATAACCACCTGGTTGTCTGAGTCGTAATTTGGGTCTCGGATATCTTGACACATTCCAGTTTCGTCAAGCTCAGAACCCGGTTTTCCCCAAACCCCCTTTCCACCAGCACCACCTGCAAATAAAAACAATATTTGATACAAGAAACTCATAAATCAAAATTCATCATTTATTACACAAGAGACTAATAAAAAAGCACACACTGTGAGGTATTGTTTTGATAATTCCCTGCATGCTGTCAATAAAAACCAAATCTTTCATCACAATCCAGAAGCTTTCAAACAGTGTCAAAATAAATCCAGTAAACAATAAAAACATCCAATATGCTTACAAATATAAGAGGAATCCCATGTATGGCTTTGCAATTGACTGCTATGACATGATATAACCGTAAAAGAGACACAAAGCAGTTGAAGTTGGCAAAGACACTTGAGACAAATTCAGTCTATGACTTTTTCAATGTTATGACCACACCACAAGAGTTTGCAGAGACTCTACTGACCTACACTTATTACAAAAATCGTGTAATCCACTTACTAGGAAGCACTGCTATATTGCTTAAAAATTAAATAGTAATATTTGACAAAATATCGATTCAAAGTATATTTTTGCAAAATAAGACACAAGTTTCATCCTATTTATCAATCAAATACAAGCAACAGATTATATTTTCAACATAAAAGAGAAATTGCATCCAGCTTAACCCTTTCCCGGCCATATATTTGTAACGTAATGTAAAATGGACGCATATGTGCATACGCCCTGTAAAGAGGCCAAATCACTTCTCAGGTAACTAGATGATGTTTGTTCAATTGTTTTGAACAGGTGATAAGCAGCAAAAAAGAAACAGACTGTGGCAAAACTAAACATGGTTCTTGGCAAAGAACCAGTTAACGGAAACATATGGGAAGATCTGTTGCCACTGTACAAAAAAAACATCAGTCTTACAGTCTATCTGCAGATTTGTGAAAGTAAGGACAAAGTGACAGGTTATAACTATCCTCTGCCTGCCTGGGCTCTGAAAACAACAGCTTGTCCATCAAAAAATCCTTGACCTTTCACCTTTGTCCCACATACTGATTAGAGCTGAGGAACATTGAGGGCACTGAAAACAACAACCTACACATCAGTGATCACCTCAGGCAGAGCAAACACTGTCCATAAGCTCATATATAAACCAGGTTGCCACACAGCTGTACTATAAAACAAGCTGGCTGTGCTAATCACCTGTGTAAATAATACTCTTGAAAGATTGTCTATCAAGATTTGAGCTGTACAAATGCATGCATGAAACTCCAGCAAACAAAATTTCCTGAGAAGGTTTTAAATAGCATTTGCTAAAAACAAGATTAACAAAGTCATACTGCAACGTGCCGCTTGCATTACTGTATTATAGCCAGCCAAGTCATGCTGCGGAAATTTGCAATGCAAACATATAGCAAAATACTTCACAGAATGAAAAGCTTCTTGTGTGATGATATGCAAATTGATGCCACACAATGTTATGCAAACATTTTCACACAGCAGTCTGATCAGGTGCAAATTGAACCCTCTTCAGAGCACTTGGCATGTGATTTGAAAACAATTAGGCTCTGACCAACAAGGGGGTACTCACTAAAAGTTGATGGAACCTGTTAGCAAAGCAGGTTTGTAAGCTCAGTCAAGTTACAAGTAACTTTTTCATACCCTGGGGCATATAATCATGATATATCAAACTCAATAATAGCAAACAACATTGCCAGACCCTGCAAAGCTCGTAATATTAGGGCTCTAAATTGAGTTCAAACAACATCTCTTAGTCTTCAATCTAATAAAATATAACAAATAGACCAATGCATCAATTCCTGCCAATTTGAGTAAAAGTAAAAGCCTTAAGTATTCTGCCAAACAAGAGATCACTACTGGTGCTATATAAATCATTTTTAAAATGTCTTCCGTGTGCTATAAATGAAATGGATTAGTTCACGCTGCAAAACTTTCAGACAAGCAGAATTTCTGCTACATGTCCCCAAATCAAACCATTAAATCTTTGCAATCAATGGCTAACCCTTCTTCGGTTGGCCACGACTTCGTACGAAGACGTTCCTCGATTTCCTGCTGTTCTTTCCCGACGCAAGCAAGTTCTTCATCTGATGCGACCCTAGGAACCCTGAGGAGGTGGGGGCACTGGCCGACAGTAGCATCCCGTTGGTCGTCCCGACCGGGTCGCTGTTACTGCGAACCCCCATGGGAGGAGATCGAAGGGTGCGTCTGGCCTTGCGGAACTGGCGATCCTCCTTCGTCAACAGACCCGAATCGTCGTTGAAGGCGATCCCGACGCCACCGCGTAGTCCGCCAACGCCCCCAAGAACCTCCGAATGGTCTAGATCCTCGACGTCTGACCCAACATCACGCCCATCGACGGCGGCAGCGACGGCAGCAGCGACGACGGGGGACTGGTCCATCTGCTCCATGGTTCGTCGGTCTGTTGAGCGTGAATGAGACGATGACGGTCGGATGGACGTCCGCGCAAATACGAAGGCGCTCAAAACGCAGCGAATTTCGGCGATTTAAACGCAAAATTCTTGGAAATTCTCGTCGTAAAATACGAGAATTATCAATCGGATGACGAAACCCAATGGCCAATGTCGATTCCCAGGTTAGCTTTGTTCACAACGGCGGACAATTGCACCGGGTGCAGAGAGACAACACCGCCACATCCAACAGCATTACAACAAAGTTTTCATACTTTGCTGAAGTTTGCTCCAAATCTCATACTCTTCTTTTAAAAGTTATCATTTAAACATGGCTGGTTTGAATATATATGCCATAAATGGAATAACATTTGGTTTAGAGTTGTCCGGTTTTCAACTTTGGGGCGGTCCATTATGTCAACAATTTTGGGCAATTTTTGACCCCTTCCCCTTTTATCAACAACTGTCAACTTTCACTTACCCCCTATAATCACGTCAAAAACTTTTGAACCCCCCTCCCGCCCCCAAGATCAGTGACAGGTCCCAATAACAAGGTTATTAGTTTTTGCGGTGATGACCATTTTTTACCTTTTTTGCTCATCGAGTGTAAAAATGCGATGGTGATGACCTTTTTGCCATGCTTTTTCCTATTGTAATAAGTAGTATTCTATGAAATTTCCTATTTTCGATTATTTGTAAAAAGTGAAATTGTTGACGTCAACTCCTCTTGACCCCCTCTCCCTCTGTCAACAACTGTCAAACTTTTTCAGCCCCCCTAAATTGTTGACGTAATTAATGGACAGCCCCTTTCAAAATTCCAAACTGCAATCTGTGAATGAGGAATTACAGTTTCATTAAATTTTGGTCTTGGAACATTTTATTACAAGAAACAGTGCAGTTTAATTATTTTAAACAACGGTGCCATTTTGTCACGTGGTTATATTGAATTCTATGATAGCACAAATAAACAACCATAGAAATTTAAAGATAATTGATGCTTGACCCTGATATCCTAACATATTTGAATCAAAATCAACGGCATTATATTATATTGCTCACAATGATAAAAGACAAATTACTGAGAAAGCCATTAAAAATCCAGCCTAACTAAATTTGGCCTAAGGGGCTGTCCATTAATTATGTCAACAATTTTGGGGCAATTTTTGACCTTGCCCCTTGTCAACAACTGTCAAACTTTTTCAAACCCCCCCTAAATTGTTGACGTGATTAATGGACAGCCCTAACTAATTTTGCCATCACCGCAATTATTTCCAATCAGATTCTAAAGTTTAAAACTCTGGTCATTCAATAGTCGGGTTTTTAGGTAAAAGATAAACAGGTGGTTTTAGAGGACGAATCAATATTGCTAAAGAAGGATGCTGTTTTTTGATGATATTTGCATACTCGTTACTGCTGCTGCTTTCAGAATTCTTGTTGGACTTCTTGCATCATCGCCATTTTGTATGGTTAAATAAATAATTCGTGATTTATCGTTTAATTTTAGTAGTAAATTCACATGCCTAGTATTTTTTGCGGATATTTTAAGGAATTATATGTTCTTCGTTGGCCGAAAAGGCTAGTGAATTCTTGTACTGTTTGACTATTGATGCATTAAATATGCTTTATGACATGAATGGTCCCCGACACCCCAGAACATGTAGACCAAAAATCCATTACTGTTTAAGACAGATCAGCTTTGTTTCCTTTGTTCCCCAGGACAGAATAGTAAAGACACATTGTATGCTGTCCTTTACCCTGAGAGTTTAAATCGATGTATCCAAAAATTCGTCCGCAAAAGACCAGGTCATTGCAGAGATCAGTCATTGAGAAACAGCGATGCAGAACTATGGACGAAATGCAAATGAAAAAGTCTTATTAATTTTTAGTACTTATTGCCCCTTTTATGGTTTAAACTGTGGCGAAAATGATGATGGCAGTCATTTGATAATATTAAATTAACTTTCAACATTTTGCGGTATGATTTAGTTTATGCAGACATGCATTTGTTCGTAGTCTTATGACTTGAGACTTTGCTTCACACAGGCTTACTTAGCCTCCTAAACCACTTAAAATCACATTATTATTGCTGAACAATTTCTGTTGAGCCGGTTCTTGCCTGGGTACTTTTCTGTTATCTGGGCCCCAGTGAAGTGTAATAGCTTTTCAGTTGGGAACCTGACCCTAACACTAACCCTAACCCTGACCGCCAACTACACCATCCCTCTACTGGGGTCCTGATAATGGGAAAGAACCCTTGCATGTATTGTCCCTGGTCATTACACACACACATATGCATATGAATGTTAGCTTTTGTCTTCTTTTTGGTAGACGATGTCATTTCCTCCAAGACCTCCAATTGGTCTGGCTCCAATGCCATTTGGTTATGCACCAATGGGTAAGCCAGAGTTACATTGTCGAATATTCTGGTTTCTCTGATTTTGAAATTTCCAATACATGTGTTTGCACCTAGATGTTACTATTATTTTATTCTTCTGTTGGGCTGTTGTTAACTCTGATGTGCATTTGGTGCTGTGCAGTCAGTTAACCTGTAAACCACAAATACTTTGGATCTACTTGGATCCAGTGATTTAACAGTTAGATGTAAAAATCACCAATTTGAATCGTGTTTGGATATGAGTTAATGACTTACTCTGGTTATGGCCACAGTACTGGCAGCGGTAAAGACATTGAAATGGTGAAGAACTTTGTTTACTTGGGAAGTGAATTGGAGGCAGAGGGAGGTTTGGATTTGGAGATTAAAAGAAGAATAGCAATAGTAGGAACTACAATCAGCGGGCTACATACCAAAATTTTCAAAAGACATGACATTGGGTTGAAAACAAAAATAAGAATTCTCAATATTTAAGGTTGCTTCTGTCATTTGTCCATTTACTGATTTATTCTGATAACACAATATTGTGTCACTTTATACTCTATTGATAAGCATCAGCAAAGTGTAGCCTTGCCTTTTTTAATATAAGTGAATTCAATAGAGATTTTGTCTTGTGTTGATCTTTCTTTTTAGGCATGATGCCAATTGGAATGATGCCAGTTCCTGGGGTAAATGCTTTTGCCTCATAATTATTGGCAGTAGTGTTGATATTTTTAGATTAGCTAGTAGATTAAATGGCTATTATTATTATTATTATTATTATTATTATTATTATTACTATTACTATTACTATTTATATAGTATTGTAGCTGAGAAGGTATTGCAAGAGGCCTTGCTAAAAGAAAATCTGCAATGCATGAAGACTTGGCTAGGAAGTAGGAATGCTTAGCAGTGGACTGATAATTGTTATGGTGATAATGAATAAAGTATGTTAAAGTAGTTTACTCTCTGTTGTTGTTTTTGAATGACTGCTTGTGAATAGAATAATATCTTTATTTTGCTTCAGATGTTACGCCCGGCAATGCCACCAGGTATGGCTTCACAGCCCCCGCTTCCCGCTCCACCTCTTCCCAGACAGCTGCCATACAGGAAATTGGTGCCACAGGAAATTGCTAGGGTGAGTGTCCTCCTCTTGGAACATGCTGGCAGTTTTACCGATAACGGAACTGTCGTGGCTGAAACCGTTGAAGGCTGAAAAAATAGGTGTTATGCATGCAGTTATTAGAATGATTTTGAGATTTCTACTGGATTTTAATTTTTTTCCAGAAGGATGAAAATAAACCTCCGATCACAACCGTTTTTGTGGGGAACATTAGCGATAGAGCTCCCGACACCATGATACGCCAGGTGCTTCAGGTCAGTTGCTTTGCGATCCGAGTTGCTGTACTTTTGCATAGAATTGTCCACTTTAAAGCGGGCAGTTGACATTTCAGTGCATTGAATTCAAATACTGTTGGGTACTTTTGTCAACATAAGTGTCTAAACTGTAATTTTTGAGAGTTGTGATTAAATAAGTTTCTTTCAATTGGAGCTCTGACCACAGAATCCACCGACCCATGAATATTGTGAATTTACACGAATGATACAGCATAAGAAGAGACAAATTCTGTTTAAGAACATCCTTATCTCTATCTCTCTCTTTGTCCCATTGTAGTCCCTTGACATTTTCTGATGCTATCTTCTACATAAGCAGACATTCATTAGGAAAATGCACAGAGAGCCAAATTCCAAGGGAATGCACATACTCTAGATTATTCTGAGATCTGTGTCACTCTGCATAAAAACTAGAATGTACATTTTTGCATGACAACGCTTGCTTCTCACTGAGTTATGGACGGAATTTTATAGAAATGTGGAAATGTTCTCAGTTGGAAGCGTGTTCAAGGTGCTTCTGGAAAACTCCAAGGTACGTCTCGATGATTCTTTTAAGAATTTAATTTTTCGCATCTGTTACTTGTCCGAATTTTTAATTGTACTTTTGTTTGTGATTTTTAAAAAAAATATTTTCATGAACCTACAGTCAGTTGGCATGCATTTGTTGTAAGAACCTGATGCCAGACTCTGTTGTTTAATTTTTTCTGTGTTTTTCTGTCTCTTTTTTGCGTTTTTGTTGCCGCTGTGTGAATTGTTGATAATTTATTTGAATTTGTTTGTAGCATTTGGCTTCTGCGAGTATGAAGAACCGGAGTCGACGCTTCGCTGCATGAGGCTACTGAACGATTGGCAGATTGCGGATAAGAAATTGGTGGTCAGTTTTCTCTGTCGATGACGTTTTGTGGAGAATTTCCAGGGATTACAGTTTTTTCTTTTTACAGATGAAACATTTGTTGAACTAAAAGACGACCTGTTCTGTTGAACGTCGCCGTGTTAATTTCCAGGTTAAAGTCGATGCAAAGACGAAAGACCTTCTGGATGAACACAAGAAGAAGAAGCAGGAGAAGACAGACAAAGAGAAGAGGATGGAGGAGGAGAAGGAGGAGGGAGAGGAGCAGTCGAGTGATGAGGATGGCGAGCTTGACGAACCGACGCAAAGAGAGGACCGTGTTGCAAAGGCAGGTCTTGACGCAATTATGCGCGAATACGGAGATGAATTAAACAAAGAACTGCCATCAAATGGTAAAGGCCTTTTTTAAAAGTACTTACTTATTTTTCTGATTATTTTTGTACTCTTTTATGTGTTTCTTGTTTGCTTAATTTTATTTATTGTGTCAGTATCGAATGCAAATGTCTTTGAAATGTTTACTATTTCACTTGATTTTCAAATTAAGATCCAAATGGAGAGAGGAAAGACAAGAAGAAGACAAGCAGGAAGAAGGAAGAAGAGCTGAAAATTGCTGTGAGTATTTTTATTTGAAATATTCAAATGTATTTAAATTTTATATGGCACACCTGTTGTAATACAGGTACAGGTTTCTATAGTTGTTTTTAAGCGCTGACTGAAAACTGTACTCTGCAGTTTGACCTAAACTGTTTATTACACTTGTCTCACCCTGCACTTATGATTCTTCACTTAGTGAATGACTTAATGTGGGCTGACAACCATGTAATGATAATAAAGTAAGAAATTTTACTTTTATTGTCTCGTGTTTCATAGTGTAAAGCTTTTCATAAGTGCTTGAGAACTTTAAGATTTTCCTAAACTGACTTTATTGTTTTGTTTTCACATGTTAGGCCTTTGAAAATCTGGAGCTAGAAGATGAGAAAAAAGACTTAATCAATCGTGAAATAAGAAGTTTCCGAGACCAACATAAGGTGAATTTTTGTATTTATTTCAACTAATTATGAATTGTTTTAGAAATTTTCAAATAAGGTTCAGGCTATCTTATAATGTGGAATGCTGTGATTTCTATGATTACCGGTACTCTTATTGGTGTATAGCAGTATATTTCATCTGGCAGTACTTATCTTTTTTATTGACGGATTTTATATATATTTTTGTTTATTATATTGACCGTTTTAGTAGAATTAGCAAATGTGGAACAAGGACAGCTTTTGATGTAGGATGAATTAAATGGAAGAAGTGACAGCAGTGATTTGATTTTGAAGTATGTAATGCGACACGTGTGAAGGTGAATTCTGCGTATTAAACTGACGTTGCTTTATATTATTGCCTTATTTTAATGTATATTGCTTGAGGTTTTCAATGTGTTTGCAAACGTCTGTATTCTAGGATGATGGAGAGAAAGAACGGGAGAAGGAGCGGGAGAAAGAACGAGACCGCGACAGAGAGCAGCGGCGTCGACGAGATGAAGAGAAAGAAAGAGAACGCGAGCGCGAGAGAAAAGAGCGCGAGCGGGAAAGAGAGCGCGAGCGGGAACGGGATCGAGAGCGCAGAGATCGGGAGCAGCAGAGGTCGAAGGAACGACCCAAGAGCCGGTCTCGCACTCGAGACCGGTCGCCTGCGAGCGAGAGGTAAACAGTAAACACGGAACTGTCTTGTTATAAATTCCTAATTAAATTTTTTATCAGAACCTGAAGATTTCATTTGAATTTGGTTTACCATGTCCAGTTTTCTTCCATATAGATTTTTTCTCTCTGAACAAAATGCACAACTTCCACAAGACTTTATTTACAATGTGATTTGATCCACTGCTGTGTTGACAGGTTAAGATTGCTTGTTTTTCCATTCAATCGGTGATATTTTTATATAGTAATTTTTGTGTTGTTTGCCAGGAATAGAGAGCGAGACGTTGATCCTGATGACGAAGAGGAATCTCATGAACGCAGACGATTAGAGCGACGTCTTAGAGAAAAGGAAGCTGCTTATCAGGAAGTGAGTCAACTACTTAGGTATTTCTTTCAAACAAATTTGTCGTTCTGTTATGCTTGATATTTCGACAGGAATTTACCGAGAGCTTTTGCAAGATTTGACAATGTTTGTCTCGCTTCGATGGCTCCATATGTTTGTTAGAATTTCAGTGACCATCTTCACCTTATTAATCTATTCGATATCCGATGAAGCAGATGTGTGAATTGCGTCATATCAACGATCGCCTTTCATTTGCAGAAATCACGGCACAGAGTTGTCTTTATCGTGTGTTTGTCTTCTAGCTGTTGAAGAAATGGGAAGCGCGAGAGCGTAAGAAGGCATGCGAGTACGAAAAAGAGAAGGAAAGAGAAACCGAACGACAGAACGAAGAAGCCAAAGAAGCTAGACGACTTCGTGAATTTCTCGAAGACTACGACGATGAGCGAGATGACGTAAAGTATTACAAGTGAGCGTATGACGTAGAATATTTACATATGAACGTATTTACCAGCATTACTACTGGTACCCATCTAAATGTGTAAGTAAGCAGTTGACTTAATTGTCTTCTTTTCTTTAAGTCGCATGTTTGCAAATTACTATTTCTATCATGGCATGACAGTCACAGAATTTGCACGTTTACTGGTCTCGTCTGTATATATTCTAACAGGTGGTTTTCTGTTTTCTTTTATAAAGAAATATTGTTATTAACGATTGGAGAAATTTTGTTGATCTGTTTGTCTCAGGGGCAGTGCCCTTCAGCGCCGTCTCATGGAAAGGGAAAAGGAGATGGAAGCGGACGAACGGGATCGACAGAGGGAAAGAGACGAACTGGAAGAGATTCGGAAGAAATTGACAGACGAAGGTCATCCAGACCCCGAAATGGAAATGTCTCGGGTAAAGTTCGAGTGAAATCCTGCTGTTAAGAGTAAAAACTAGGCACAGGCGTGCTTTGCATCTCTCTCTTATGATGTATCTTGAAATGGGAAATGTCGTTTTCGTTTCTCTAGGCCATTGTTATGTTCATTTCTCGTTCGTTGTTTTCTTACGGATCAAAGTTGATTTTTCTCTTATCTGCGTTGTCGTTCTGCAGATTGAACGTGAGCGCGAGGAGCATCTTCTGCCCCGATTTACTCAGTCCCCGGAGGAGCCCCCCGAGTATCCTCCGTGTCTGCCGACCGACTCGGTGCGGACGCCCGATTCGGACCACAGCAGCGGCCCCCTCGTCATCGACCAGCAGAAACCGCCTCCGCGCATGGCGCTGACGATGCATCCGGTCGAACCTATCATCCGTACGGCGCCAGAACCGGCAGTGCGGGTTGACCAACAGCCCGCGCTCGCGTCTGCGTACAGCTCTCCCGAGCCGTCGGAGAACAGCAGGCACGAGACGAGTCTTCCGCTGCCGGTCGTGTCCGATGACAGCATGTCTGAGCTGTCGCAGAATGCTGCCGGGGGGGCTTCGAGAGATGGCCAGCAGCAGCAGCCAAAGCTTGGCTTCAGCGGTCTCAAACTTGGTAAATTCCGTACAGAAAACTTTTTGTCGCGTGACATTTTCGTAGAAGACTGTTTTTCTCTGAACCTGTTTGGATATGATTGCTTTCCATAATATCGCGTTGTTATTGTCATCCTGAGTGTGCCTTCGCCTACAGTTGAACCGCATTGGCCTGGTAACACAGAGCACTGGGCAAGACCCGATAGGTTTCTGGGTTTAGGTCGTGGACCTCCAGTTAATGTGTCATCTCTTTTTTTGTCGGGTCCCCTTGGGTATGTGTTAACAGGGTCTAACTCTGTGCTAACCGGCTTCAAATAATGAACACTGTCTGTGATAATGGTTATTTGATTTGAATGGTTTCATGGAATGTTTCTTAAACTGGTTTCTCTTGTGTCCAAGAATTTGAAAATGTGTCTTGAAAAAATTTTCAGTCAAGTAAGCCAGCTGCTTGTAAACTAACAAGAACTTGCTTGGGACAAGCTTTATTGAGCTTGGCTATGCCTGTTGCTGCAACTGAGTCAAACTGTGTTGATAATATAGTGCCTATATGTATACTATTTGAAATGTGTGTGTGTGTATTTATATTATAAAATGTAGTATAGTTGTTAATAATGATTGCCTTAATTTTGGAAAGTAACATTTGATCCCTAGTTGACTTATTAAATAAGCCTTTTGATTTGTAATTACCCTTGGTTTAAGTTAACCGCCCTTGTTTACCAGGTTCTGCGGAGAGCCCCGTGGAGCCCACGAGACGCAAGCGTCTGACGGTCGGCGACATCTTCAACAACGAAGACGAAGAGGTCACGACGACCAAAAAGCGGAAACTGGTTCCGCTGGAATATTCCGATTATGAGAAGGCGGCCGTTCTGCCTCCGCAGGCGAAGCCAACGAGCGCAGAGGAGAAGAGGAAGTGCATCAAGAATCTGATCGAACGGATACCGACCGCAAAAGACGAACTCTTTGCGTACAAATTGGACTGGACGATG
Organism: Metaphire vulgaris; assembly: GCA_018105865.1. Taxonomy (NCBI): domain Eukaryota; kingdom Metazoa; phylum Annelida; class Clitellata; order Crassiclitellata; family Megascolecidae; genus Metaphire; species Metaphire vulgaris. Next base: position 930,775 of record CM030846.1, read on the forward strand.
GTCGATTCGGTGAGACTGTGCTGCTGCTGCTGCTGCTGCTCTATTGTGGGCATTGGCTTGGCTGAACTTGGCATGCTGACTGTTACCGCTTGTTTCTCTCTCCATTAAAATCCGATAGCGTGTGGCAGAATACAGGTCGTGAGAAATCCCATAAGATATGTGTTGTAGGATTTTCTAAGCTGTTTTTTCCTTTTTCTCTGAATTCACTCTAGTCATATTTTCCCCGTTGGTAATTGATGATGTCAGGTTTTTACTTTGACTGTTTTACGGTGAATTGATGGATAATTGACTGGTGGATGGAGTGAATTTATGTTTTTCAGCATGTGCCTATTCTTGCATTTATTATTTATAGATGTGTATGAAAATAGCGAGGAATTATTTTAACTGTCCGCAGACTTTGATGGATCGAAGGATAAAGCCTTGGGTCAATAAGAAGATTGTCGAATACATCGGAGAGGATGAGCCCACTTTATCCGACTTCATCTGCAAGAAAGTCATTGCAAACAGCAGTCCGAGTAGCATCTTAGCCGATATTTCTATGGTAAGATTTGCCACAAAATGATTTAAATAATATAATAAGTCTGTCCTTCTCAGAAGTTTTATGTTATCGATTGTTTACTTTCTTGCCTTTTATCTAAATTCTTATGTTTATTTTTTGTTTTTGTGTAAATTTTCTCGATTTATTTAAAATTGCGGTTTCTATTTTAGGTTCTCGATGACGAAGCTGAGGTTTTTGTTGTCAAGATGTGGCGACTTTTGATCTACGAAACTGAAGCAAAGAAACTGGGGCTTGTAAAATAAACGTCTGCTTGGAATCGTCATTCTGACTTTTGCTTTCAGTGGAGGACAGTGTCCGTGTATTTGGACAGGTGTTAGGTTGGAATTAGGCGTTGGCTGTTCATGAATTTTCCAGGTCTTGTCTGAAATTGGTAAAGATTCGTGATGTTGTTCTTTTTCCAGCCTTCTTCGTGCGTCTTGGATTGATGGCATCGTGATTTTTTCCTGAGGTTTAGAAAAAATAAAGGTTTGTCACTGAAGGTTAAATGTGTTACTGCGTTTGAGTTTCTTTTATAAAGTTTGCCGGAGTGAAACAAGTTATTCAACGGACTTTCCTTCAGTTGTTGAAGATGAGATGACATCATGGGCGACCGCATAAATTTTTCTAGGGGGCGAGGTGCAACTACTACTACTAATAATAATAATAGAAATAACTCGGCTTGAAAGTCGTTTAGGACAGCATGGAGCACTGTTTAAAAACGCCCTGCGCCCTAAGGATGGATCACTACTACTACGACTTCTAGCACTAGTACTACTATTACAACAACTACTACTATTACTACTACTAATAATAATAATAATTCAGGTTGAAAGTCGTTTAGGGCAGCATGGAGCACTGATAAAAAAAGCGCACTGCGCCTTAAAAAAGGAGCACTGCGCCCTAAGGACGGATCACTACTACAACGACATTTTCTATAGCACCACTATATTCAACCCCGATATTTTGATGAAATTTCACAGACTCTAACATCCACGTTATAAATAATATAAAATTTAAACCCTGTCTGACACCGTTCCGAAAGAACGGAGAACTGCGCCATAGCCATCTGTGTATTAAACTTTCTTCAAATTTGCTATAGCAACGGGATTCCTTAAATACCCGGGGGCTCTCTGTGAGGCCCTACGCGCCGGTTCCGAGTCCACTGAACCGCTGAGTGGTATAGGGCCTACAGGGTGCGATTTGTGACCTGGAGCAGTGGGGGGGGGTGTAGCAGTAGGGGTGATGCAGTTGGGCAGTGGGGAGATTTCCCCCTTCCCCCTACAAATCGCGCCCTGGTGGTATAGGCCCATATCATCGCATGCACACTTCCAGCGCCCGATCGTTTGTCTGTGCATCCGTGGCGTCTTTGATTTCCACTATTTTTGTCGAAAGCTGCAAGGGATCTGCTGCGAATGGCCGCTGTTGACATTTCTAAAGTCCTGTATAAACAGCGTAATGGTCGTCGGTCGTCCGATACAATGTCCCGCTCTCCATCTGTCCGTTTACGCTGAGAGGCAGACGACTGGAAACGCAACAATCGTTTGGCAACATCGTTAAACAAACCTATATAGGCCTATATCCATCTCTGAAGGCCTACGTAGGCCTATAGGGGCCTATAGGGCGTCGCTCGATAGGCCGCCTCTTCGGATTATTGAACCGATGACATGAACAAATTCTGTTTGAATCGCCGATTTTTGTTTTGATGCGCCTCGACTATAGAAAATGTCGTCCCACAATCGTTTGCACATATATTTACTCGAATGTTTGTTTGTATACATAGGCCCTATCGACTAGTGCAGGTGGGTGGGTGGGGGTGGCCCGGGGGCGTTCACAGAGCATCGATTGAGGAGAATAATTATTGGGTTTAACGCAATCTTTCTCAGCATGAACAAATTATTTGCGTAGGCCCTATAGGGGACCTATAGTTATGCAAATAACTTACCTGGAATTTGTATCAATTTTCTCTTTGCGCAGTCCTGTGCCAACTGACAAATGCCACTTTCAAGTTTTCAAAAAGACAGCGTACAGCCTATGTGGGCCGTCAAAAATTTTCATCTCCTGCCGATCAAGGCCACTGCATGGGATGTCATCACTGACCAATGTGCATGGGAGAAAGGTTCACACCCCGAGTCACGCTGCGGATCGAATTGTGATGGACATGGACCAGAGACCAAAGTGCATGATGAAACAATCATGCAGGACAATCAGTGTACGTCTACTATAATAGTTCCATCAATCCCAATATCCATGGGCGTCCGCAGAAATTTTTCCAGGGGGTGCAAAGCAGGGTCTTGTGACGAAAGCAATGAAACAATTTTCCAGGGGCAAGGTTTTGTGACGAAAGAGACAAGTAATTTTACTTTTTTCATAACGTTACAATTTTTCTAGGAGGATGCTATTGCACCCCCTTGCACCCCCATCCGGACGCCCATGCCAATATCTCGAGTTCTAATTTTGTTTCTTATAAGTAGACAGGGCCGACGAGAAGGGGGACGGGGGGCACATTTTCAATTTTCACCCGGGCCAGTCGATAAACAAAGGGCCCGCGCTGACCAGAAAAAATTATTTCAATGAAAAAGTTGTGACGACCATTCTTTAAATGTTAGACTACCTTTTTCAGTTCAATTGGCTTCTCTCACAGGGCGAATTAATTATAAAACTTATTTTTAATGGCTATAAAACCGGTTGTATAATGAACCAGATATCTTAATACGCGGCTCTTCCCTCTATCGACCTATAGGCCTACTAGCCATTCCACAAGATATTCGGCAGGACTTTCATTTAATTGATGTCCCTCGTTTTCGTACAGTCAATGGCGTTAGTGTGTAGTATGAAATGGCTGGGAGTGCTCTATTTCGAACCCTGTAGATCGAAATTAAGAATTATATTATTGATTATTATTGCAAAGTTTAAAGCATGGAAGAAGGAACAAGAGGAAAATGTGGATTTTGTCCGAGAATTTCTTCAAATCGATTCGATTTTTACATATCATGGCTCTATAAACCCTCTATTCAACAGGCCTTCAATTGGCTTCTCTCACACAGCGATTTAATTATAAACTTGTTTTTGATGTCTATAAAACCTGTTGTATAGTGAACCAGATATCTTACTACTTCCCTCGATCACCCTACTAGTCATTCCACAAAATATTCGGCAGGACTTTCATTAGTTGATGTCCCTCGTTCTCGTACAGTCAATGGCGTTAGTGTGTATAGTGAAATGGCCGGGAGACGGGAGTGGTCTATTTCGAACCCTGTAGATCGAAATTGAGAAAGATATTATTGATTATTGTTGCAAAGTTTAAAGCAATGAAGAAGGAACAAGAGGAAAATGTGGATTTTGTGGGAGAATTTCTTCAAATCGAATCGATTTTTATATATCTAGAGCCTATGCCCCCTCTACTCAACAGGCCTTCAATAAGTTTTTTGATTGTCAAGATTTTGAAACAAGAGGCCCGGAATCAATATATCTGTCCCTCGGCCCGTATTTCTCTCGACGGCCATGCAAGTATAGAGTAACGGTTTTTACTCCATCTCGGTCGCAAAAGTATTAATGCTATCCAGAGAGTCCAAAAGCGGACTTTTTGTTGTTGGCCTAAACAGCGTAAAGCTAAATAGAGGAACCAGTTTCGATACTATTACGGTCAATGCCAGTAGGGCAGCTACATCCATAGCCATACATATGCCTATATATATATATATATATGCCTATATATATATATATGCCTATATATATATACATACAAAACTTATATAAGATAAGAGATAAAAAATAAATTGATTGATTGATTGAAAAAATATATATAGAGGCCTAATTATATATATATATACAAAACTTATATATATACATGTATACAGTATATAATTATATATAGGGTATATAAAGGTTATATATATATATATATATATATATATATATATATATATATATATATATATATATATACCCATGCAGAAGGACTCAGGTGCGACATTTCTAACGAAGTTATATATATATATATATATATATATATTTATTAATTTATTAATTTATTTATTTACAGTATATGTCACTATATAGACTTGTAATACAGTCGTGTTTAGATGTAGGCCTAGTTACTTTCCTTGGTGAAAGTGAATTAGTTGTATAGAAATGTAGCCATAAATTAGATTTTAAAACTGAGACTGAGTCAGGAACAAGCATATTATGTTTTCTGGTCTCGAAAATTTTGCTTCAAATAGATTTCCGTAACCATCGACAGCATTCGTTAACTTCGAGGCGCTTTTCCAGTCGAGAGGAAGCGCGTGTAATTTGGAACCTGGCGATGGAGCCCTCCTCCCCGCCCTGATCGCGATGCGCATGCGCACAGGGCCGGAAAAGCAGCCGAAGGAACTGTGCACCGGAAGCCACTGCAACAACGACTGCCAAGGTCGTTCCACAATGACCTTGACGGTCGAAGATCAACGGAGATGGAGCTGCCATCTGGAGGGATGGCGTCAAACGAGGATGACGACGAAGAGGTCGAAAACCACGACGGCAGATCCAGATCTTCGGAACCCTCGGGAGTCGGCGGGTGTGGTCCTCTCACGCCCCAGAGCAACGAATGGGAGGGTTCCAACCTCCGATAAAACGGAAGCAGCATCTGAAAAACCGTATTCGACAACAGGAAACGGTTGTTGTCGCTTGCCAATTCGACCGGAAGCAGAAAGCTCGTCGCCCGTCGCGTTCCGTCGTACATCCGGTTCCGGTCCGTGCTGGTTCGACGTCGCAGTTTTCCGGACTTCCGGCCGATGTATACGTCGTCGGCGGATGAGTCCAACATCCAGTAGCTGCCTTTTCCCGGATCGTCGTAGCGACGAGCGACCTTGACGAAGCACCTGTTCAAGGACAGATTGTGGCGGATTGAGTTCTGCCAACCGTGTCTCTTGCTCGTTTCCCTGTAGTAGGGAAAGTGGCGCACAATGAACTCGTAGATCCCGCTGAGCGTCAGGCGTGCGTCCGGACTGCTCCGTATGGCCATCATGATCAGCGCGTTGTAGCTGTACGGCGGTTTTCCGAATCCGGAGCCCGGACATCGGTCGTCAAGACCACCGAAGCCAGACTCCACTTCCGCCACGGACCCCGTCGTCGTAACTTCCGCTTTTGTTACGTCATCGTATTTTTTCTCCATCGACGCCGCCACGGACCACGTGACTTCCGGTCTACTGTCGAAGCTACAGGGCAGATCCGATGAGGAAATCTCGCATTTCAACTTGCTCTCGGCTTCATCATAGTCGTCGTCGTCGTCGTTGTTATCATCGCTGTCGTCTTCATCATTGTCGTAGTTGTAGTGGCGTTCGGACTTCGATAGACTATTTAAACGCGATCCCAATCTTTGAGGGACTTCCGGTAATCTTGTTGCGCGTTCTCTATTTCCGGTTCCGGGTAGTTCCTCGTCTTCTTCCGGTTGGCCTAACATTCGTCGAATGCTGAACGGATGACAGAAGCCTCTCCCTCTCCCAATCATCCTTCACAAGTCGACTCAGATCCTGTGAATTATCTAGCGCCAATGTTGAATAACGAAACTCTAGGCCTAACCTAAAAAGATAAGTCTGACAGGTAGTAGATTTTGACGTCACAGTGACGTCACAAGATACTTCTGATCTGAATTAAGTGTCCCGCTAGATTCCAGTGGGTGGACAGAAGGATCTCTGCAGTTAAGGATCTGCACCCGACGCCAATCAGTCTCCTATGTGAGCCTCAAACCGTTACCCGCTTCAAAATATCCCCTTCCCTAAAGGCGTGGCCTTTCGCAAAACTCCGCCTCTGTTTACAGGTCATTGGATCCAGCCATTTGTCAATATTCCAAAGTAGCGATGTCACTCAAATCGACTTCGCCAAGATTCGACAATTCGGCGACGGACCAAACGACGACGACGACGACGACGGCCATCTCACTACGCCCCTCATCTATGATTCATCTCTTGGCAGCGATCAATAGGGGCCTATCAACCTCTTTTTTAAAAGGTGGATACAGGGATATATTTACACCCTCTAACACCCCCATTTGAGGTCGACCCCCCCACCCCAAATGGTAATGTGACAATGGTATGCATACAAAATGCATACTAATTAACTCCGGACACCCACCCACCCCCAATTTTAGGTCGACACCCCCAAATTCACAATCCTATAAATACCCCTGAGTGGATATTAGAATATTCCCACCTTAGACCTTTAGGCAATCAGGCGGCTTTATAGGCATAAGTCTACAGAGCGCATCGGAGTTTGAGACCTACATAAATATCAGCAAGGGCCGTGTCAACATCGTCGATCTTCGTTCTTGTTCTCGTTCTTTGAAGTTCAGATTTCTCTGTCGTCTGCGTCTTCAATCGATTGACGTGACGTCATCCGACAGGCTCTCGTCTGCAATCGCCGCAACCAACAACCAACTCATGGATTTATATATATATATATATATATATATATATATATATATATATATATATATATATATATATATATATGTGTGTGTGTGTGTGTGTGTGTGTGTGTGTGTGTGTGGATAAAAATAAATATATAATGGATAAAAGAATTATATATATGTATATGTGTGTGTCTCCAAACAATTTTTTCTCACAAGACCTTCGGACCCACCCAGCCTCGGGCAGGGGCAGCCCGGGGCACACGAGCAAATCGTGCAAATCCGCAGAGAAATTTTGTTTTTCTCGGGGGAAATGGGTAGTTTTATCCGAGCCCTGGTTGTGTAGATTGCATTAGACCCACCCAGCCAAAAAAACCCAGCGCCGCCTCTGGCTCGAAGCATCGTTAGGTTATTTGTTATCAATTAAGCTTGGGCTATACACGGATGTATATGTATCAGTTATGTATCAGTATGTATCAGTAAGCTTATAAAAGTTGTTTGTTCTCCCATAGAATTATGTATCAGGTATATGTACGTATGTATATATTATGTATCAGTACGTATGAAAATCTATACAATGAAAATTTTTATATATATATATATATATATATATATATATATATATATATATATATATATATATTATGTATATATTATGTATCAGTACGTGAGAACATGTATATTCAGCGGCAAACGCGACAACAAAATCTGAATTGTTTACAGACTTTCTCACGATGGTGCAAATATGAAAGCGTATAGGCCTCTCTATGTAGGCTATACTAATTGGTAGGTTATTTCGCGTTGACAATAGTCTCATAAGCGTCTTGAAATACAGACATAAAGGCTGCAAAACCAATTAGCTTACCACCGCATACATAAACGCACTATAGAGAGTCGGTGCAACGGGCCGTGTTTAGGCCTATAGGCCTACACATCGGAAATAGTGAGAGAAAAACACCCGACATACAGGTCTAGGCCTATAGCACGCATGGTAAGAAGGCAAATAGCTCGGCGGGGGGGGGGCGCGATCGGTTTCTAATTGACGTTAGAAACCTATTTAACGAATGTTCCAATTAGGACTGATTTTGACGAGGGCGGGGTGGGGGTAAACGGATTCGATGTCGACGCGTCGTCCAGCGATGGACCCGGCTTTGAAGTACCTCCTCACTGAGAAGGGGCGGGGTAGCCGAGGTGGCGGCGCCAATCACGTGACCCGTACTAATTAATAGAGAGAAAAATACCGAGTCTCGCTTCCCAACGACGCCTCTCTTCCAGTGGCGCAGTCAGGATTCCGAAATAGGACAAATATTGGACAAAAAGTCTCGACGAGTCAAAAACGACGTCCTCCCGTGAAGCGCTCCCAACTTTCTTCCATTCGCCTCATTCTCATATACAAGCCAACTACCCCACCCCACTCCCAAACTCCCTCAACGGTTTACGCGAATCCCACGATCGGTCTCAGTCCCAGGCCCGTCTTTACGTGCTAAAAATCTGGCACCGTGCCCGGGGCCCCGCGCATCTTAGGGGCCCCGCGCCGCGCGCAACTTTTTTGTGCCTGCTTGTGAGCACTGAAAAACGTACGATTACCTTTTACATCCAAAAACGTTTAGAGATGAAATTTTTTGCTTGTCAACATTCAAAAACGTTTGGAGATGACCTCTTTTTTTGCTTGTCAACATTTTATCTTCACATGTAGGGCCCCGCAGGCCACCAGGTGCCCGGGGCCTCACACAGGTATAAGACGGGCCTGCTCAGTCCGAATAGGGGGTGAGCCCCCTCGTGGCTACGCCCAGGGTTTAATCTAGTCCGTTTCCGGGTGGAAATTGCCCTTTCCCCCCGGAAATTTTAAATTCCCCAGGAAATTTTGTTTTAATAGTCTACATTAACTAACAGCAGCCCCCTAGCTGACTTTCCCCGGATCTGTCAGTTCCCCCCGAGTCCAGTCTAGATTAAACACTGGCTACGCCAATGCTATCCTCTATGTGCGTACAGCATTGTTTTACCGCGCCGTCATCAGTAAAAAGCGGTTGCTGTATTGTTTAATACACTAGCGTCGCCACGGGGGGGGGGCAAATGGGGGCAAGTGCCCCCCAACCTGCCCAGACCACCTACCAGATTCGCACAAATCGGGTGAGAAAGTTTTCTGTGAAGGGGGGCAGGGGTTGGTAAGGAATCTGATACGCTAGCCCCTTTTGCCTTCCCCCAACCAAAAATTCCTGGCAACGCACTACAAACAGGCTATCAATTATATAATATTTTTGTTTTCTATAGAACTTGTCTTACAAGAAACCAGCTCTCTTAAACCCCTTCTTACCTCTCGTTCGATTTTTTAGACAGTTGACAGAGAACAGATTTCTGAAAGACTTTGTATAGTGTCGTTTCAAATGGCTCACCATTTTTCGGGGCATTTCGAATGCTCTAGAAAAAATTGAGGCAGAATATATTGACAATTCTAGTACGGTTTGACTCAGCTAAGCTGGGGACACAAGAAAATGTGGTTCAAATTTGTTTCATCAATCTTCTGAATTTTGCATATCTATAGCCAACTGTAGCAATAATCCTTGCATTGTCCAATGTCAAACAGGCACTAGCGTCGCCACGGGGGGCAAATGGGGGCAAGTGCTCCCCCAACCTGCCCCAGACCACCTACCAGATTCGCGCAAATCCGGTGAGAAAGTTTTCTGTAAAGGGGGGAGGCAGCGGTGTGTAAGGAATCTGACACGCTAGCTCATTTTGCCCCCTCCCAACCAAAAATTCCTGGCGACGCCACTGGTTTAATATCCCAGTAATCGAATATTTGTCTTCAGCAGCCTCACACTCATAGGTGTAAAAATTCTATTGGGTCGCTAGACTCGAGCCCCCACCTTTTGAGAGGCTATGCTAGGGAAGGGCAAATGTATACGGATTGGGTCCCTCACTTTTGCATCCAAGTTTACGCCAATGCTCCCAACAAAGAAAAAAATGGGAGTTGGAGTAAACAGAACCCCACTGTTTATGTTAAAACTGAATTGATTAAACTGGTGCTATAAAAATGGCATTATTATTACATCATCGTCATCATCGGTGCTGGTTGTTTAAAATTCAATCAATGATTGACTAAACAATAGCCTAATAAGTCTAATTGAAAGTGAACACAGCTTTATTGCAAGCGTAGTAACACTAACACATGTCATGTCAGTCTGTCATGAACCTGCTCCTGCTGGAATTAAAAATTTAACAAAAGCAAATACCAGTTGCCTACTGCAAAGCAGGCAGTAAGAAAACGCGCTGTGGCAGCATGGGCCAATTACGCTTTTATACAATAAAAAGTTTCACAAAAGATGACCAGTGAAAAAGAAGATGAAGTATTTAAAACAAGACGATTCTCCACAAAATTACCTTTCTACGAACAGAATAAAACGCGAAAATATAGAACTGCATACGTTGATTAAAGTATTAAAGTAGAACATTACATAATCATTATTAAAGATTAACATTATCAACATAATTAAAGTAGAACATTACATAATCAAGGCACAATACTATTATTATTATTATTATTATTATTATTTCTGAAAACTTTATGATAAAATTTTTCAGTAAGATTCCATTTAACCATTCAAAAATGTTCACATTTTCAAAGACCTAGCCATATTTTGACTTACTGAAGAGCTCAGCAAGATTGTTTATCACATGGAACTCACACTTTCATATTCTGAAGGAGGTACCTCCATCTTTTTGTGTACTAATCACACCCCTAGCACCGACGTCTGCACAAAGACACAACTTGTACGTAAGGTTCCTTGAATGTGACTTAAACATTTCATTTGACAAAATTCAGCTTTACGAAGCATTACGTAAAAAACACCCTTACCCATAGAGGATTGAACATTTCTTCAAAAAAATTCACTAAACTCCCACTACATGAATGATTCAGCAGTCAGCCGATCTCAAGAAACACAGGAATCTGAAGTGCACAGTGACGTCTAATTGCTTCAGAAATTTTCACAAAATGTAAAAATGTTTCAGCAGTAGCCATGATATCAAAACAGTCAGTAAGCAATGAAGATGATTGCCAAACAAAACACCCAGTGTTTATTCTAGGCCTGTTTGGAAGGGGGGGGGGAAATTCCCCTCCAAAAAAATTTGTATATGTTGGCTTGGGGGATGGAAATCCCCCCCCCCCCAAAAGCGTGGAGAGACAAATCTTGTCCCCTAAACATTTCAAACTCCCTCCCAATGTCAAGGTGGCTAGAATAAACACTAAAAGCACCGCATCACACACACACACACACTGTTAATGTTCAAGAATATGATGACTAGAAAATGTCGTAAGAAACAATCAGTAACACAATTTTCAGCCAACAAATTTCAAAACTAAATCTAAACACTCCTAAACTCACAATGACGCCAGAGTGATCAAAAAAGTCTCTTCCATCCACACAAAAATATTACTGCCTCAGATGCCACAATCCACCCCATTCACACTTTCCCCGATAATTATAATTAAACTCTGTACAATAATAATTGTAAAAGTACCCGTGCTTTTTTACCATTCCTGGTGCGGATAATAACATGGATGAGCCCCGAAAATTAGTCCAAAAGTACCCTGTTGGAGATTTGTGCAAATGATTTTAAATTATCATCACTATCACCAGGTACATGACCTCAAAACTAAAGCTAATGCATTGTAACACAGTAAAGTCCATTCACACACAGACACACACACACATAGTATATGATCATTTCCTTCTAAATAAACATAGCTGCAGCAGACGCAATGGATAAGACCTCCAGGCCTTTTTCAAGTCCACAACAATATTCTACTGTAACCTTCTAAGTCCATATTTTCAGTTTTCTGCACTGACAACAACTAGGATTTATGCGATTTCACCTCCCCAATGGCTTTAAACAACTTAAGCACGGGTTTGAACATTCAATAAAGCAGTACTAATAATAAGCACACAAAACACAGTTAATGACAAAACATGATTTACAAACAAACTTCACATGCTGCAATTCTTAGACATAAAAGTGACTTGATGCCAAAAGGCGACACGATTTTAAACACAGAGGGCGCTAAGCATGTGAACTTCAGTATTTTATAATACTTTTAAAATAATATCTGAAAAATAAGTGCAGTAATAAGCAACAAAAACTGAAATACTGCCAAAAAACTGAAATACTGGAACTACATTGTAAACAAATGTAAAAAAGTCAGAAATGGCAAATAAGAAATCATAAATATTCAATAATTGACAATGCCTAAGTCTACTTAATATCATTTAACAGAAACAGGAGTTGGGTTAACATGATCTAACTTCCCATTGGCCAAGTCAGATCACATGATCACTGGAAACCATATTGAATCCAACAAGTCTCTAGATAACACTGCTAATGAGAGAGCTAGAGCTACAAAAGATACTAACACAAGAGCTCAACAATTATCTGAAATAGCAAAGAGTGAAAAAGTGAGTTGTAGAAAAAGCTATTACACTTTAAACTAAAACAATTCAGAACAAGAAGTGAGATTCTCCTTATTCTCTTCCCACCCACAGAACACAATACTCTAGCAACAACTACTTACACATCATAACAAAACAGCTAGTACGAGAACCCCCTCCCACTCCACTCCTCCCTCTCGACAGTGCTGGCTGGTAACTACTTAATCATATAATTCTAATTTTTTAATTCCAATCACAGAAAACAATATCCAATCTTATTATTATTATTATTATTATTATTATTATTATTATTATTATTATTATTATTATTATTAAGACAATTTATATAGTGCCATGGGAAATGAAGGTCAAAGTCAAGGGCGCCTTGATTGATGGTTGTTCCAACTAAACAAACACAAAATCCTAGCGCATAAATAAGACTTCACATTCAAAATAAGCAGATCATTAAAATAAATGCAAGGCAAAATTTTGGCACAGATGGAAGCACACAGCAGCAAAACGATGGCAACAACTGTTGCACAAAGTCAAACGAAGGATCGAAACGATAGACATCAACAGAGTAACGCGTAACACAGTGATGCTCCAAGACGAGGGGAGGGGGGAAAGCAGTGCAGCGACTGAAGCCAGCTTTCCAAAACGAGACAAAATTCCCGCGCTACAACTGGATGCGATTTTTAAGCGCGGCCTCCAGGTCCGTTCGAAGATCCGCTCTTCCAGACAACTCCGATAACGGCACGGACAACCGAAGCGTGTTGGCTATCTCCCTCGTCTTTCCAAAGTATATGTCGTTGAGCGTACTTCGCATTTTGTTTTCCAGATCCTGCGACGATAACCATACATTTTATCATGTAGCATGTCTATGTACATAATACATTGCAATGCATAACACCCAACAAATAGCATAACAGATGTCCACTGTGGCATGTTCACTTCAGAGCATTATTATTATTATTATTATTATTATTATTAGTAGTAGTAGTAGTAGTAGTAGTAGTAGTAGTATTATTAATTATTAAACAAGCTGACTTATATAGGCTGGTAGTATTGCGACATATTGACACAGACGTTGTCATCAGCCAGAGTCTCTAGTTAATGTTATTTTTAAAAAGAGGAATTATAAAAGCAACTGACCTCAACCATTTTACCAATATTCACGATGTGTGAATTCGCTTCGTTGATTGGATAATCTGCCTCGTTCTGCAACAAGAAGCTCACATTTCAATGTCTCATCTGCTCCATAAAACGCAATAACCAAAGAACTACAGAACTCCAACATGAGTAAATAATATGACATAATCAAATACATCAAATCAATACAATCTGTATGCCATCAGAATAAACAAGACCTTCACATTTCCTATAGCACAATACTGCTAAAAGCACACAGGCCACATAAGAGTCCACCTATCGAGAACAATAACCACAGGTTTTATGAAGTCAGTTATTCAGAATCGATTCTCAATGTTACAATTCTAAACGAATACTGCATGCTTTGAATCAGGCTTAATATCTCTTTTAATACAAACTTACCTGTCTAGTTATGGAACCTCCAAGATGGTGAATACCCGATCGAAACTGTTCTGTCTGTAGCCAAAGCATTGCAGTCGATGTCAGTTTGTAGTGGGCCGACCGTCCGCTCGACTTTTCCTACGCCATTTTTTGGGCAACAAGGAAAGTTCATAATTCAAAACTCACTAAGTTTACCTAATTCAAATTACGAATAAGTTTCTAAAGAGAAGAAACTGACACTGGCCATTATAAATTGATAATAAATGCCATGTACCTGGGAGCATCATTCCTACCTGTGAGCATCATTCCTACCTGCAGGCATCATTCCTACCTGTAAGCATCATTCCTACCTGAGCCTCAATGACGTGGATCGAGTCCCAGCAACCCTTCACGTCCCTGTCACCACCGTCACTGACTTTCTTTATGAGAATTACGGCAGCAAATCCATGATCCAATTCCCAAGTGTAAACAGAAGAGACTCCCCCATCATAATACCTAACAACAGAAAATTACTAATACGTTTTCATGATGAGTATTGAACAACAATCTATGATCATGCTCTCATGTCCTGCAGTCAGACATTTGAAAGAGCAAATAGTCTCACTAAAATCGTAACTAATAACTAGTTTAAAGGTGCTTAAATGCAAAGAATTAATTATCTGACTATTTGTGAGAAACAGTAATTAAAAAGTCACATTGTGACCCCAGAAAAAACAAGTTGCAAAGCAAGTCAGAGATATGATCCAGTCCTGACGAATCACTAGCATCAATATGAGAATTCCTCCCGTTGAAACTGAAGAGGAAGCAATTCTGAGATCATATACATGCATCACATTTAAGATACATTGACCAGAATAGACTGGTTCCGTTTCTACACAGACCAGGCAAGACTAACAGCACTACATTGGACGCCTAGACAGATGCAGAGACACATTAATTCATGCACACGCTGGTAATAATTTCAAACATACATTTCCCTGTAATGATCAAAGGCTTCATTGGCTTCGATCTCCAAACTTCTCATTCGTTCAGAGGGAGTGGCACCATCATCAATTGGCGGATCATAAACGTTACTCCACGGAGATCTACACCAAAGCGCAGCACAACCAAAATTATTTCCCAGATTCCCAACGCTAACTAGACAATTTATATAGCGCTGCAACAGTGCAATGGCCATAGTCAAGAGTGCTTGAACTGTGCTGACATGTCAATGAGAATCGGAATACAATGATGCTGAAGACATCCATTTCCAGATTATCTCAAATCAAAAGTTACTTTATAAACCAGTAAGTTACAATCTCTTAACGCTACAATGTACAATCAATGCCAACTGTAGATAAAAAGCAAGACAAACATCAACTCAACAGCTACTAATAGAAAAATCTAAAATGCTGGAAGAATAAATAGAATAAGTCACAATCTGTCAAGGCCGGCACAATTTGGGCCACAGGCCATCTTAACAATGGTCAGGTAAAGTCTTTGATTTTCAAACTGAAGAGTTTAATCATTGAAAAAACCACAAAGTGATTATTCATACCTGATTTCTCACTAGAATTACAGGCAACAGATTTCCCAAAATAAGTAATGTTGATTGTATTAGTCAATATTTTGAAGAAATGTTCCACTTCAATGGCTTAAGGACTCTTAATATAATCTGTCAATCAGATGAATTATGATATAAAACATCTCTCAAATCTCAAACACCTTCAAGATGTTACCTGTATGAGTCACCATCTCGGTTGTAGTCGCAAAGAAGATAGTTTCTTCCCACGGTTTTATCAAAAGCAATTTTCAAAGGCTGATCAATTGAAGAGAGAAGGTCTTCACATAACTCTGGCACCTGAAAAGCATTCAAAGAAAATGCATGACAAAAGCAGGATTTCCAAAATGATATTTCCACAGAACATGAAAATATTTAAGCAAAACATACAGATTCATAGAAATATTTTCATATAAATATTTGAGATAAATTTGAAAATGTCTGCAAACCTTATGTCTGATTTGAAAAATACCAATCTTTAAATGGGTTAAATCCATAACTTTTATTCACTCGACACCTATTTATTTGTGTGTGCAGGTGTGCGTGTGTGTGTGTGTGTTTATGTGTGTGTGTGTGTGTGACTGTGAATTTTACAGCATCAATACAAGATTATTCAGTATGCACTCTACCAAATCAATGAGTTCACACAGATTTTTTTCAACTCTCTGAGGAGGAAGACGCCTCATCAGGTCAAGTGCACAGTCCAACTGGCTCTGCATTTTTTGAACTAAACCTGAAATCAGAATATAAAGGTTTTTTCTACATTCCTTTAAACAATCAAAGATGTCACAATAGTTTCAGCAAACAAGTGAATTTCTTTCAAGAACTCTGTTTGAGATCCATCTCATTTAGCTCAAACGTTAGACGATGTACCTTTGCCCTTGACAAAAGTATTCCATTCATTTGCACTCGTACAATAATGAAACTCTTCACATATAGGTTTTAACCAATGTAAAAGTCTTACCTTAAATTACCTAATCAAATATATTAAAATCAATGCTTGTACTTGTAAGATAAGCTCTAACTGTTCTGCTCTATTATGTGATCGCTAGTTATAAAGTTCCCATTTAAGTTTGACCTCTTATTGCATTCCATTTAATCGGCTGAAGGTATATATTTATTTATTTAACAACTTTGTACCTTAATTACCGTCTCGGCGAGATAATTTGCGGCAATGGTAACTAACTAGATCATCTCATAATGTTACAATATGGCCTCCACTTTTACGTACCGAACAAATACGCGACTGGCGCAACATAAATCGCAAGCCGACTTCTAGTGTCTACCAAATCCTGCGTATAGAAATGCGAACATATAGCCAAAAAATCGTCAACTTTACATCAGGTATATAGTAAATTTATATTAAAACTCTCCAAATATTTTAAACAATTTTTTACCAATTTATAAGAAAAAAAATCCTTAAACCGGAAGTCAACAAATTATATGGCGCAATCATTTGTAGCATCGGACTACTGTGACAATCAAATCCTTTAAACGAACAATTTATATAGCACAGTAACAGAGTAAAAAGCGCTTTACACATTGCACTTGTATGAGCTGTCGAACAGGTGCGTCTTAAGTTAACAAATAATCGATGTTAGTCTCGTTGGTCAGAGTTTGCCCAAAAGCCTGCTTTCTACTCTGCAATTTGTTCTATATGCCGCGGTTCGTCCTGTGGCTAAAATTCGTCGCTCATCAGACATCAGATTTTGTTATCAACAAATTAGTTAGCTCGCTAACTCAAGCCGATTCCAATCGGACACTCCTTATCACTTTCAACGACCCTAAACAGGTCGTTCGACATTTAATTTACTATATCTTGGAAATATGACCGATTTACTTAGTTACTTACGTCGATAGACGAAATTTGCCAGAGTGGCCATAGAATTTACTTCTAATTCCTATAATCGATAAACGGGTGACGAACAAGAAATCGATTTAGTAAAACCTTTATTTCAACATGCATTCAAAATGGTGCGATATGAAGAGGAATCATTTCAAAATTCAACTTTTACTATATTCATGTTACATAGAGTAGCAGATCAAGCAGATTCTATATGTAGCGCAGCCTGTCAAAAGACAAAGTGACTGAAACTGAAAATCGAAACCGAAAGACTTCAAGTTTCGATGACGTAATATATATAAAATTAGCAAGTCCTCGTCAGCATAATCCTCCCATATAGGTGGTCGCCTGGGCTTTGTCGCATCAGATTATTGAGCTGCAGGCGAACTGGAGATATCTCGATAGGCAGGAGTATAGCGTATACGCATTAATAGCTAATTATTTATCTGCTAATTATTGTTAGTTCATGTTTTGTTTGATCCGTACATTAGGCATTTCGAATTGAAGTTGTATACTGAATTTTGTAGCTTAAAGTCACTGTGTCTTAAACTGGAAACTTGCATCTGGGCTACTTCAATTCTGCTAATTAGGTATAATTTTGAAAAATGCAATGTCTAGGTCAGGGGTATCCAACTAAATTTCACGAAGAGCCTAATATTTTATTACTGGTGCCCAAGGGCCAGGTGTATACATTTTTTAGTTAGCAAAAATATAGTTTGTTAGTAATAGAAAACAAGTAAGTTGAAAACAATACATTTAGATATATTGTTATGTATTTTTATGCGCTATAGAAATCCACGAGATTTTACTTTACTTTACTTAATGTATTAAAAACATTTATTGATAGTTCCACTATCTTCATGGGCCAATTTCACACCCCCTGGCTGGTCAGATCTGGTCCGCGGGCTGCCTATTGAATACTCTTGGTCTGGATGATATAATGTAGTTTTATTTAAAGACCCCATGCCTTTTATAGCACCCTCAAAAGTTTTTTCCTAGATACAACAATATCTTAAAACTGAAACAAAACTAGGTTTAGATCTAATTACTGTAGATTTATATTATTATTGGATCTGTTGCCATGATGGGTAGATATTTGATAGAGATGACTGTTCTACTTCTGCAGTAATTAGTTCGTGAAGTGCAGTGAATTGATCACTCGAGTCAAAAGCAGCAATGGCAGGTGAAGAAAATGATGAGCAGCCACTTCTACCACCGGACAATCAAGGAGAGACAGCAGCTGCTGTGCCCTGGTTAGTTTGCTGTTTCTCCTTACTTCAGGACAACTTTGATTCTTCTTCTCTGTTTGCTCCATAGATTATATTAATGCACTGAATCATGTATGTGTGTAGTCTGATGATAAAGATAATTATTATTATTCACTTTTATAGCACCAGTTTTAACACTCTCAGGGTATCAATTGATGATACTCCAAATCCATCCGTAAAAGACCAGGTTATTCCAGAGATCAGTGTCTGTGGGAAATAGCGCAACAGACTGGACAGGAGATATTCTTATATACTTTTACAATAATTTACAGTAACTTTGCACACAGAGAAGTACATTTATAGCAAATGATTCTTTGTTACAGGTACAGGCGAAGGGGTATCTTGGGGGCTGCCATTGGCACTGTGGTCGGCGCTGGAGTAGCCGTTGTTGCTGCTCCACTCGTAGTCGCAGGATTGGGATTCGGTGCCGGGGGCATTGTGGCCGGGAGTTATGCAGCATCCATGATGTCGGCTGCAGCTATAGCAAACGGAGGCGCAGTGGCTGCCGGAAGCAGTGTGGCAATCCTCCAGTCCATTGGAGCAGCTGGTTTTGGCTTGGCCGGACTGCTGGGGGTTGGAGCTGCCGGAGCAGGGGTAGGGGCAGGGGTAGGGGCAGCAGTTGGAGCAGGTGCAGATGTGGTAATGGATGGAATACAGAACAATGGGGATGCAGGTGAAGGCGGAGGAAAAGAAAATTCTGGTACAGAGCGGCTGTCAAATGACGCAACTGCTCACTCAGCAATGGGCAAAGTGGAATTGATAATCACGGATTCATCTGGCAACAGTCATTCTTTCACGGTGACTTTGGACGAGCCTCTTCAACGAGTATTTACTAAATTCCGCGGTATCCGTGGTCTGGCACCTGGAACCGTGCGATTTGAATTGAACGGAGTGAAGCTCGATGGAGGCAATGCACTACGTATGATTGGCTGGAAAATTGGAGATGCTGTGGATGCTATTTTGCTCTGAAATGCATTCAAATCAAATCTCAATTGATGCAAATGTCAATTGTCTGACTTCACAAGTTCAATGTCTTTTATGCATAATCAATAAGTGCCAGTACGTTTCTTTAATTGCTTCATAATTGCTTACAGTAGCGTCATTTCACACTTTTCTTGGGGAGGCAAGATAATTTTGTGCCAAATTTTTTGCAATTTTGGCAGCTTTTGGGCCAATTTTGGCAAATTTGCAATTTTTGAATATTTTTTGGCAAATTTTTGCGATATTTTGCACATTAATACATTATAAATTATTTTTTTCATTTCCTGGGGGGCCACGGTCTAGCTCCCCCCAAATGACGCCCCTGATTGCTTATATAATTGATTTCACATGTTTGAATCTATTATTGCTAGTCTAATATTTATTTAAGGTGATGGCTTTGCCTTCTGTGTATTTTACGTTTAAACTTTCTGAAGTGTAGCTTGTTATTGTATTCTATGGAAATAACTTTCTTAATCCAACACCAAAATGCATTTTGTTAGGGACATAAAAATCTATTAAGTATGCTATAAATTCAATGAAATTGTGATTACATGCTAAATATAAGGTTGGAATTATTTGTGCTAAGTGCAAAGTTGCCCATTAACATGGTTATCATAGTCCTTTAATATTTTTTAGTCTAAAAGATAATACAATTTATATTCAATCATTCACATGAAGATAATTTACTTAGCTATCCTAATGTAGGTCAATGTACATTGCTGAGACTCTATTCAAATTTTGCAGCAGATTTACAGAACGTCAAATCCATTGGAAATCTCCATGCTATTACCCCTGGAATTCATCCTGATCTTTCAGACTTGTGAATGCAAAAATCAAACATAATTCTTGGTGTTTGGAACTTGTAAAGTTGATTGCAGCTACAAGAAACCAGCTAAGATGGTTCTCTTTAAATTTGATAAACCCATTACTATTCCTCCTACTCCTATGGTAGCACAAATTTCGCAACATTATTGCAATCACATTTATGATTAAAACCGTTTGTCACATTAAATAAGTTTATTATCACACTTTTCTCAAAGGTTCACTATAAACAACAGACTAACTGTTACACTGTAAACATTTAGTTATGCACATTAAAGCATAGCAATTGTCTTTTTCACAGTTTCTTTAGTTGTTTGGCATTTTCCATCAATAGAAAAGTGCAGATTATTTAGCACTGTAACCATAGCAAAGGCCAGTCACTAGTGCTGTTGACAACGTTGATAATGACCTGAAGAGACTCCGATGTGATGAAAAAGTTCGTTGCTAATATGTAAACTGGCGGTGAATCCACGAGAGATTGGTCGTCCACGATAGAATTGTATCTCTGGAAGTGCAAGGAATTCTCGGCTTTTTTGGTGGTGACCAGTGTTTATTCTAGCCCCCTTGACATTGGGGGGGGGGGATTTTGAAATGTTTTGAGGGGGACAAGGTTTGAGTTTCCACACGTTTGGGGGGGGGAATTTCCATTCCCCCAGCCAACATCTAAAAAAATTTGGGGGGAATTTTCAAACTTTGGGGGGAAATTCCCCCCCCCCCTAAGAAGGCCTAGAATAAACACTGGGTGGTGGCGAGTTCCCAAGAAGCGTTGGATAAATGACTTCTGACCAAACGGCAGTCGAGTTGACAAGACGGCATATTAGACACAAAATGAGCAGATGATCTTCTTTAATCTTCCGAGGGTTGGTCACACTATGGACTATCCGTTTCCATTGCTGTCTATCATTAGTTGCCCTCATGGCTTGATATGTTAAAAGTCCCGTCCAAGTTTGGATGTTGTTGAGCCAGGTTATCAATGGCCTGAACGATAAGCTGGTTTGTCGCAAGCGTTAGTAAGTTGAGATAGACCGATGCTTCGAAAATACGAAGGGGATTGTGAAAGTAAACTGGTTAAAACTTAAAACCAGTTTGGAGTAGTTTCGTCCATTTCCGAAATTTGCGAAATCTTTAGCCTACAACTCAAGTTTTTCTCAGTGTGCCCCAAGCACGAACCATTTTATTCCAGAAATGAGGTTTTCAATCAATATGCCCAATTCTCGGGAATACCTTTGCGACCTGTGCATAATCCTTATATACTATTATTATAATCATTATGGGCCTGTGCATGCATAGATTTATTATAATACACATACATATATAATGATATTAAAGTCTATGTGTGCATGCGCCTGTGTCCTCTCTAATCGCTTTAGAAAAGCGCAAGCGGCAACCTTATTGAAACCAAGTGAAAGACGAACTTTGTTGACAGAATTAATTTGTGCTATTTTGCTTTTAAATTGTTTTATTTCATTTGTCTTTTATTTAATAAATTTATATTAAAATTACGGATCTAATGGCAGAAATCCTTCTATTGATTAAAAGTGCGTGTTTTTTGTTGGTGATCGTGAGTTTCTCGCTGTTTGTTCAATTCGGCCGAGGTACACCGTATATGTCGTTTGGGGATAATTTAGAAAATTTCATAAAATGATGCTCTACTCTTTTAAGAAAATACAATTAAATTTGTTTGAAATAAAAATAAATCTTATGAAATACTGCATATATATCTAGAAAATTATCGTATCAGGACTGTATTTCGTTATCTGGTTTTGTGATAACTCATATAACCATTATGCAATAACTGTTAGCAAAATATCATCAGTAATGATAATAAAACTATGTAATTTAATTACTGGATTTTAAATGGCTTAGTAATTAGAACACAGTCTAGCCATTTCTCATTTTGTGTCATATTCCAGGCTGTAAATTAAAATCAGAAGAATCACTGCATTGTGATATTTTTAGCATACTTTATTTGAGCCGTTACAGGGTATTCTACTTTATTGTGTATAATGAGACACTGAAAATAATGTTTATAGGAAGTGTTGAGATTGTTAAGCCATACTATCCGCTTTACATAAAAGCCGGCGGTAATCTCACAATTTCCTGTGAAATCAAGGCCACACAATCCGCAGCAGACTTAAGATGGGTTCAACAAACACCGCTGACATCCTGGATAGACAGCCCAGTTACGGCAGTTCTTGGATCGAACATCATTATCCAGTCATTTCGAGAGGAACCATCCAGGTTCACAAGAACCACTCTCATCAAGCTTAACATGTCACTCCTTGACCGCGGTACTTACATTTGCAAGGACGACACAAGCAGCTATGCTGTTTGGGTCATTGTTATTTATAGTAAGTATGTCAGTGGCATAGCTGTTTTGCCATCAAATAAAAAGTTAACTGTTAATTGTATATTTTGATATGTTTCTGATTTTCTTGGGGTCAGTTAATTTGATTCAGTTCATTTTGATGTGTATGGACTGTTAAACAGCAAAGCACTACTTTGGCTTTTGTACTAATGCTACTTTTTTATATAGAGATTCACAGCTAATGGAAAGTAAATATGAACCTATTTGCTAATGTTATTCGCTTCCTTTGATTTATCAGGGGCACAGTGGTAGGATTCTTGACGTGCCACCGGAGGGTAGTGGGTTCAAATTTGACCTCTACCTTTGACAAGTTGTTCGCCCTAACTTACTCTGCACTTGTGATTCTTCACTTTGTGAATGACTTAGCAAGTGTTAACAACCATGCAATAATAATAATAATAATTATTATTATTATTGTTGTTGTTGCATGCACAGCAAGACCATAATGTGAATGGGTGGAACATAGTGGTTCTCACACAGTACAGATCCTACTGAACCATTCTACACTGTGCTATTATTGTTATTATTATTTCTAAATCCTGTTTTTGTTATTGTTAAATCAATCATTTTACGACTTGCAGTTGAACAATAGGATTTAATTTGAAGTATTTGCCATTTATTGTGTTAGATAACATTGCTGCAATTTATAATGGTAGATAACATTGCTGTAAATGATGATATTGTAATATTAAAAAATTATCTTCATGTTAAATTCTTGATATTCAGTGTTTTTGTGTGGTCATAATGTAGTTACTGCTCAGAATCGAACACACCTTTCTTCTGAGGACAAACCTCTGATCCTTGGCTGCAATATCTCTGGCTTTGACAGTAACATTCCTAAGATCGTCTATGATTGGACGTTCAAAGAATTGTTTATTTCGCATCCTAACAGTACCACTGTTCGCCATTCTGCTATACTTCAGGCACCGGTTGACAAATACAAAGTGAAGATGGAAAATAACGAACTTCAGCTTCAGATCCATGATCCAAGTGAGGAGTTGATGATATGATATATATCAATATGATATCTTTATTTTGATTCTGTAATATCAATATTTTGCCTAATTTTGTTGGTTACTTCTTTTCTTTTAAGTATTTTCTGATATATAGCATGAAAATATTTTGAGCTGCCTGATCAAATAACTATGTTTGATTTAAGATATAGTCTTAGTCAGTTAGCCAAAGTCTTGAGTAGGTTGCAGCTTGTGCGGCAACCATAATTAAACTTTGGTAAATCAACTCTAATGTCCAGTTTACCAGTTTTTAAAAATGACCAGCGGTAGTCCTGGTCATTTGACAGACGGTCAATGGAACAGTTGGTGCACAGTTGAGCAGCCATGCAACCAGAGGGTTGTAGGTTCAAATCTGTCCCTAGCTACTGGTATTATTATTATTATTATTATTATTATTATTATTATTATTAATTCAGCCGGTTCACTGTACTTGCTAGTAAGGTTCATATAAACTTTTTAATATTTTGCATTTTGGAAGCAATGATGTACAGTAGTCTTAACCTGACATCATCTGAATGGTTGTTGTTGTTTAGTTCCAGTCAGGTTATTTCGCTGGTTCTTAGATACACTTTCCTTGAAGAAATGTGGAATATTAGAAAATGTTCCATTTCTACTGATAACGAATAACTTGCCTGTCTATGAAACTTGAATTGCATTTATATGTATTACTGTTAATGCAGATCATAATTTTTGTTTTTCTGGTATGTACTCTTGTATGGGTTCCTTAATTGTTTTAAACATCATGTAACTTATTTAACATCTCCTATTAGGGTCCCTTGTAAAGCGCTCTTGACTTTAGCCTTCACAATGCATATTGCACTATATGAAATTGTCAGTAATAGTAATAATAATAATAATAATAATAATAATAATAATGATAATAATAATAATAATAATAACTATTTTCCTCTTATTATTATCTTTGCTTCAGATTACAGAGATGGAGGAACTTACAAATGCATCTTCACTCTTGGCACCAACTTTGGTCCCATAACATTTTCAGAATCTGTTTACGTTGACGGTGAGCTATTTCTTCTTGCAAGAAACCATTCTACCTATCTTACTTATCGATCATTCGTCATGGGTGCGTGCTCGCTCTGCATAGAATGTCAACTCAGCTTATTGTCTGCTGGCATTTGTTGCACTTAATTGTTTATGGTATGCAGTCATATGTGCCATGTTGAGACCATTTTAACATTTCCTCAGATGTTATAACCATTCAGACATCGTCTTGGTATAATCTTCTGTGTGTTTTATTAATGAAAGGCATTGATTGTAGTAAGGGTAGGAGACAAATATATCAGTGACCGAAAATATGAAGCCGTTAAGTTTGACCGTGGACTTTGCCAGGGATTTGAGTATATAGTGGTTAGGATTTAGAAATTCTGCGACATTAAGTGACGTATGAGAAAATTGGGGGTGACATTATGTGAATTTGACTGTATTTGAGCAGCGTATTACTCAAAACGATGCTATGATTTGTTTTTATTAATCGATATTGTTGTCAGGCTAAAGTGAGACCGTGCCCGTAAGGTTTACCTGTTACTGTCTTTGTGTTAGGTTCTCGCTTGAAGCCCGGGAACTCCGGAGTGAAGATGTCCATTTCATTTTGCTCGGTTGTTGTCACTGTTGTCGTGGTTTTCCTGTCGTGCAGCGGAAACTTGCTGCTGCGACCAATTTCTTTCCAATGTTCCTAAGTTGTTACGTTGGTTGTTGCTCATTACGACGTTATCTCCGCTGAACATTATTCCACTGTAATGCTCCAACTTTCACTTGCAGATATTCTGGATGGTGACGATGGGTTTCTAGTATTTAAGTACTCTGTACTTCCTTTGCATTTAATCAGATCATGTGTACTAGTCAGGTGATTGTTTCAAACTGATAATTAATTTCACTGCGCATGGATTGTGATGTACAGTACTTCAAACAAAATTGAAATATTTTCCTTAAATGATGGTATTTTTTTGAAATTTCATCTTTAGTTACTCAGGTGTTTCTGTTTTTTATGGTAGATATTGATAATTGTAACTTACTAACCTGAGTACATTGGATCTGTATAACTGCTCGTTTGTTGTTTCTGTATATTCAAATTGAATTGACTGTGTAGTATTTAATGTGACATTAATTAACCTGCTAAGTTAAGATATTTATTGGTGGAAACTCTTTTATGAAAATATCAGCTGTTCTTCTTTTATGAAAATTGTTTTTTAAACAGCATTATTAATCCATGAATGATGTAAGTTCTTTGACAAATGTAGCAAAATTTTTATTACTATATTATTCTAAACTTTGGTAATTCTGTATTCGTTTAGAGTGAGTATTGCCTGGCATTGCACTAGCAGACCTAGTTCCGTTCTGTGGCAGTGGTTGTATGTGTTGAGATGGGTTCCTGCTGTTAAGATATTCATATCTGTGAGTCTGAGTGTTGAGGAGTTGAACTAGTTGAACCAGTTCTACGTTGTCTTACCTAAATATAATCAACACTTCAATGATTCCCACTGATTTTTTAATATTAACTTGTGTTTTTTTGTGTATTTTATTTTATGATAATTCTTTAATCAAACTATGGAATCGTCGTTAAAGTTTATTTATATTCTTATTTACGGTTTGCGAACAGCTGTTCCTCGGGTGACTTTGTTTTGGCGCAGCTGTTGCATTGTGCTGTTATAGTTAAATGGTCTCTTCAGTTTAACCCTTTCCCAGCGGCGTTTTTTTCTCAGTATTTTCCCCAATTCTCTACGGTGAAGCACTACCCTCATATCAGCTGTTCTCCATTCAAGCCCTGAGAACAAACAGCTACTGCAGTACTACTTATGAAAGTGCTGTATAAATTCATGACATTTCATTTACTTACTTACTGTTTGAATGAGGTGGCATTGATGGTGGACTACAAACCTAAAGAGATGTCTGTTGTGTTCAGTGTACGATTCGAATGCAATGCTTTTGTTTCAGTTAAAGTTTTGTAAGTGGTTAATATTTAAGTTTTATGCAGATGATGATTATATGATTGCCAGAGAACTTTAGTATTTTCTTCGCTCGATTTCTCTCTCAGCTGAATTTTCATCTCATGTAACAAATTGTACTTTTAAAGTGTGCCAAGCAGTTTGTATAAGTTTATATATATTGTAGGAACTTGGTTGCAGATAAATTAAACTTTGTTTGAGTTCTGTTGTTTAAGTTTTAGAAAACAAACCAAACAAACACTGTATAAGACGTTATTACGGTCCCATCTAGAATACGATGTTCAGGCTTGGAATCCATTTTTCAAATAACATATAGAACTTTTAGAAAAAGTGCAAAGACGAGCAATGAAGATGATCAATGGATGCCATAATTTAAGCTACGAAAAAACACCAATATTGTGGACTGACAGCTTGAGAAAGGAGAAGAGAGAGGGGTCTTTGATAGAAACATACAAAATAATGACTGGGAAAGTAGATGTCATGCGATCGATTAGAAGCCACGTGTGTAGATTGTTTAAGCATGCAGAGAGCGGGACGAAGAAAGAAACAAATATCTTTAGTGCATGAGTTGTGAACAAATGGAACAGTTTGGACGAGGTGGCTGTGAAGGTAGAACCAATGCTTTATACAGACAGGAGAAAGATTTTTCCCAAAAAACCTCCCCTCCCCCCCAATCCCAGCACCTACACAAATTTTGCATTGAACTGTGTCTTTTCCCCTCCAACCAAGTCGATTCCCCCTCTTCCTCCCCCAGAAAGCCTCAAACCCCCCCAAGGCCTGAGTTTGTATAAAACACTGGGTAGAACAGTAAACGGATTCAAATGTTATCTGGGAAAGCTAGATTACTATAGTCAGTGTTTATTCTAGGCCTTCTCTTGGGGATTCTCCCCCCCCCCAAGTTTTAAAATCCCCCCATTGTTTTTTATGTTGGCTGGGGGAATGGAAATTCCCCTTCCCCCCAAAAAAGTGTGGCGACTCAGACCTTGTCCCCCCAAACATTTCAAAATCCCTCCAATGTCAAGGTGGCTAGAATAAGCACTGACTATTGTGGTTTTCACACGGGTTAACTTGACCTCCTAAAACACGTCTGTCTCATGGCCCAGTGCAGAGGCGTATCTAAGGGAGGGCAGGGGGGTACACATGTCCCCGGGCGCCGAGGTGAGGGGGCGCCAAAAATTTGGATATTTGGGTAAGTGAAATCACTGAAATGCACAATAAAGTAGAAGAAACACTTGCGAGGACCTTTTTTTGCTCGTCAGCACTATATGAAGAGAGAGTTGAGGGGCGCCGAAAACGACGTGAGGACCTTTTTTGCTTGTCAGTTATTAGGGGCGCCAACGTACACTTTGTCCCCGGGCGCCGAATTCCCTAGATCCGCCTCTGGTAGTTTAAAAATGTCCAATTTACGCAATAGAGAATATCACAGGCAAACTTTTGAATGCCAAGCACTTTTGATATAAAAGAGATAGTGCCCTAATTTTTCAAAAATACTTGATTACTATGTGCTCTTCACTTGCCTGTCAAAAGTGCTAGCCATTCACACGTCTGCCAATACCATTCTCTGTAGTTTAAAAATGTCCAATTTACGCAATAGAGAAAACCACAGGCAAAATTCTGAATGTCAAGCACTTTTGATTTACAAGAGATAGTGCCCTAATTTTTGAAATTTACTGGATTTATAGACCGATGCCAAGAGGACATGTCAAGGTCGTTCAGTGAGAAGGTCAAGGGCATTCTGAGAGCCTGACCTTTTGAAATGACAATCATTCTTTAGAGTCTTCGTCCACCAAATGAGTTTGCCAAGCACTTTGACGACCATTTGCAAGAGGAATGCGTCTCAGGCACAAGATGTTTGTTTACGTACCGCTTAATTTCAACGAACAAACAAAAAAAGACGCCTGTTTAGACCCCCGAGATCTCGCACGAAACGAGAGTTGGTCGACTAAACGTCGAGTGGACTTACAGTAGTGTTATATAATGAGAGACTCTCTTTTCCTTCGATGGTTCAAAACGAGGAAACCAAATTAAGAAACGGAAAAGATGCGTTTTCTCCCGATGCATGGGTCAATTAACAGTTTGGCGTTTCTCACCGGTGCAGTTGCTTCAATTGTCTCTGCTGTCAGTGCTTTCATTGCTAGTGTGTCTGCCGCTACACTATATGGCGCCATATAATTTGTCCTTAGAAAACAACACGATAATCAATTCTCTGTTTTGCAGATTTACATTTGACATAATCAGTGGCGCCTTCAGGTCAAAAAATGGGAAGACCATAAAAGCGAACACAACTATCCCATTTTCTCTTTTAATAGGATGATAGGATGTTGGAAGGGGCGTGAGGGGTAAGCCGTCGTAAGATCTGGTGTTGAACTATAGGGCTAGTTCAGGGGCGGAGCTAGGGTGTCCAGCTGGCGTCCGGGGACAAAATATACTGGTGGCACCCCTCAATCTGACGAAAATCCTAAGAAGCCAAAAAAGGGCGCCACTCTGCCCATTTGGCGCCCCTTTATTCAGCTTCGCGAATACCCTGACAAGCAAAAAAGTCATCACCCGTAGCG
>CM030846.1:965000-1100000 GCA_018105865.1 Metaphire vulgaris
ATTGGAATTTCCTTCGGCAGTGGCGTCACTAGGAGGTGCGGGGCTGCGCGCCGCACCGGGTGACACCACTTAAAGGGATGACACCCAAACAAGGGTGACCTTTTTTGCTTGTCACGGTATCTGAAAAGGAAATTAAACTACTATAAAATATAAGGAGATGACCCTTTTTTGCTTGTCACGGCATCTGGGAAGGAAAAATTAAGGAAGATTTAGAAGATGATAGGTGACACCACGAATTTACCGCACTGGGTGACACCAACCCTGGGGACGCCACTGTCCTTCGGGAAGTCAACCCGTCCCCTCTCCCGGAAGTCTAGTGATCGTATCCGGTGCGAAAGTCTCGTCATTCGACGGTGTAAAACACAGCACTGGACCGTAATATGCGGACGTCTTAATGCTTATATTGACCGGAGCGTTATAGTTATACATACGGAAGCCGTGTTGTGCCAGAGTGCGTTGGTGTGATTAATGTCAGCGCTAGGTTCACTGTAGGCCTACACAGGGCATCGTCATTAGGCCTTATAATATATCGACGAGTAAGCTGAAACCATGGAATAGAGTTGACACACAGCGTTCTGTTTGACGTCTATACATTGATCACGCGTCGTGTATAAACAGTCATGTTTGCATGACGCGCGGCTAATGTGATTGATCTTAGCGTGTGGATACGGTAAGCTTCCATTCATTAAAGCGGACTTCATGTGACCGTGTTAGCCGAGTGCGCGTGCTAAAAGGGTTTTATTGTATTGCGAGAGCAATGTACAATGTACGTGCGTCGAGTGTCGCTGTAATGGATTACGTGTAATGGATTACGTGTTATGTCCGATTCAAATAATGCGGGCGGAATAATACTTTTCCAGGACGCACCTGACGATGGAAGGAGTCTTCCCAGGAGCGATAGAGAACGGCGATCACGGGTTCCGATCCGGAGGCTCTTTGTCCGGGTCCGGGTCCGTTCCTTTCCATGTCCGCGCTTCTTTCGCCGCTCGTCGTCCGCGTTTGGAGGGACTCAGAATAGGCGTCCGTGTGCACTGCTTCATCCGGGGACCAACCGACCTCATCCGTCACCCCGTTGACCTCTGACCGACGACCGTCGACGCCTGCGTACGATCCCGGAAGTGACGTGGACGGACGCGACGTGGATGTGACGTCATCGGGCGACGATCGTCTGTTTGCGGTTTCGGTCGAAATGACAGCGGTTAGTCCTCCTGTGCGTCTACGTGACGTCAGATTAATTACGCTGACGTAATCGCTGTCGTCATCATTCGGCAACGATGACGACTTCCGGGCGATTTTTTCATATCCGGTATGATCCGAAAGATAACGCGTGACGTCACTTTCCGTGACCGCTTCCCGCCGCCCTTCTTCCGCAGGTAGAGCGGCGACGGATCCACTGAGACCGCCAGAGGGCGACGAGTCTTTGGTTTCCACGTCAACCGACCGTCGATCCCGCCTCAGTCCGGTTCCGTTGGCCTTTGAGCGTCCTTCTCTGTCCTTCCGCTTCGACTCGACGGCCTCGGTTGCGTTGGCCTCTGAGGGACCGCTGTCCTTCCGCTGCGGCACGTAGAGCACGTGGATCTGGAGGCACGGGTACTTGGACGCGCAAGTGTCGAATACGCTGAGATGTTCGTCGCACGAGCAGACGTTCGGATGGAACGAGGAGTTGACGACGGAGCAGACGACCGCCGGCCACGACCGGGTCAGTTCGAAGGGCAGGACGACGGTGAACCCGAGGGCGCACAGCAGGACGCTGCCGATGAAGATGAAGACGGCGCCGAGGCAGAAGTAGTTGATCGTTATCTTCGCCGTGTCCGACATCGCCTTCTGTTTGCTATCGCCGATTATTCAAAAGGCGGCGGCGGCAACATTTCTATGTCGTCAGAGTTTCTCTCTCTCTCTAAGTCTAATTCTTCACAAGAGCTTCATTCGATCGTCACTTAAGACCAGGGTCATTTCTAGGATTATCAATTCGGGAGGGGGAGTGTCGGTAAATTATGGGGTCCTCTGGCAATAAAGTCTTTCAAGCAAAAAAGGTCATCGCATATCTGAAATGGGGGGTCGGTCGGTCTCAAATGGGGGGTGTGTGTTGGGGATGTTATGGGTGTTTAAGAATATCTCTGCTTAAGACGATTGAATAATTTTATATAATTAAGAGCAACAATCAACAGAAGAACTTCGTTATAACGGACTCGGTTATAACGCACACTCGGTTATGAAGTAGGGCCTGCCACCACGTACGGTCCCGAGTGGTGCGCTACCGTATGGATGGTATTGGATATAACGCTCCTTGGAAATAACGTACCCACTTTTACAGACCCGCTAAGAACGTTATAACGAAGCTCTACTGTATTTAGATGTTGCATGCCACTGACCGATAAACTAATTGATCAAAAAAATCGGTCGTGAAGCAAAACAGACCCCGAGACATATGGGATATGTCTCTGCTATTCTTCGTCCACAGGCTGGTCAAATTCTATCAAACATTCGATCGCAGACCAGTTGGAAAATCACACCAAAGAGTTCAACGCGAAACCGTATCGTTTCGTTAAATTATCAGGACCGACAAAAAAGTCGCAGGACATTAGACAAGTAAAAATGTCTATGTGGAATTTATCCGAATTTTAAACACAGTTTAGTCAGTTTAACACGAGACAGAGTTTGGTTTGACTTACGGCTCCCAAGAGCGGTTCTTTTATCCGTTCATCGAGTCTTTGCAACGTAGATTTCCCTAAATTCAGACCAAAGTTTCGTGTTAATTAAATACAAAGACATCCCCAACGAAACAACAAATAACACGCGGTGACGACGACGCTATAGAAATCGTGTTCGAAAACGAGGCAGCGGAGAGCTCAGCAGCAGGTAGTCTGCTGGAAGAGACAAGCTTTCGAAATGCGTCCACGTGACACCGAGAGAGAGAGAGAGAGCGCTCTTCATCGCCGCCTTCAGCCTCTTCCTGGAACAGAGGCTGCTGCTGTGAGTCGTCCGCTGAGCGCTCGCTTGCTCGCTCGGACGCCTCTTTGACGTCGGCGCCGAATGTTAATCAGACGCTGCGCAGACGATTCGACGACGACGACGACGACGACGACGTCGACGACGACGACGACAACGACGACGAGCAGACGAAACACTCGAAAACGACAAAGGAAAACTGCACCCGATATAGGATGAGAAAACGCAGGAGAGGAGATATACTCCTGTTCTACTACCACTCGCGCCAAGCACCACTCTGCTTGACGATTTGATTCTCTCTCTCTCTCTCTCTCTCTCTCTCTCTCTCTCTCTCTCTCTCTCTCTCTCTCTCTCTCTCTCTCTCTCTCTCTCTCTCTCTCTCTCTCTCTCTCTCTCTCTCTCTCGGCGTCGTACTGGATCCAGTACTTTTTGATCTGGTTTCCTCGAAACGAAGCGAAGATTCTTTGGGGAAAATGAAGGCGAAAGAGCCGTTCAATCCTCTCCACCTCAGCTTTCGGCGGCGTCAACGGCAACTGCAGGCTTAGACAGGGACGGATTATTACGGGGGATTGGGAGTGGGTGGGGTGGGCTGGGGTGGGGAGAGAATGTCACGAATCGCATGTCACGGATTCAGCTGAGAACTAATCAGCGCCAGTCGCTGCAGGGTCTACGATAGAAACTAATTCCAGAAAATTGCGTCAGAGAGAAAAAGGCCGTCGGAGAAAAAGCAGCTGCAAAAAAACAGACTAAAAATCGATCGAAATTTCGGAGAGAAGAAGTCAAAGTCCAGTGGCGGTTCCAGGATTTCTTGGTTGGGGGGGGGGGTGAAATGAATTCATAGGAAGTTGCTGAGGGGATGAAGAGAGAACGAAAAAAAATCAATAAACTTTGCCGAAAAAGGCTGCCAAAAGGAAAATTTTTCCCTCTGATTTTATAACACTTTTACCAAAAATAGGTTGACAAGCAAAAAAAATCGTCATCCGCAGTTTTTTCGCTGTAGTTTTACTAGAATTTTACCCCCGAAAATAGGGGGGGGGGTTCACGAGCGAAAAAAGTCAGGAAGTCTGGTGGGGGGTTGCATCCCCACTCATCCCCCACGTTGAACCGCCACTGTCAAAGTCTATCAATTGTCTTTCGTCAGCCAGTTGAACGAGAGTCAAGATCTCCTACCCAGGGACCAGAGACGTCATTTCACTGTTTTTCGGGGGTGGGGGTAAGACACTTTCGACCTGAAAAGTTACAAGTTTGCGAAAAAGTTGACGACCTATTTTTGCTTGTCAGCCGTTTATAACGGTTAGTTACTTCAGATTACTCGGCATCATCAGGCGCTCCTTTAGGACATGTAAAAACTAAATACTAAATAACACAAGAAAAATATTTTCCCCATCAAAATCAAGGGGGAAAATGCCCCCTATCCCCCCCCCAAATGACATCCCTGCCAGGGACCTTTTCTATGTAAATCACGCGGAGAGGGAGGGAGGAAGGGATGGAAGGAAAGAGGGAAGGAAGGAATGCAGCATTGGATGTAGTATTGATAACGTGATTACAAGTGGTTTAGGAGGCATTGGCGTGTGTGTGTGTGTTTGTGTGTCGCTGTATCGATAGGGGCGTGTTTCTCTTCATTAGAAGTCTTCTAATCATTCTAATGGATGCAGAACAGCCAGAGTCGCAGATGTCTCATTCTAGAGAGACGTCGATAAAAAAAGAAGAACGCAAGATCCTGATTCAAATGAATTCTAAATCGAGAGAATCCACAATCAAATCGATTCCTATATAGGTCTAGATTTTAATTTTGCCATCCCTCCACCAGTCGAAGGAGGCCGTTTCTTCTCCTCATTGCAGCCCTCAAAGTTTGGACCGTGCAGAGTAATGTTCCTACCAATTCAGTTGTATGGGGGAAAAACAGCGCATGAACAGGCTTTGGCGTAACCACGGGGGTGGGCGGGGGACACGGGGACCCACCCCCTATTCGGATCGGGACCGGTCGTGAGATTCGTCCAAAATCGGTGAGTAGTTGGGGAGGGGGTTCTAGGGGTAGGTAGTCCTTAAGCGTTTGGGATTTTCTTTTTCTCTTGTCAAAAACCTTTTGATTATTTTCTATCCTGGAATCCTGGCTACGCCATTGTAAACGATTGAACCTATACCAAGGCCCTATAGATACCAAGCGACGACATGCATGGCTTTTGCTAAATCGTCTATGTGCGCCCAGAGAATGTCTTTTGTTGAGGAATAAATAGAATGAATTCTAGAGGCTGTGGTAGACCTAACGACGCCTCGGCAATAATACAATTCCTGCGAGGGGATCGGCCCCCGGCCCCCGGCCCCTCTGTGATTATTTATTACTTTGTCAATAGACGCCGGACGGTTTATCGCATGCTGAACCAGCACGGACAAAGGACAACAGCGCTATATAAATCAAAGGAAAACAGCGCCATATGAATCAAAGGAACATAAATACCTGAAGATCAATGAAAGGATTTTCAGGCTGTGGCGTCGTTATGGGCATTATTCTGTCGCTCTGTTAGATTGGCGTAGCCACGGGAGGGGCATAAACGAGGCGGCCCGGTCTCCACTATTCGGATCGGGGCCGATCGCGAAAGTCGTCTAAAAACTGGTGAGTTGTTTGGGGAGTGGGTAGGGGTAGACTTTAAAGCGTTTGAGACGACGACATTTCTTGTTCGTCAAGACATTTGGGCGGAGCAGTGTGGAAGTGTACCCCCTATTCTGGAATCTTGGCTGCGCCACTGTTCTGTTGAAAGAATCTAATCGATTCCTTTCGAATGAACACGAGAATCTCTTGCAGACCGAAATTTGTATTCCTATTCGCCTGCCTCTTTGCCGCATTCTCTTCGCCAACCCTCCTCTAGTTTTAACAAAAGAGGCGCTAAATAAAATTCACATTATATATGATTATTAGGCATATACATCACGTGCTGATAAAAGCTGTCAACGGAGAAGAAACAGACGAAAACAGTTCGCATCATCAAAGACTTCAATGCTACCGATGCCTCAATAATAACAACACAGATTGTTCCTATAAAAACCTAAAATCATTGACCGGAAGCTGGACGTAGTGTGAGGGGCAGAGAGGAATCAGTCTCTCAATAGAAGCAGCTGCACTGGGACCCAATGCAACCAAAACACGCCAACACCAGCAGCACACGGGTGTCTACAGGACATATGTCACGACTGCATCTCATGACGGAACCTTCACTCCTTCACTCGCCCGTAATTGATCACGCAGGTGTAGAAGGAGGCGTCGATCCGGTCTGACGTCATTCGGACGGGCGTGACCAGAATTGACGGCGCTCTCCCGGGGAACCAGGCCAATTGAGAAGGTCTGAGACAGGTCATGATGCCCTTCCCAACGACATTAGACACGGCCTAGTCGGCCTACGACGAACACTATCTCATGCAGTGGCGTCGACAGGAATGTTTGGTTGGGGGGGGGGCAAAAGGGGCTAGCCTGTCAGATTCATTTCTCACCCCTCACCCCCTCCACAGAAAACTTTCTCACCGGATTTGCGCGAATCTGGTAGGTGGTCTGGGGCAGGTTGGGGGGCAGTTGCCCCA
Source organism: Metaphire vulgaris (assembly GCA_018105865.1). Lineage (NCBI taxonomy): Eukaryota > Metazoa > Annelida > Clitellata > Crassiclitellata > Megascolecidae > Metaphire > Metaphire vulgaris. Next base: position 971,523 of record CM030846.1, read on the forward strand.
TTTGCCCACCCCCGTGGCGACGCTAATGTTACTAGGGCCGCTTCACTTGCCAGTCAAAAGTGCTAGCCATTCACACGTCTGTCACTACCCAGTGGCGTATTTAGAATTTTGATAAGGGGGCAGCCAAATCCTAGAGCCGCCACTGCCTATAATGGGGTCTGCGGACAGGCTAGGCCAAGACCAAAGGGGGGCATGACCAAATGGCCCAATGGTAAATACGCCACTGCCGACTGGGCTTCAATCGGTGCAACTATGAAAGCCCTACGACACCACAAATTTTCGCTCAAATTTCGAAAAAATACCCTGGACTATAGTCCATGAAAAATTTTCAGGCGACCCAAAAATTCATGTCGATTTTTCACCCAAGTTTCTCTTTAGAACCCTCAAACACTTTGCAGTGATGTCAGTGGACTAGAAAAATCCGTCACTTTCTACCTTATTAATGTGTCTATGTTGGCAATATAATAAATTATAATAATGGTGGCTATACATTGTATAGATTTAAAAACCTTTAAAGCAATCATACACCTGATAGATATCCAAAATGCGGGTCCAGATTCCTTGTAGGCACCGATTGGCAGTGGCGTATTTAGAATTTTGGTAAGGGGGCATCCTATGGCGAGCGCGAAGCGCGAGCCTATAATGGGGGTCTGGGGAAAAGCTAGGTCAAGACCAAAGGGGGAGCCATGACCCAAATGGCTCAATGGTAACTACGCCACTGCCAATACCATTCTCTGTAGTTTAAAAATGTCCAATTTACGCAATAGAGAAATACCACAGGCAAAAGTCTGAATGCCAATCACTTTTGATATACAAGAGATATTGGCCTAATTTTTGAAAAAAACTTGATCATCATTCTCATCTCTCACACATCGTCGTCGTCATCATCATCACATTATTATCATCATCACATCTCTCTCACTGATCCGTATTGACGCACGGCAGAGAAATTGCAGCAGGACAAAGAGAAGCTGTATCGTGATGTAGAGCTAGCCCTTCGGATCAGGGCGCGAGTCTGGTAGACCTCTGGTACTCACATGTACAAGCGCACATAGGAGCATATACTGTACAGTACAGTGTGCATGGAGGATTAGAATGCTACGCAGTCCATATGTAAAAAAGGTGTGGGTGTCATTAGCATAGCCACGAGGGGCCCCAGACCCCTATTGGGACTGGGTGGGATTTTCACAAAACCGATATTTCTGGATGGGGGGGGGGTGAGAAAAGCGTCGAAAGAATTTCACATCTCTCCCCATACCCCCCCCCCCAGTCAGACTAAATGGAAAGTGCATTTTCATCTTGGTGCCCATAAGAGCAGCCACAAGGGCAAGAGTGTTTGATTAAAAAAAAGTTCAACAAATTACAAAAGGTTTCTATCCAGGCAGCAGGGCGTTCCATCCTGGCCAAGGGTGCTACAACCCTCCTCCTGCGATCTATCAATTAAAATGTTTGTTATTATAAAACGTCAAGATATCGTTGTATTGAAAGCAACAGCTTTCAGAATGGCCAAGACAATATTATAAGAAAAACCAACAACGCAATGAACATCTGTTATAACTCAGTAGAATTTCTGTCAAAGTTTAGCAATCACAATATTCACATATAATTTAAAGCCACATTTTCACTTCCAATGAATGTACATGTTTACGTAACAAATATTCATTATTTTAAACACAAAATGCTTGGTCACATTATAATTATCACAATTCTTGCATTTATTCTGCAAAGTATTTCCTCTAAAAAAATGCATTAACATACAACAAATTATTAAATTTCCCCAAAACACGCAAGAACAAAATGAAAGTCAAAATTGAAATTTGTAAATGAATTCATAACATTAAAGCAATTATAATTATAAGCAGTTCCTACAACCATATTAGTAAAAGTGATTAGTTGTATACATGTTAGCAATGGTGTTGCAACACAACAGTAGTGCATTAAATATACATGTATGGTCCATAATTGACCATGACCATAACCAATGTATGGTACATAATTAGTCATCATTTTTCAAAGGTCAAATCAATGTCAAAGTCAAAATTTTTGCCCAAACAACAACAACACAAAACAGTTACATGTGCATGGTTAACAAGCGAAGCATACAATGCAATTTCTGTACATGGTGTCACAAACAGGTCAGCTTCCAATTGTCAGTTTGATGCCGAGCTCATTCTCTGTTTCTTCCGGTCTTCTAAAAGACTCCCAGGTGGCGCCACGGTGCTAACGTGATTTCGGGGTGGTTTGAGTTCCAGAGGAACCACCGCTCTTGGGCACAGATGTCACAACCGCCACTAAACAGAAATGAAATTCATCAAACCATTACCACAGAGCACCTATCAATTGAAAACTCAAATAAAATTCCATGTCAAAATCAAAACATTAAAGACTAAATTGATTGCATTAAAAAAATACCTAAAATACTGAATTCCAAGTTTGCATCAATAAACAATAAACAAGGATATTAGCCAGTGTCTTTAAAAGCAACATCAACTGTGAAAGTTGAAATATTCAATGTATTCAGAATTTTTAAAAATATTAATAAGAGTATTATATAACAGCTTTTCACATAATAGAGGTGCTATATAAATACAGTGCATTAAACACCTAAGCAAAATTTTCTAAATTCTAATGATGATGGGTTACTATGAAGTACACAAGCTTATTTACAGAAAGCACTCACCAATGATGATAATAATGATGACAATGAGAACAGCAATCAGAATCAACCACATCTAAACAACAGTTGACCACAGTTAAAGACCAGAAGCCTAATTCAAACCGTTTAGCAAGAGTATTTGCATTTTGAAATGCAAATACTTTTGACAGCTTTTCCAGAAATATCACTGACCCACGATTGCAAGCCAAAAATTCCCAAAAACTTTCCATTGATGCAGTCTAACAGCATTGGTTCAAGTAAAACCCCCAAAGATGTACAGTCAAAAACAGAAAATGGTACATAAAAATGAAGAAACATGGCTCCGAAGTTCCAAAAACTGCACTCAACTATCTTTTCCCCGTCATTACACAACTCCCAAATGCCTTTTGTCGAAGACGATTGCCACGAAAATGAACTGCGGCATACACTTGGACGTTCTAAATAAATTAAACTAATTTGGCACGAAGATTTCCCGCGCAGAAAGCAGAGTCTAATTTGGAGCGTAAAACACGCGGAAATTGGCCAAATTAAACCCAGAATTCGATGTTTCTCAACATATTACCCGCCCAACCTCAAGTTCAGAGCCCTTACCTTACAGTTTTGCCACCAGTACTTGCGCTTCAGCCGGGTGGCATTGCTCTCGAACTGACGAGCGCCGTCATGAAGGGTCTCTGCACATTTAAAAGAAAACAAAAATACAACGGGGCAACAGAGACGGCATCAAACTGAAAACAAGAAGAAGAAAAACAACGTGAAACCAAGGTTTTCTTTCTCTACAATCATGATGAATATCATTCAAGAAAGTTAAACAAACAAGAAGCACAATCTGTTAAATTATTTATAATCAAATAAAATTAAATATTTATAATCAAAGCCCATTACGACTTTGGAAAAATAGTAAAGGACAGAGAACTTTGGAGAGATGTCAGGGAGAAGTCGATAGCTGGACACAGCTGGAGGAAAAGACGAGACCTGAAGTTCATTATGAATGGAGCATGACAAACTCTCTTTTATAATTTGAATCAAAAGTAACTTTAGATGCCAAGAAGTCTTACCTGCCCTGTAGCCCAATTCAGAAAGGTTTTGGTCACGTACCAAAACTTTATCAACATTAGCTTTCATAATGTCAACAACCTAAAATAGACAGAAACAAAGAAATCATCACAAATGTGAAGAACCGTGGATGCAATGGAGGTGTTTTCAGTATCAATGAAAGCGCTTCTGTGCATGCAGAGCCATTTGTATCTTATATATCTGTTCGGAAGCAAACATATTTGATGATATTTCAAAACCATTTCATTTATCAGACACAAGCAAGAACTCCGCCATAGTCGGTGGCAAGCCCTGGCTCAGAAAGGAGGAGCCACACACACACACGCACACACTTATAGATGCTCATCATCTTTGATACAGACGTGTCTATAAACAAACACAACACAAACACACACACCCAGGCAAAAACTCAAGAATGACAAATTTTATTGATGGCATTTTAGTCAAACCTAATGTTCTAATGATCCATAATCTATTCTGCTTTCATTAAACATACTTTCCTAAGCAAACAGTGCATAGCTTTTACAAACTTCCTCCATTTGTGGGAAAATATTATGAAGGGCATGACTGAAATGCCACGAATTTTTACATCAGATGGCCACAAATGATATATATCTTTCCCAGTTTTTTACTGATGAATGCTGGCTGACAAAGATTTTAAAAGTGGGGTGAAAGCAGCCCCTTAAACATCCAGGGTTGTTTGGCAATGTTACAGAGGGGTTCAATCTATTCAGACAGCCTGCATTTTGAGAGATAAGTGGCTTAAAATTTTCATTTCTCCTAAGCCTTCCACTTCTTAGTGGGTCCCCAATGAAAGAGGACCTTGGACAGCAGACCTGCTCTTGAAGGTCCTGCAGAGACCAAAGTATCGTCAAAGATGAACACAGCAGTTTTAAACTTTTAAACCAACAACCAATTAAAACTGTCGCATGGCATCTCTGATGCTGGAAACCAGTAAATGGAATTAATCCTGTCCTACAGTAGATCTTTGAATAACAAATAAGCAAACATGACCCTTTGGTCAAAAAAATCTTCGACAGCTCAGACCTAATTGTACTTGGAATAGTGTCTAAGACATGAAATCACATCATCTCAGCAAGCTACATTAAAGTCCAAAGTAGTTTCAAGAAAGTCTTAGATCAGCACAAATTCACTGAATATAGCTGTAAATAAATCTAATGTCAATCTAAAATTTACCGAATAGTTTAAATGGCCTGGTTACCCACCTCGTTCACCTGGGACTGAGTGTCTTGCAGTCTCTTATTTGGCTGACTCTGGGAAGGCTGCGGAACAGGTTGGACCTGTGAAGCCGGTCGCCCTGCATTTGCACTGGAACCTGCCTGGAAACTGGCCCTGCAAAAAACAGGATGCGTCTATAGACTACAAGCCTACAAGACTCCATGACCAAGCAGATAACTAACACAATTAACCTAAAAAACCATGCTCACAGCTGGCCAGGCATAGATTGATCCTCAGAAATAAAACAGCTACATATCAAAATAATTGATACGAAGAACGAGTCTGTGGTGTGGTGATTAAAGTCAGAGAGAGTAAGATCTTAAAAGCGAATCAGACACACACCTTCTCAGCTCCAGGAATGCCATTATATTTTAATTTTTTCCTGCCAGTGATGAACAGTGCATTACATTACTATTATGACGCTATAATATTGAAAGATACAGAACAGATGTTGGCAAGTCCACATCAAAGACAACCAACGCCAACTTGCAGTTTAATCTTCATCGAGACGCAGAAATGCGAAAAATTAAGTGTCAAATAGTCATCAAAAACTAAAATTTCTCACCAATTTTATCAGTTTAGTCATGACTCAACAAGATATTAATTATCAACAACAGAAAACATTCTATAGGTGCGTCAACAGAGCGTAACGAGAGAACGAACAGGCCAAAGATTCGTCTTAAACTTAACTATTAACAATTAAAAGGCAACAAAATCGAAGGACTTGGTTTCTTACATTCTGTCCTTTGACGACTGGCGTTCTAGAATCTTCTCAAAATTTCAAAAATTTGATTCTCCAAACTTTAAAAACTTTTCCTTTCCTGGGTTTTAACGCCCAACCGGAAGTACGTAAAGCAAAGCTACTAAATATTTGAAGATAAAAGCAACAGAAGTTCGACAGTTATATTTATTTGCTCATTTTTTAATACCATCTTATTATTTTTATGAGAAATTCTAATTGTGTTAAGAAATATTTTTAAAGCTTATTTTATTGCTTTGATAACATGCGCAAGGCGCTCATCATTCTATTATTTCATTATTCTAGTTCTTATAAAAGCAAGTTATTTTCTACCACATTGACAGGCTGCAATCAAAGACTGCGTCCAACATATATGACGCACCAATCATATTACTTGATTTATTTGTAACAGTTTTTCTGAGACGCTTCGGAAACGTCTACTCCTGGATTTCCGTAGAACTTTTCGCCATTTTGCTAATGTTATGTGAATTCGCCAGAGGGGCAGATCTCTTGCATGTGGTGGTATGCCATCTAGCGAAGAGAAGGAATGATTCCGCATCGAGTGCAACAAAAACGTAGACTTTATAAAGTTCAAAATGCGTCATTTCACCTAAGATCTTCAATTCTTTGATGGGCGACTTAGAACATTGGTAAATGCCTAAAATATCGCCTTTGCGGCTTTATTAATACCCCGGACACTCTAAAGTTGTCCCCAGTTCCGGGTGAACACTGAACACATTCGCTTACAGTGGCGTAACCAGAATTTCAGGTTACTAGAGCACCGGCATTCTGTTCCTACCCTGTAGAGTAGGCATACATAGGTTAGCTATGCTAATAATGCCTTATAACGTTTTGCTAATGCAGGATCTACTGTCCAGATATTGGAGTGGTTGATGGGTGGCATGTGTCACGGGCCATTTTGAGTGGCCCATTGTCATCGCTGATTCTGCCATCTAAATGGTCCTGCAAACGGATGTTGGTGTGTGTTAGGTCTTTCCAGAAACATCTGAAATCGAAAGTAACGGATTCGTAACGATGAAGGCTTAGGCTGCAATGCCTTCTCCATGGTCGTCCGAAGAAATTTTTTCCAGGGGTGCTATAAACAGGGTATTGTGACGAAAGAAATGAACAGATTTTTCAGGGGGGTGCAAAACAAGGTTTTGTGACGAAAGAAACAAGTATTTTACTTTTTCCAAGACTCCACAATTTTTCTAGCGAGGGGGTGCAATTGCACTCCTTTCCGAACGCCCGTGGCCTTTTCCTCATATTGACACATCTGCACGCAACGACGTTGCCAGAATCCCGAAATGGGGTGGGGTGAGTGGGTGGGGGTGGCGGGGAGAGGGTCAGGGGGATGGGAGCACTCACATTGTCGTGTGAAAGCCTCAACGGCCAAAAAGGTCAACGAGTTCTTGCCACATTCACGCAATCTGTTCCCGATCGCACTACTTACCCTTCCTCCAAAAAGAAATTTCTCAACGGCTTTTGCGCAAATCCCACGACTGGTCCCAACCAGAATAGGGACGCCCCTCTCAGTGCCCCCCGTGGCTACGCCGTGTCGCTACATTATTCGTCTGCACCTTTTGAACCTCTCTTGTAGAGAATTACTTTCCTTGGCGCAGCAACTGCGAGATCTCTGCTTCCGGCGAGTTTCTATTCGACCGGAAATGACGTCATCGGCGACGCAGATCATTTGCGGTCCATTTAGAGAACGCCTTTTAACCGACAGAACTTGATAGAGAGGTTGGAACCGAACAATTTGAATGAGCTTCGTTTGCAAAAGATCACTTGTTCATAATAATACCCCGAAATTTCGATAGGGGTGCTGTATTAGCATCCCATAGGTGCTAATTGTACCTGCTGGATTGTTAGCGTTGTCAGGTGCCTTGGGCATAGCCATATTTCAAAGATAATAATAATAATAATAATATAATAATAATAATAATAATAATAATAATAATAATAATAATAATAATAATAATAATAATAATAATAATAATAATAATAATAATAATAATAATGAAGTTATTTTTCATCAAGTAGAAAATTTCCAGAAAAAGCTTTTGAGTCATGAAAGGCGAGGAATGAGAAAATCTCGAACGATTTTTTGTTGCCTTATTTACTGTCTTCAAACGTTTCGTTGTGGACGCCATGAAAACAGTCTGAAAAACAAAAACTCATCGATTTTTCAAAAGAGTCAATATCCATCGATTGGGGGCGGGGAGGGGGCGTGAACGCAAACATTTCCAGGTCACACTCGCAAAATATATTAGGCTATGTAGGCCTATTCAATTGTGAAAGTGACAAAGAATGTAGCAAACCCCCCCCCCAAGACCTCACGTCGATTAGCTAATGGTGAAAATGTTCTCGATTTCCAAGAACCAGGGCCAGAATCGTCTGCAGCATTAGCGTCGCCACGGGGAGCAAATGGGGGTAACATCTCCCCAACCTGCCCCAGACCACCTATCAGATTCGCGCAAATCCGGTGAGAAAGTTTTTTGTGGAGGGTGAGAGTGGATAAGGAATCTGACACGCCAGCCCTCTTCCCCCCCCCCGAACCAAAAATTCCTGGCGACGACACTGGTCTGCAGTATAGTCTAAATTAAGAATTTTACAGCGCTGTGTCCCGAAAATAGTAGAAATGGCCCCAGAGGCGGATCTAGGGTATTCGGCGCCCGGGGACAAAGTATACGTTGGCACCTCTAACAACTGACAAGCAAAAAAGGTCCTCACATCGTTTTCGGCGCCCCTCAACTCTCTCTTCATATAGTGCTGACGAGCAAAAAAAGGCCCGCGCATGTGTTTCTTCCCCTCACCTCGGCGCCCGAGGAACATGTGAACCCCTTGCCCTCCCCTGGATCCGCCTCTGTAAACTACAGAGAATGGTATTGGCAGACGTGTGAATGGCTAGCACTTTTGATAGGCAAGTGAAGAGGCCCTAGTAACCAAGTTTTAAAAAAATTAGGGCATTATCTCTTTTATATCAAAAGTGCTTGACATTCAGAATTTTGCCTGTGATATTCTCTATTGCGTAATTTGGACATTTTTAAACTACCAGAGGCGGATCTAGGGTATTCGGCGTCCGGGGACAAAGTGTACGTTGGCGCCCCTAACAACTGACAAGCAAAAAGGTCCTCGCATCGTTTTCGGCGCCCCTCGACTCTCTCTTCATATAGTGCTGACGAGCAAAAAATGGTCCTCGCAAGTGTTTCTTCTACTTTATTGTGCATTTCACTTACCCAAATATCCAATTTTGGCGCCCTCTCACCTCGGCGCCCGGGGACATGTGTACCCCCCTGCCCTCCCCTAGATCCGCCTCTGAATGGCCCTCTGCTTGAAAAACCTGCGGACCACTGGCATGACGCATCGTTTGCAATGCTTTCATGGATTCCACTTGGAAGTAAATTATAACGGATGTAGGCCTATGCAATACAAGCGTAGGAGGAAAACATACAAATACGCAGTCAAAGCATAACAACCGACCGGATTCGTCATGTGTACCACGTCAGAATGGACGCCGTGATCTTTCTGCCTATGTCACTGTCACTGTCTCTGTCTCTCTCTCTCTCTCTCTCTCTCTCTCTCTCTCTCTCTCTCTCTCTCTCTCTCCAGTTATATCCGCACCTTAAAGCTTTGTACTCAATTCACCAGAAACTAAATATTATTTCTGACGTCATCGTCGTCAAATCAAAATAGTCACGAAACAGCGGATGTCACGTGGCTTCAGTCTAGACTCTAGACCAATTATTTAGAGAGTAAGACTGTGAAGCCGACGCTGGTTCCACGCTTTGCTCGTTGTTTACGCCGTATGCTGATTCCTCTTCTCTTGTTTGCTTCATACGCTGGTTCCACGTTTGTTTGCTCTACATGCTGGCATTTTTGTTGTTGTTTCCGAAAGAAGTCCATGCCATATAATTATGAGTCTATACGAGTTGGTGTTTTCTTTTCGATTTCAACTGACATCTTGATCTTGGCAGCACCAGAAGCTGAGATGGGGGGGGGTGGGGGTGGCAGGTCGTGGCAGTTAGCCGCCACGTCATTCTCTGACGGTGAGTCAGGGTTCGAGAGAAATACAATGTTCATTTCAATGACGTTCGTTTCACTTATGCGAACATCTCCGTCTGACTTAACATTCAAATCGATCAGACGCCATCATCTCTACTGATGGGGGGGGGGAAGGGTGGGGGGAGGGGGTGGCAGGTCTACTCTGTTCTCTGACAGTTCTGTTTATTGAGCCACGATGTCGCTACGGGCCTGTTTGACTGGATACTATAGCTATCCGTCTTGAGTCCATCTGTGTGTGTGTGTGTGTGTGTGTGTGTGTGAGCGCTGATAAAGCAGAAACCATGACTTCAGCTGAACTCTTAGAAGCAGACATTAACCCCTTAACTGGGGACCCCGGATATACCCGTCCATTTTACATTGAGTTACAGTTAAATACACGGTTAAGAGGTTAACGGCAAACTGTCTTTCCAAATTATTGTGAAAATCTTACTTTTTGCGCTGTCTGTTAGGTTTAGAAACTCCAATTTGACTAAGGACGTCTAAAATTAATGATATCGAATAAAGACCAAGCAAGTAAGTAAATACCAAATTTCTATAGCGCTTCGAAAATTTGGTGACTGACACTAAAAGAAATAATCGCTTTTGCTATTTTTCACGTCTTTTTCAGCAGTTATCGGTCTCAGAATTTCTCTCGCATAAATTATATTCCAAAATAAATAAATAAATAAATAAATAAATGACGCTTTTCAAACTCAAAATACGATCGCTATTATTTTAAACCAGCAGACATTTGTTATTTTCTTCTTCTTCTTTCTGAATATTCCATGGAAAAATATCGATTGTTTGTCTCCAGTTCTTCCAAGAAGAAGGGTTTTGAGATCCGAAGACAGTTACGTGTATTAAGATTGACTTTTTTGTCGCTTCTGATGAACTTGTGCCTGTCGTCCAATCGACTTTTTCTAGCGCCGCTCTTTCGAAGAACAAGAACAAGAAGACATCGATTGGACGGGGATGGGATAGGGTGGAGATGGGGGGACGGGGGGGGATTGTCAAGCAGAATGACGGCGATGACAGAACGCTTCTGTCCGCGGTTTTCTCTTCGGTAAATGGACATGATGGATCGGTCTCTCTCTCTCCGCGTCGGGAAAAAGAGTTGACGTCTGTTCGAATTAGTCATCCTGGCGTAGCCTGTACTGTAGAGTCTGTTTGAAAAGATGCAGCGGCAACTTTGTCAGCCGATAATTTGAAAACGAAAGGCGTGACAGATTGCAACCCCGGAAGTGACAATTATTGAGTTGACTTTTCAGTCGCGCGCATGATTATAGAGTCGTTGTCTGGATTCAAAATGGACGTCTGTCTAAACAGTCCGACGTCAGTGGAATGTTATAGTGAAGACTTTTAAAAATTTATTTATCATTTTATTCCGATATTTGTTCGAATAAATGTAACTAATTCCAGGCGATTGTGATCATTATTTCTGTCGTTTTGCGTATTTCAAGAGTCTTCATAATCCGAATTTTTCTTTCGCTTGTTGAAAATTTTGACATTTTTCGTAAAATAAAATACAACAAATGAGCATCGGCTTACTATTAATATTAGCTGCAAGCGTCTCATCATGAGTCTCTGTTGCAAAGCAAGTCACTCACATTGCAAAGGCCAACACCAGATTCTAGGTCAGGTCAGGACTAAAAATAGGTCAGGCGTCAAAGTTGAAAGATAGATAGATAGACAGAGAGAGACAGACAGACAGATAGACAGACAGACAGACAGACAGACAGATAGACAGAGACAGGAAGAGGAAAATCCATCTGCAGGTGTTTTGGTGAAATTTTTCGTTGTCGGTTACAATGCGATTTCAAAATGGCGGCTGCATCGTCGTCGAAAACGAGGCTCCGTTCACTCGATGGTCGTCCTGACGGTCGAGGTCGTGACCTTGACCATCCGAGCGGAAGTCCCGAACGGCAAGAACACGTACAGGAACGTGTCCCGGAACTGCTTGCTCATGGTGCAGTAGAGGATGAAGTTGACTCCGTTGTTGACGAGCGTCAGGATGTCGAGAAGGTCGCCCAAGGTCATGTACACCTCGGTCACGAAGTCCGTGCTGGCGATGCCGCTGAGGAGGTTGAGGACGCCCTGCGGAAACTCCGTCATGAGGAACAGCACGACGACGACCAGGAGCATGCGCGTCGTGCGGTTCGTCTTCCGGTCACGTGACGACGCGTCCTCCTTGATGACGCTTCCGGTGTTTCGCAGCTTCCGGCGTCGGCGTTCGGCGACCTTCATGGTCCTGACCAACAGGAGACTCAGAATGGTCAGACCGACGCACGGAACCAGCTTGACGAGCAGCGCCTGGATCCAGAAGTTGAGGTTCTTGACGATGACGTCACCGGCCGAGTCCTCCTTGAATTCGACGTTCCAGATGACGTCAGTGGCGTTGCCGTCGTCGTCGTCGTCGTTGCCATGGGAACGGCGACGCCATTGGACGCCGTCGCTCTGGACGCGAATCGTGACGAAATTCGGAATGCAGACGACAAGAGTGATGAGGTTGACGAGGAAGACGGCCATCTTGGCCCGTCGCAGACTGCACCAAGTGGACCCTTGACGAGGATAGCGAATGAAGACGTACCTCAAACACCAACAACTCCCTCATCATCATCATCATCATCATCATCATCATCATAATCGTCGTTGTACTCGTTGCCATTACCATTTTCGCCGTCATCTTATAGTCGTTCTAATCATCATCATCATCATCATCATCATCATCATCATCATCATCATCATAATCAACATCGTCCTCACATACGACATGGTATTTATCGCTTGTTGTCGTCATCGTCATCTCATAGTCATCCATTAGCGTCATCATCGTAGTCGTTATCATCATCATTATGATGTGATGGTCGTCGTCGTCATCATCATCATAATGACGTTTCTTGAAAGCGAAGTCGTTTCCAGTCTCGTTGTAGTGAGCAATAAATGCTGGAGGGTGAACGGTTTCAAATCTCGTCGCTTGGTGGCGAAATGATAAATTCTCACAGACGCAGGTCAGGACGTGACCGTCTTTCATTCACATCCTCGGCGAAAAACCTAGCGCTACATAGGGCCTAAGACTCAATCGCTTCATCAATAACTGTCTGAACCTTTTGTCCCTTAAGCACTAAATCGATGGAGATGGAAAAGTGTCCATTGGACAATGGACATGCATGTCTAATTGAGTTCTCCAGTAACACAGGACCGACGTAAAGATGAACAGGATCACGGGATGCAAATGGCCGCCAGCTGTGAGTCTGGCCGGATCAGACGCGATGTTATAGCGCCACCGTGTCACAAAAATCACGCGGGATGTTAAAATGGGTTCAGCTATGTCCCTACCTTCATGGAAAATTTGAAAACTCAATCGATTTTTATATTTCTGGTGAGACAAAAGCATATCTTGCAATGTATCTACTATCTACAGTAGAACTTCGTTATATCGGACTCGGTTATAGCGTATACTCGGTTATAACGTACTGCAATGTACCGCAATGTACGGTCCCGTGTGGTGCGCTACCGTATTGGATGGTATTGGATAAAACGTACCTCGAATATAACGTACTAAATTTTACAGACCCACTGAATGCGTTATAACGAAGTTCTACTGTATTTGTTAACTGTACAGTATTTGGATTAACTTTTCGTCGCTTTGCAGACGCATTCTAAGATAAATTTTGAGATTAATATGCGACTCTTTCCTCGATCGCCCTACTAGTCATTCCACAAGATATTCGGCAGGACTTGCATTTAGTTGATGTCCCTCGTTCTCGTACAGTCAATGGCGTTAGTGTGTAGTATGAAATGGCGTTAGTGTGTAGTATGAAATGGCTGGGAGTGTTCTTTTTCGAACCCTGTGCATCGAAATTGAGAATGATATTATTGATTATTCTTGCATAATCCAAAGCAATGAAGAAGGAACAAGAGGAAAATGTGGATTTTGTCCGAGAATTTATTCAAATCGATTAGATTTTTTACATATCTAGGGCCTATACACCCTCTAATCAAAAGGCCTTCAATTGGCTTCTCTCACTCAGCGAATTGATTATAAAACTTGCATGTTTTTGTTGTGTATGAAACCTGTTGTATAATGAACCAGATATCTTAAATAAAGGAGAAAATGAGAGCAGTTGGAGTTTACGAAAGGTTGTTCTGGAGGAATTCAGCCCGCACCAGTTTCCGTTGATCACGTGACGCTCGATACACTGCGTACCAATAAAATCGAAGACGTGTTTTACGCTAAGTGGACTTTTATGTGTGATGCCGTGGATTAGTATTGATTCGTCTGCGGAAACAACTTCCGTTGACCAACGCTAGAAACGTAACACGATATTTTCCCATTTTTATGACTTACAGCAGCAAATCGACCGAGACTCAGCCAGTACGCTGCGCTCCATAAAAACACCCACCACACAAAGCGATTTGACCTTGCCAAAGACGCAGTGATGATGATGATGATGATGATGATGATTTTCGCTATTATGCTGTCTCGGAGATAAAGAATCGAGTACTAGTGATCGTAAAAATCAAGATTACTGATCTAGATTTGATTTGAAAAGTCACAGAAAAACGTAAAGATGCAGAGAAGGAAATAATTCGATTGAATTGTCAAATGAACAAGAGCAATTTGACGGATTGAAAATGGAATCTACTCGAACGGGGACCGTAACCAAAGGAAGATGGTCTTATGGGATGTGTGACGTGAACTTGAAGAGTCTGCGGCATTTATTGTCAAACGCAAGCGGTGGAGGATGGGGGGAGAGAGAGGGGAAATGGGGGATGGGGGGCGGTGGGGAAATGGGGATAATCTCTTTTGGCGGTTCCTTTGATGTCTTCCGACGCAAAGACGATTGCGAGTTCGAAATCTAACCCGTGGGTCGCTCGGTTGCAAACGCTTACACAGAGTCGTTTCCATGGCAACTCTCTCTCTCTCCAGACAACCGGAAACGGTCGACAGGGGACGCCGTCTAAGTTACTTCGAGTTCCGTAGGAGCGAGGGGGTCGTTGCCACGGCAACTTCTGCTTAGCTTTAGCCGACGGAAACAATTGAAACCTTCGAAGATAGGCTCTTGATTGCATCTAAATTTGGCGGGCTTTTCTGCGCAGACGACGACAGAAACTCTACTGCGCATGAGCACACAGAACTTCACGCACCTACACACCTACACACACACACACACACAAGCTCCGTGTAGCAAATAGTGATGAACACTTTTCATTCTTTGTTTCTGCTTCGCTTGTTTTATCCTAATCAAGCATGACTTAGTCAAGTAAGTAAGTAAGTAAGTAAGTGAGCCAATCATGCAATAATTCGATAAGCAGACAACAGAATGGAAAAGATCAGGGGCGTACCTAGGGTATTTAAAGCCCATGGGAGGGGTCAGAAAGATTAAATTAGCAGGTTGGCAAATCTTCAATTAACAAGTCATGAGATTTCATTGACACGAGATTAAAGCTACAGATGCAGTTTTCAGTCAGTTTTCTCAGTTTCTTCTCTTTCTACCCTGAGTAGATCAAGATCACAGAGTTTTTGGCGCCCCCTTCAAGTGACGCTCAGAGTACCTGCCCCCCACCTGCATATACTCTACAGTGTAAGTACGTCACTGAAAACTATAACTTGATTGTTTCATATGAAATAGGTTAGCGGTAAAATAGGTAAAATAGGCGATATGCATTTCAATAAATGAAGGTAAGTCAGAAATAGTACCGCAATGAATTTGGATGGTATACATAACATAATACAACGATGCTCTGCTGTATATATATACATATATATATATATATATATATATATATATATATATATATATATATATATATATAAGCTGAACATATCTACCATCATCATCATCATCATCATCATCATCATCATCATCATCATCATCATCATTACCGCCGTTAACTTACCGGAAGATGGCGAGAGTGACGGTCAACCAGATGGAGACCGTATGAACGACGACGCTGAAGCAGGCGTAGAAGAGCATGAAACGGACGGCAGGCAGACTGTTTCTCTCCGGCGTCGGTTCGATCCCGTAGAGGACGTAGAAGCGAAGGGCGAAGGGCAGGTAGGCGGTCATCGTCAGTCCGTCGGACAGGGCAAGGGCCGTTAGGATGCAGTTGGTGGGCGAGACCATGTTACGCCTCGTCAATACGACGATGTTCAACAGGTTGGCGACGATGCCAAATACGCAGACGACCGTTGCCAGGTAACCGTGCAGGTGTACGTACCAGTCGTGCAGCGACCTTAGTTCGCGCGCACCCGGATAGAAGAACTGCGGCACTTCCGCCGCCGCAGCCGCTGACGTCATTTCCGCTGTCATGGCGGCGGTCGTTGGAACCGTTTCCGTTGGCGACGACGGTGACGTGGCGTTCAGTGACGATGATGATGATGACGATGACGCCGGTTCGCGTTGCCATGGATATGGTTGGAGCATCGTCGGTTGTCATGGAAATCGCAGCTTTTTGAGCTTCTGCTGAAAAGAATTCGTCAAATGAATTTATTTGATTTTGTCATTAAGTAAATAAATGAGTTTGTCAGTCTTCCAAACTGACAAATCTGATAAATGTGTCCAGTATAATTGCTTCAATAAAATACCGATTCGTCTCAAACACAGTATCTACCTTTAATTATTTCAGACTAATTAATATTCGCCTATCTGAATTACTTAGCGCCTTTTATGAAATCTACCATCAGCCTGCTGTCTCATCATCTATTCTGTATTCCGACATCTTCTTTTTATGCGTAAATATATCCGCGATTTGAAGAACTTTTCCGACCAAAACCACATTTTCTTGTGTCCCCATCTTTATTGCTTCGACTCGTTCGACTCAATCAACAATATCATTTTCAATTTCGATCTAAATGGTTCGAAATAGAGCATCTTCCAGCCATTTCATACTATACATGTATTAACGCCAATGACTGTACGAGAACGAGGGACATCAACTAAATGAAAGTCCTGCCGAATATCTTGTGGAATAGGTCGATAGTAGGTCGATCGAGGGATGAGTCGCCTATTAACCCCTTAACCGTGTATTTAACTGTAACTCAATGCAAAATGGACAGATATATCCGGGATCCCCAGTTAAGGGGTTAAGATATCTGGTTCATTGTACAACAGGTTTTATAGACATCAAAGAAATGTCTTATAATTATTAATTCGCTGTGTGATAGAAGGAAGACATGTTGAACAGCAGGTGCATAGAGACGCAAAAATCTCAGCGATTTGAAGAAACCCTCCGCCATTTATAATTAATTAGGCCTAATTCGCGATGTGACGTAACCAGTGGACGGCCTATTGAACAGTGAGTGTGTGAACAGGGTGAACAAGTAAAACCTGGACCCCTTTATGATATTTAATATCTCGGCCGCGTGTGTAGCGATCTAGATGAAACTTATAGGCCATATACCTGGGAACGTTTCGGATGTAATTACCAAATTTAATGCTGGTATCTTTAGTATTTTCTGTACATATGTTAAAATGTCAGCGAGTTGAAGAAATTCTTCGACAAAAAGCACATTGTTGTTTGTCCACTCTGGCGTATATAGGGTCTTCTTTAATGCTCAGACATTCGCCCCAGTTGTGAACGGGTAACCGTTGATTTCGAAACGCCAGACAATCGTCGCCAAAGCAACGGTCGTCGTTCGAATGGTGTTTGCAAACCGCATCGGATGGAATAAGGTGCTTTCTTCCGCATCGATCTCTTCGGCGGAAAGAGACGCAAACGACGGTCCACGAATAATCCTCCGAATCCACTTGCCATCACTTAACTATACGACGCATCTGTTTGTTTCAAAGAACAGCGCAAGAAAATAGCGTGGTATTCTCTCTCTCTCTCTCTCTCTCTCTCTCTCTCTCTCTCTCTCTCTCTCTCTCTCTCTCTCTCTCTCTCTCTCTTTCTTCTCTCTCTCTCTCTCGTGTTTATGGCGCTCAGCGACTGTTACGATTTATATAGCGCCGATGCGATCAGTTCTTCTTATCGCTCGTCGTCGTCAGAAATAATTGCTGCTTTAAATCTGACGACGAAACCGCTGAGCGATAATGAGGAGGTTAGCGCCGTGAAAGCCAATTCCGGTCGAGAGAGAGAGAGAGAGAGAGAGAGAGAGAGAGAGAGATAGAGAGATAGAGAGATAGAGATAGAGATAGAGAGAGAGAGAGAGAGAGAGAGAGAGAGAGAGAGAGAGAGAGAGAGAGATAGAGAGAGAGAGAGAGAGAGAGAGAGAGAGAGAGAGAGAGAGAGAGAGAGAGAGAGAGATATCCGAACCGTGTTTATAAAATGGTGCACCGTCGACGGGCAATTAGATTGCACCGCCTTCGTTGTTATAGCGCCAAGAAAACAATGACCAGCGAGGACATGAATGAGGGTGAAATGTTTTCATGAACATTTAGCATGAGAACCGATCAAATGCTAAAGCAATTTTTTAAACCACCCCCTCCCAACTCAGCCATTCATTTTGAATTTGCGACGCAATGCATGAAGAGCTAATACGGTCATTATATGAATAATAGGTTTCGACTGCCATGGCAACGACTTGCATCTGCCATTTATAGAAACGCGTTGTCTATATATCTGGTGATATTTTTTGAAAAGAAAAGCGAATCGAGATTCGACGAATATTAACCCCTTAACCGTGTATTTAACTGTAACTCAAAGTAAAATGGACGGATATATCCGGGATCCCCAGTTAAGGGGTTAAAGGAGAAAAGTTCAAAGCAGTCGACCTTAGAGCATTGATTGCGCAGAGATTACCTGACCTCATAGGCGGATTTAGAGTTTAATATTTGGGTAGGCTAGCATGGGGGTCTGGGGGTGCCATCCAGCGCTTCAAGTCTTTTTTAAAAATCTGAGACAGAAAAAAGCAAAGCGAGGCAATATAATCACATCTTTATGTAGCGCCGCATATAGCAGTTGCGTAGTTGTTGTCCATTCCATAATAAGTAAGATTTCCCCCGCGGAGAGTTTTACATGCACTTTCTACTGTAACATATATATATATATATATATATATATATATATATATATATATATATATTCTGTAGCGACGTTTTAGTATGAGCGTGGCGCCATATAAATGAAAAAATCCAATTCAAAGTAGGACAGTGCTAGAAAATTAAAATAACTCTTGGACTTCAATTGCAAATTACGTCTGGCCAATCGCGAGCTGCGAGAATCTGAAGATTCCTGAAATGCTTTGTTAGCATCTTAATTGTCGTCGTCATCGTCGTCGACGTTTCATCGTCGTTGTCGTTATCATCATTAAATAAACGTAAGACTTTCTTACTTACGCGAGCATTGCCTCTGTCGACCCCTGGCGATCGAGTGGCGAATGAAGTTTTCGTCTGTTTTGCACGTTATATGTATAATGCGATTTCGAAGGCGCTCCTATGCAATAGAATCGAATGCGTATCTTGAAAAGCCCTCGTGTGTTCTCTGACTCAGCAGCCACATCCAAGGGGTTTCGTCCACATGCTGACGTAAGGCGTTCCACATCTATAATGGCCGGCGGACGGAGACGAAGCGATTGTACGCCATGCTTTCGAAGCACGCGTGCGAAGGATCAGGCGATGGACCGAACGAATTAATGGACGACAGAGGAGAGGAAGGAGAAGGAGGAGAAGGATGGATGGAAGGAAAGGAGAAACGCACTGTGTTTGCCTTCAAGAGCTGCCACTATAAGTGTTTTTTTGCATCAGACAGAAACGTCAAATCACCTGAAAATAGACGAATGTCAAGAATAAGAGGGATAATCTTTGCACTTTGAAAATGTATTGGGGGGGGGAAGGGACGGAGCACCAAGGCCCCTCAGGGGCTACAGTTGGAAGCCTTAGTACACAGGCGCCAGCATTAACTCGCTCTTAATCTGCGTTATCTGCATTATAAAATATTCACGCCTCTATCGACATGCGCGCCAACGAGTTTACACTGTAGGCGCTAATCAATTAACAAGTAAACAAATTAATAGAATCTCGTAAATTTGTATAGCGCTTTCATAGGCTACACTAGACTTCACATTGAAATTCCTGTTGAACAGAGCGTGAGATGGAGTTTAACGGAACCGCGAGAATTATCGTCAAGAAAGTGCAGCACTAAAATTGCGCTGCAAAAAACTGAATCGTCGCACTCGATTGAGGAACAATTCTTTCGATTTATGACTTCCCTGGACGGACTTTATCATTTACGACGACATACGCAGACAAACAAAGACAGACACACCGACAAAAAGACGCACAGATGGACAGATTGCTATAATTATAAAAAGCCCTTTATTTCTTTCGCAGTATAATTGGAGTTCTGCATATACGCCAGTTGCTTCGTCCATGTTCTTCCAAATGGCTTCAACGTTGGGTGAACATGATTTGTATTTTAATTAGACGTGATTCGTAAATTTTATTTGCAGAGTGGCTATATTTAGACACGGACGGTTGATTCTGATTGGCTGTCTGCCTAATTAAATCTCTCCTTCGCCTTCCTTCGTCAAGACGTCCATTTGACTGGCGAACGGCGCTGGACTTTCCATCAGGATGTCTTCCTATCTACGTTCTGCGCTGTCTCCCAAGTTCACAGTCCTGTCTCTTATCGGACAAACTGCACCGAGTGAAATAATGAGGATGATGACGACGACGACGACGATGATGATGATGATGATGATGATGATGATGATGATGATAATAATAATAATAATAATAATAATATACCGTTTTCATTTCCAAACTTTAGTAACGCCTTTGAAAAATTTCTCTATCTCAAGCTGCTTTCTACAGCTTCGAAACTAGCGAGTGTGATGATGATGATGATTATGACCTTTGTCCTCTTTGACCTTTGACCTTGAGTCTGGAACTCATCGTGACGCTGAAACCAGCTGGGGGGAATTTCAGTCAGCGTCCGCGCGTACGTCGTACTGGACCCGATGCTGTTTTCCCGTCACCCGCAGCAGCCGGACAATATCATCGCAAGAGACACTGGCAACGTAACAGCGTAAACAAGAAGAATTTCCGATCCACGTGACTGCGCATGCGCTGCGCATCGCCATCTATTGTAATCGCGGCGCTTCAGCAAACTCCCCGACCGTCGACAGATGACGTTCTCCTGTTGCCAACGGCAACCGCCGTCGCCTAGCAACGGGCACGTTTTATCGTTCGTTGACGTCATTCTGGTGAGTAACCGTTTTCGAAGGCCGTTCCGCCAGCATCGAAATCTGCATTAATAAAGCCTTCGTATGCGCCAGATTAGATAACAGAACCTAAGAACAGAAATGGAAAATTAATTATATTGTCCAACGCATCGCATTTGAATATGGGTAGGTTCAAAGGTCATAATCAGCAGACTAAGTGCCGTTTTAAGAAGTTTGGGGGCCCAATGGCCAGTTTAAAAACTAACGACGACCTCTTTTTTGCTTGTTTCGAGGAGAAAATAAGAAAATCGAGCGCCAAAAAGCGACGACGACAATTATTTTCTTTTTTTGCGTGTCACACTTTTCTAGAAGAAAATCAAACACCAAAACTCGGCGATGACCATTTTTCGCTGCCCTGGGCAGGGCCCCCTGTGTGTCGCGGGGCCCTAGGCACGTGCCTGGGCCCTAAAACGGCCCTGGACAGGCCCGTTCTCGTTCGAACGAATGACGTCATCGCGTTTGCCCATAGAGCAATGGAATTATTTTTATTGCCCAAGAAAGTAACTGTTCTGTTCTTGTTCTTAGTTCTTACCACTTCCCACTGAAACACGCTCTTCCAACGCCATGCAAATTTTCGCGCCTAAACTTAACTTCTTAGTAATCATTGAAAAAGACAGCCGTACTTCCTGTGATTTTACTTCCGGCAGGTATACTTCCGGTCGGTGGCGCAACCAGAATTCCGAAATAGGAGAGGGGCGCGTCGATATTTTCAGGTAAAACAATTTTTGGCGAGCACATTGCCATTGGTCAAAGCTGACCCTTTGACCCAATTGGGTCGAGATAATAGAAAGTCTTCTTTGTCAGTATATAATCTTCGTGGACAGAGTGTGGTTTTCCCTTTGTTTTCGCCGAATCCCCATCCATCAATTCGTTGGATGTATATATGCATGGATGGATGGCAGTATGTATGTATGTATGTATGTATGTATAGATGAATGGATGGATGGATGGATGCGATGAATCATCCTTTGTCTGTTTCCAAGAGTCGATTCCACTTCTTAGCCGACCGGAAGTCGAGCACCGAAAATCCATTTCTGGTGCCACCTGTCGGCGCTAAGTTTGACGGATGGAGTCACGTAAATCGGACGGAAAGAGGAGAGCGAGTATGTCAATCTCACCATCACCACCACCACCACCACCACCACAATTTTGGCAACTTCTGTCTGTCTGTCTGTCTGTCTGTCTCTCTCTCTCTCCTTCCTCCTTCTCCTCTTTTCCTTCCCTATTCACGGAACTCCTACATTGATGGAAACATTGTCGTTAAGCACTTCGACAAACATTTCTTCTCTGCACTGTTTGCCATTGCAGCGGCAACATCTTGTTGGACTAGAACTGAAGTCCGCATCCTCCTCCGGCGCTGATGCACGGAGCGAACTGGATCGACTCATCCACGATCCAGGATAACGACGACGCCGGGGGAGGGGAGGGAAGGGCGGAGGGCGGGGTGGGGTTACCGACGGACCCCCATCCAAGACCGGAGAGCTGGCTTCGATACGGATGGAAACGACGTGGGAAGAAACTGGATCTAAGGTGGATCAACGGGTGTTTTCGTCAGCTGGGAACTTTAGAACAGCTCAACAAAAACAGGAGAGAGAGACAGACAGACAGACAGAGAGAGACAGAGAGAGACAGAGAGAGAGAGAGAGAAAGAGAGAGACAGAGAGAGACAGAGAGAGACAGAGAGAGACAGAGATAGACAGAGAGAGACAGAGAGAGACAGAGAGAGAGACAGAGAGAGACAGAGAGAGAGAGAGAGAGAGAGAGAGAGAGAGACAGAGAGAGACAGAGAGAGAGAGACAGAGAGAGACAGAGAGAGACAGAGAGAGACAGAGAGAGACAGAGAGAGACAGAGAGAGAGAGAGAGAGAGAGAGAGAGAGAGAGAGAGAGAGAGAGAGAGAGAGAGAGAGAGAGAGAGAGAGAGAGAGAGAGAGAGAGACAGAGAGAGAGAGAGAGAGAGAGACAGAGAGATAGAGAGCTGGTCAATGCAGTCAAATAAAAGACAACACGGGCATAAAGTAAATAGTAAATAAGTAAGAAAATGAAATTGATATACTCTAAAGCGGCGCTATGTAAATGCCTATCAATCGTGCATTTAAATCGTCGTTGAAACCTTTCGACAGATCGGAGATGAACTGCAAAAGGGACACGAAAGCCGAGAAATCGACCCGCAGACCAATCCTCGAGATGTAGGACCTACTGTTGCGCCAGTGCATCAAGTACCCAGCTGCCGACAATAAAAAAACTCAACACTAGATGGGACTACTCGAGCTACATAAATCCCAGAGAAAGGTCATCGAGTGCAGAATTCCCAAGACCATGTGTCGCCAAACGGTCAATAATGCCGGAAACGACCGCCAGAGGTCTTCGTTGAGCAGCGACCGACATCTAGCGGACGATCGAAACTCCGGGATTTATTGCTTCCGACCGGAAATGGATTGGGAACGCATCTCAAGGTCCGTCGTCGGCTATTTGGCCTGCTCAGAGGCGCTGCTGATGCTGAGGAAAACCGAAAACGAGGCTCGGTTCCCGCCGGGCGAGCGCGTCGCATCTTTTTCGTCGTCTGCTTCACTGAGGAGTCACGTGATCACGCCTGTGGAGTAAATAAATCGACTTCCGGTTTGCAAAGTGCGATTGACGATCTTGCGATGAGTTCTTTCAGAGGGGGAGTGTGTGTGTGTGTGTGTGTGTGTGTGTGTGTGTGTGTGTGTGTGTGTGTGAAGAGTGACGTTTTCCTGAATTGAATGAATTCATTGTGAAGGAATCAATCCGAAATGGCGGTGAAATAGCAGGTAATTAGTCTAAGTCGCTTGATTTGTATAGCGCCATTTGTATTGGAGGGGTTGACAAGCCAAATGTGGACGCTGTGCCATTTTTGAAATGATTCATACGTTATGGAAATATTATCTTCTGAGGGGGTTAATAACTTAATATAGAAGCTGGGGTAGTATGAGTATGAGAACATTGTCCCTTTGTGCCTTAGGGGCCATTCATAAATGACGTCACGCACTGAGAAGGGAGTTCAAACATTTTGTGACGATGTGTGGCGACGGGGTTTCCAGAAATGTGACGTCACATAATGCTAAATATTTTTATTAATACCGCAAAATTGTACGTATTTTAAACTTATAATTACTATACTTCATTTAAAAAAAGAATTTGAAAAAGTTTCTGAATATTGTTTCAACTATAATAATTATAATGAATATTTTCAAACGAAACGTCAATTTTGACATTGGAAAGACGACAAGAGGAGGAGGTTAACGCGTTGTGACGTCATAATTGATGGATCTAGCTTTTTGTGACGACGGGGTCATAAAGCTGCCAAAATCGCGTGACGTCATTTATGGATGGCTCCTTATACAGACACTAGTTTTGCACTTCGCTTAAAAGATAAAATCACTCAATGACGCAAAATTGCATGAAAGTGAGGGGTCCCAATCTCTATGCCTTCCCCTTCCTTACCGCAACCTCTCGAAAAGTGGGGGGGGCTCAAGACTAGGTGCCTAATAGAAGTTTGCGCCTGAGACAGCGTTGACAGCCCAATACATTGGCTGCTAATGAATTAAGACATCCCGTATTTCTCGATTTTGATGCGCCGTCCCTCTGCCTATGGACTTTCAATTGTACTCCTCGTCTCCTGGCGAACTCGTGCTCAATAACAATTGTATTGTGCTGACACCTGGAGAATGAAACGGTCGAGACATTTTGCTATAACGAATATTTCAGATTAACCCCTTAAAAAGTCAGACACCTGATAGATATCCAAAATGCGGGTCCAGATTCTTTGTAGGCATCGACTGGGCTTCAATCGGTGCAAATATGAAAGCCCTACGACACCACAAATTTTCGCTCAAATGTCGAAAAAAACCCTGGACTTATAGTCCATGAAAAATTTTCGGGCGACCCAAAAATTCATGTCGATATTTCACCCAAATTTCTCTTTAGAACCCTCAAACGCCTTGCAGTGATGTCATTGGACTAGAAAAATCCGTCACTTTCCGCCCCATTAATGTGTCTATATTGCAAAATATAATAATGGTGGCTATAAATTGTATAGATTTTTAAAGCGAAAGACTGTTCTCAACGTCAGCTCCTAGCGACATGTAATTAATGCATAATGCCTTTGACTAAGCGAGATGACAACTGCATTGAGTGGGATGCGCTGATCAGCAAATACTTTGGTGTTCTTTTCATCATCATCATCATCAGCAGCAGCAGCAACAACAACAACAACATCATCATTATCATTATAGCCAGAATCGTCGTCATCATCGTCATTATCATCGTTGAATAGATTGTAACTAGTAAGAGTTTTGCGGATGAGAGATGATCTTGATACAGATGAACTTCGTTATAACAGACTCAGTTATAACGTACACCCGGTTATAATGTACCGCAATGTACGGTATTGCGTGATGCGCTATATCATTGAATGGTATTGGATATATAGCGTACTTCGCATATATTTAACGTACTGAATTTTACAGACCTCCCGCTAAGTACGTTATAGCAAAGCTCTACTGTAGTTACATTCGGCGGATACCATTATCGCGCTGTATCTTGTTCTTTGACTTGTTACTATTGCTATTAATGGTGTTCACGTCTTAACGCCGCCGCATCTTAAGGAAGTCCCACTGTAGTCAGTATAGTCGATATCCGGGTATCACTTAAGCGGGCGTATCTGTCCGCCGCGCTTGATGAGTTCGGCCAGCTGGCTGGCGTCCACCACCCTCACCTCCAGCCCCTCGTCCTCGTGCGAATCCTTCGTCTTCGCCAGGTACCAGCAGACCCCGATGACGAGAAACAGGGACCCGAGGCCCATCGACGACGACCCGACGATGGTCCACGTCTCGCCGCCGATCAGAACCGACATCAGGAGGGTGAACATCCCGGCGAGGACGATCAGCCCGGCGACGACCATCTCGAAGACCGGCTTCTTGCGATCGGCGGCGGTACTCCCATCGGGTACGCTGCCCAACAGGTTGTGGTACTGCACGGTCGGTCTCAGCGTATGCTGGTCTGAAAGGACGACCACAGACCCAGTGAGTACCTTCATAAGACTACAGACAATTCATTTGGGTACTAATTATGTTATCTGGTACTGCTATCGTAATAATGATACTTGTACATAAGATACAGAGTACCGCGTTGTTAAGAACTGTTTGCATTCGGAATGCAAAGGCCTTTGAAAAATTAGTCTGAAAAAATTGTTTTGATAAATACAGTAGAACTTCGTTATAACGCAGTTATCGGGTCTGATCTGTAAAATCGAGTACGTTATATCCGAGGTACGTTATATGAAATACCATCCACTACGGTAGTGCATACATTGCGGTGCGTTATATAACAGAGGTACGGGTATAACCGAGTCCGTTATAACGAGATTCTACTGTAGTTTTCTTTCTCTCACCTTGAACCTGGAGCAGTTCAAGCGATTCCTTCAATCGACTCGACTTCCGTTCTTGACGTCGCGGCGGACCGGAAACGGAAGTGACGTCATCGAACGGCACCCGAGAGGATGACCGTCGTCCGTGTCGGTGTCGGTGCTTCCGTCGACATCCGGGTCGTTTGCCGCTTCCGTCGTCGAGCGCCGACGACTTCCGGTGTCTGTTGAGATGTACTTCCGGCACTTCGTCGAGCATCTCGGTCGAGATCTCGTCCGGATCGTCGCTGTCCTGGCGGGCGATCGGAGCGTTTTCGTCCACCTGGACCTCCTCTTCCCAGTCCTCGTCCGATCCCTCCTGCAGCTCTTTCGCCTTTCGGCCACTTCCGGCGGCGTCCGGACTGTCCGCCGGTTCGCCACAGTCCGGCGGAGGAGCCTTGGAGCGGAAGTTTTCTTCCATTTAGAAACCGGAACTTTGAGCGATAATACGGGATAATTTATCGCTCTTAATTCCATCGAGCGGCAGAACCTGTGACGATGACGGCGCAAAGAACCAAAACAAGAACGGGTTTTGTTCGATTAAATAGCTGAGCGTAACGACGGTTGCCATGGAGACGACTTCTGTGGACTGAAAGGCGAATCGTTCTCGATCGCTACGAGGTCCTTTCTCATTCAGGATAAGGAAGCTTTGTAAAGAAAAAACGCATCGGGTGCAGTAAGGAGTCTAGAAAATCGTGAAAAATCATCAAATTCTACTTTAACCAGACAGGAAGTAGTTCAATGAATATACCGTATGTTGTTGAACCTTCAAATAGAAGACAGGTGGCTACCTACCTGGTTGTGTGAGACCCTAAAGCAGATCCGTCCTTCTCTCTGTGTGTCTGTCTGTGTGTGTGTGTGTCTGTCTGTCTGTCTATTGGAACATTTTAGACTTGAATCAAATATAAAATCATACAAATCTGGATTTTGTCTTATAATTTAATTAATCGTATGAAATTAACTCATTTCTAAACAACCGTTGGCAGCATCTACAGCACTGTTCAGATAGAAATAGTTGTATGTACATGTACAATGTACATGTATACATTATGACGAGATCTTAAGTCATTTAATATTATATCCAGAATACGAAAAAGTCGCATCGGATGTTAAGAGATTACACATCAACGCTTGAAGACGATGAACGGATGATGCAAGGATATACAGGGCACAGAATTCCAATGAAGAGGCTATACGAGAGAGAGAGAGAGAGAGAGAGAGAGAGAGAGAGAGAGAGAGAGAGAGAGAGAGAGAGAGAGAAGGGGGAAGAGAGGGGGAGAGAGCGGGAGAGAGAGAACAAGAGGGAAGAGGGAGAGAGACGGGAGAGAGAAAAGAGAGAGAGGGGGAAGAAAGAGAAAAAGAGAAAGAGAGGGAGGGGAGAGGGCGAGAGGGGAGAGAGAGGAAGAGTAGGAGGAGGAGGAGGAGGAGGAGGAGGAGGAGGAGGAGGAGGAGGAGGAGGAGGAGGAGGAGGAGGAAAAGAGACTTGCAGCATTTACTTATTCATGAATCTTCTCTGTTTAGTTTTATGCCTCAAGAGTCCAATTTGGAAGAAGCGGTGAATAGATAGCAGGTGAAAATTGCTAATTTTATTTAGATAATTTGCCTTGAAAGTTGAATGAAGAAAGCGTGACTTTGAGTTCGATTTAGGCAAACCGAATTAAGCAAAACCAAAGCTTCAGTGCTCTAGCAATGCTTAGGAAATCAATGCAGCCTTTCAGTAGCGTCGCCAGAAATTTTTGGTTGGGGGGGGGGCAAAATGGGTCTGACGTGTCAGATTCCTTACCTACACCCCCCTACACAAAAAACTTTCTCACCGGATTTGCGCGAATCTGGTAGGTGGTCTGGGGCAGGTTGGGGTCAGTTGCCCCATTTGTCCTCCCCCGTGGCGACGCTAATGCAGCCTTTGGCTTTATCTGCCTATCGACCTGATTCTGACTTTGACAAAATGCGTGGCTTTTAAATTTGGGTTAATTAATCAAGCCATAGTAACAAAAATAATAATTACACATGCAAAACGTATGGTTTTTAAAACTCCGCATTAAAATCGTTAATAGCGATTTTAGTGCAGAGTTGTACTGCGCCGAACATGCAGGACTAAGTACTCTTTATGTACTGTATCTATAAATTTTCGTTTGAATCAGTGCAGACTAAGACAAGGGCTAGGGTTAGTGTTAGGGTCAACAAATGAGCAGAGAAGTGTAATGTGTGACAGATGATCGTTTGAGTTAAAGTCTTTAAATGCGTTAATTTTTAGCGCGTTATTTTGACAGCCTCAATAATTATGTAGTGAATACCAAAGTCCATCAGTTATAAGTAACCAGGGGAAAACCAATGTTGTTGTCATCGTACTTTTCCATACCCACATATCCCTCTAGTCCGAGTTGATGACTATGGCCTGATCTACCACGTGATGGATCAGACCATATGGTGTTCGAATGTAATTGGTTACACTCATGTAGTTTGTGCATGTGACATTATATCATGTGAGGCAGAATTGAATAAAAGCTAGCGGATGGTAAAGGGGAGAGACAGACTTGAAGTACTCGCTCTCAGACTCTTTAACATCTGGGCTGAGGCGAGGGTCGATCTGCTCCTGAGCTTGAAGCGACATTAACAACTACGTTTCGTCTCAGTTAGTTCCCCGGTAGTAGGCCAGACCATCATATCTGGTCTACTACATTTGGTGGAGAACCGGGGAAAAATTATTTTTAAGATTCTCAAACTCCATCAAACAAATGGATATATTTTGGATAACCTTACCATACGAAATCCAACAATGTGATTTAATTGCAAGAAATAGTATTACAGATATCAGAATACAAAGTAATTTGTGTTCAAACGTACTGAGTTTCAATTGGGATCTGGAAATTACACATAACAGTACTCATTTGAAAATAAAACCTGATTCTCAGATTTCCTTAAGACTTGTAGACTCAATTGGATTAAAACAGATAGTAGGACTTAATCGTCACTATACAGTAAGCTTGATCTTAATGCAAAAAACTATAACACAGAGCTTGGTTATTAATCCTCACTTCACCGAGATACTAGATTGCACATCTCGTTTGGAATCACACAGATTACCACCAGAGACCGTAGACAGACTCGACGACGTTTAATTTTTTTGAGTGAATTGTACTAGTAAACTGATTGATCGTGTAACATGGAACTAATCGTTATTGATTATGATTAATGTGACTTTATGATTACTTATTATGATGATATTTTTTTGAATACATTGATGTTAAATGACTGAACTGAACAATTTTTGCTTCTTATTATCAGACATTATTCTATAATCGTTTATAATTCGTTATGCAACGTATTCACTATATTTATACGGACACGCTCTTGGTCAAAAGAAAACCAAATGAGCTTTTGACAACATTTTCATATTATACTTTTGCTATTCATTCGGATTATCATCTTGATGAACATTTTAACGAACATTTTAAAGAACACTTCGGTCGCATGCATTGCTTATATAGTTAATGGACACTTATTGAACATTATTAATCATCGATTGCTTTGAGAATGTTAACATTTTCTTCGAGACCCCCCTTACGTTATAATTTGGGGCCATTAACACATAATAATTTGCAAATTATATTAAATCGCCACTGTATTCCGAGGGCGGAATAAGTTTTTTAACGGGAAGGTACTGTAGTGAATACCAAAGTCCATCAGTTATAAGTAACCAGGGGAAAACCAATGTTGTTGTCATCGTACTTTTCCATACCCACATATCCCTATATCCTCACCACATAGTCCGAGCTGATGACTATGGCCTGATCTACCACGTGATGGATCAGACCATATGGTGTTCGAATGTAATTGGTTACACTCATGTAGTTTGTGCATGTGACATTATATCATGTGAGGCAGAATTGAATAAAAGCTAGCGGATGGTAAAGGGGAGAGACAGACTTGAAGTACTCGCTCTCAGACTCTTTAACATCTGGGCTGAGGCGAGGGTCGATCTGCTCCTGAGCTTGAAGCGACATTAACAACTACGTTTCGTCTCAGTTAGTTCCCCGGTAGTAGGCCAGACCATCATATCTGGTCTACTACAATTATATACATTTTAAATATTTAAAAAATGTTTTACAGAATGTCTTCTGTTTTTTATATTGGCATTTTGAAAAATTTGAAGATCACATTTTTTGTTTAAAACGTGACGACTTTCTTTTAACTTCTCTGTAATTTTGAACCCCTTCCACAGACCCTTTTGCTACAAATACACGATTATATACAGTGTAGCCCTGTTTTCGCTCAAATTCCCTCTTGATACTTACTGACTTATTACATTTCCGCTAATCTCTTTTAAAAAACTTTCTTTGCAGTATTTGAAAAATCCTTATTTCCTTTCCGTACACTTTTGCAACAGCTCGGGTACCCCTAGGGGTACACGTACCACCGGTTGGGAACCGCTGGTCTATATTTTAAATCTTCTTCGTAACGATATATGCTAAAAACTACTTGTACAATCACGCCACTGGGCTGGCGATCCAAAAAGAGACAGGAAATCAATTCCGGATTTGTTCCTGGAACCGGGGCTCAGGGTCACTACCTTGGGAAAGAACAACGGCTGCGAATTAATGTGGAAGCAATCGAAATACCTTTGTCTGACTTCGTGAAGCTTCTACTTCTGAGTTCACGCATTGAATTCGAATCAGGAGTTTTCAAACAACGAAATTCTACGCCAACATCTTAACGGCTGTTGCTGTATCTGTCAAAAGTACAGTCCCACTGCGAAATCATTTCAAGGGAGACAGCGTCTTCAAGCCTCCTCCTGTCTGGTTCCCTGCTCCTCCTCCTCTTCTTGTTCTTCTTCGTCGTCTAGAAACGACCCTAAAGCATCGAGCACAGTCATCCGTTTCCCGTCCTTTGCGCTTCGGGGCAAATCGCACCGAGTCGAATCAGCCCGTACCTAATTATTCCCAGCGGACCGCCATTTATTTTTGTTTATCGTTGATTGAAGCGATGTTTTATCGATAGTCTGAGACGTTCAGAACCTGCCGTAGTAGTCGTCGTCGTAGTAGTAGTAGTCGTCGTCGTCGTAGTAGTCGTCGTCGTAGTAGTCGTAGTAGTCGTCGTCGTAGTAGTAGTCGTCGTCGTCGTAGTAGTAGTAGTCGTCGTCGTAGTTGTAGTAGTCGTCGTCGTCGTAGTAGTAGTACTAGTCGTCGTCGTCGTAGTAGTAGTAGTCGTCGTCGTCGTAGTAGTAGTAGTCGTCGTCGTCATCGTAGTAGTAGTAGTCATCGTCGTCGTAGTAGTAGTAGTCGTCGTCATCGTCGTCGTCGTCGTAGTAGTAGTAGTAGTAGTAGTCGTCGTCGTCGTCGTCGTCGTAGTAGTAGTAGTCGTCGTCGTCGTCGTCGTAGTAGTAGTAGTACTAGTCATCGTTTTTATTGTTGGATGACCTTTTTTGCTTTTCAGGGTTTTTTGAGACTAGATAGCGTTTTTTTGCTTGTCAGACTTTCGGCAAACACTTCCAAACTCCAACACCCCCCGGATTTTTCCGGCCCCTCCCCAGTGGCACCGGGGGCCAGGGGCCCGTGCCCCCCTATTGAGAGCCTGGCCCCCAGTGGCCCCCAGTTGGGACCCTTACTTAATGCTACATACAACAAACAACAAATGGTTGGCCCCCATGATTTTGCCCCCAACGGCCCCCCACTTGCCAAATCCTAGAGTTGCCTCCCTCCCCACAAATTCACAATCCTAGAAATAATAGAAATAACCCCGGCTGGGACTAACATTTAGCTACCATTCGATAATTATAGGCATAGACCCAGTGTTGAAGTTGTGAAATTTGAGCTGGGGGGGGGTTGGTGTTGAGGACTGAAATTCAATGCATGACAGAAACTGCATGTACCAGATATGCGATTTATGGGAGGGTTCAGTGGCGTCACCAGGAATTTTTGGTTGGGGCAAAAGTGGACGCGTGTCAGATTCCTTATCGCTGTTCCGTCTGTTTGGAACAATCTGCCTAACTCTGTCACTTCGGACTTAACTGTTTCGTTGATTGTTTTTAAACGCCGACTGAAAACTGCACTCTGCAGTTTGGCCTACACTGTTTAGGTTATGTAACTCACCCCGCATTTATGATTCTTCACTTGTGAATGACTTAATGTGCGTTAACAACCATGTAATAATCCACCCCTACCCCTCCACAAAAAACTTTCTCACCGGGTTTGCGCGAATCTGGTAGGTGGTCTGGGGCAGGTTGGGGGGCAGTTGCCCCATTTGCGCCCCCCGTGGCGACGCTAATGGGAGGGTTGTAAAGTTAGCTGGGGGTGTGGGGGTGCAACCCCTCGGCAACTCCAACCCTGTTTAGACCGACTACGCCCTCTTACAAAGTTGCGTTTTTTAACAATGGTCAATCTTATTAACAAAATGAGTACAAACGAACGAAAACAATTAATTATTGATTTATTTAGGTATAATTAGAAAGGTTGTCAGTTGCGGAACATTTCACTATAGGTTAATTTAATAGTGCTTGCACTGGCATAGCTTAAATCATACAGGCGTCACGTGACATCCGCCTGGACAGCGAGCGTGCCATTTGCAGATTCGGACTGTGCACGACGCTGCCATTCTAGTCTATTATTATAATTCATTGCGTCCTTTGCGCTTCGGGGCAAATCGCACCGAGTCGAATCAGCCCGTACCTAATTATTCCCAGCGGACCGCCTAATTGCAGGAGGAGCGGGAGCGAACGTCCATTCTGCACCGCTTGGTCGTTCATTACGCTGACCTCCGGTGACACGAGCGTCTTACCTTCTTCCTTCCGTCTTTCCGACGCCTCGTGATGGAAAGCAGCAGCCTCTGACTGGAAACGCTCAGTGGAAAGGTCGGGTTGACGGATGGAAGGAAAGAGGAAAGACGACTGCGACGAGGGAAAGGAGTAAAGTGAGGATAATGGGGGTGGGGAGGGAGAGGAGGGGAGGAGATTATTGTGATGGTCTCATCACGTGATCTTTTATAAGAGCAAACATTTTTTCTGAATGGATCGGATTACTTTTTGCACCCAGATAAGCTCTCTCGATGCATACAATTAATCTGCAGGATTTGAATCCAATACCAACCAAGGTGGTTTATTTATAGCAGTTATGGTTCCCCAGGTGTTTAGTGGGTGGGATAGCTCACGTGACCCGACAGGATGGGGTCGGGCGAAGTTGGCGCGATGACGACGACGCACCTGGCTACGCCTCTGACAAAGGATGTCTTCCACATGTGCATCTGGATAACTAACTGTTCATATGTAACAGTGGCGTAGCCAGGATTCCAGAATAGGGAGACACCTGTGCTTTTTCGGCCCAAATGTCTTGACGAGCAAAAAGGTCGTTGTCTCAAACGCGTTTTAAAGTCTGCTGTCCGATGCGTTTTTCTCAATCGAATATCCCCCACAACTACCCTACCCCAATTACTCACCGGTTTTTAGACGAATCTTACGACCGGTCCAGAGCCGAATAGGGGGGTCGGGCTTCCGAGTCCCTTCCGTGACTACGCCAATGACTTTGATTTCGCCTAATCGTAACAAATCGTCGATTAAAATTCGATGCAATCACTATTAGTTCGAACGGTGATCGTGTTAACCCTCTAGTTCCCTGCGATTTGCATAACCAATAGGCTATTTAACCGGAATACCGGTTTTCCGAGTCCATAGGGTTAATAACGATTTACCAAGTTCCGTTTTAACTCATGAACGCTAAAAGACCGGAATATTTGAAGACAAGACACAAGAAATAATAATAATAATAATTCCAAAGACTATACCGCCAGCACTGCTCCTATAACAACAACCATACATCAAACATCACAATCGACTCGACCCGCAAATAGAACCTAATATTATTATTAATAATTACTAATCATGCACTTCTATAGCACCAGTTCAAATACCTATACGGGTATCGATCGATGGTACAACTTAACTAGTTATGAGCAAAAAATGCTGTAAAAAAATCACCGAAACTATCACTACGCAAAAAATCTCATTCTATTCAAGTGGCAATCAGTCAATAGTTTCATTAGAAAATCTGCGATGGATTTGTCCACAGGTAAAAAAATATTCCTCGGAGACAGTGGCGGCTCTAGGATTTCGAAGAAAAAACTTCCAATCAGGGGCCAACCATTGGTTGTTTAATGTATGTAGCAGGTCCCAACTGGGGGGGCCACTGGGGGGCAAAATATTCCCGCCACTGCGGAGAATATAGAATCCGTTGGAAATTCGCTTCGAAAGACATCATGTTACAGTAAGTCACGCGTTTTTGCACACAGTCAAGATAGGTCCTGACAAATAGCGACTGCCTACGTTTAGTCTAATCACGTTAATGCGATTGTTATATTGTTGTCGTCACTGAGTATATCTTTCCTAGGCGATTAAATAAATCTCTGTGAAAACACATGCAAAGTGATATTGAAATCGTGTAGAGTTCCTATGCTCTTAAAGAGTTCGTCTTGTATATTAAGAAATATTCATCTGTACAAAAATCGAATGCAGTTATTAATAATCATTATGTCATTGATCGTCAAAAATTAATGCACAGTGCTGTCATGGAATGCGAAAATCAGAAGATCTAACAGCGCCATAATTATCACCAAGACGTCATGAGATACGCCTCGGGTGACGTATACGCCGGATGCCCGTAGCGCCCTCTGACGTCGAATTACGACAGTCTGTGACGTCACACCTTAGCCGCGCGTTGACGATCGCAGTGCAAGCGGTATCATTTGCCCGTTGTCTCGTCGTTACCCTTAGTGTTGTCGACCTTGTCTTGAGAACGAATTCGTTCCATTGCAACGTCATACAAGTACTTGTACTGGGACTGGAAACAAAAAAACCAGTAGCATATCTATAATACACTGTTACAAGATACAATTTCATAATATTTTTGTGGTCTATAAAACCTGTAATAGAAGAAACCAGCTCTCTTAAGCACCATCTTATCTCTCGATTGATTTTTTAGACATTTGACAGAGAATAGATTTCTGAAAGACTTTGTATAGTGTCGTTTCAAATGGCTCATTATATTTCGTGGCATTTCGAAAGCTCTGGAAAAAAAATTGAGACAGAATATATTGACAATTCTAGTACGGTTTGACTCAGCAAAGATGGGGATACAAGAATATGTGGTTTTAATTCGTTTCATCACGCTTCTGAATTTTTGCATATCTATAGCCTACTGTAGCACTAGTCCTTGCCTTGTTCAATTTTAAACAGGCCATGTTGGCCCACCCAGTATTTGGCTTGTGGCGCCCTCCATGCTGAAGTAAGTAAGAACGTTTTCTGCCAACTGTAGATCAAAAGCACGCCATTTTCGCTGAATAATTAATTTCACCTTTAGGTTCATCTTTGACCCCAGCGTCGAGTGCCGCCGATGAGAGAAAGCCTTTGCTTAGGTCTGCCTATAAATTCTATCGATAGAGAGAAATATCGAAAAACGCACGCCCGTGCTTGGCAAAGAGGAAGTTAAGTTAGACAAATAGCCTTTGAATACTTTTGAAATTTACGACCGCATTATTTATCTTGCAACACAAAAGAGAGCATAGAACATTGCGACCAATCACAAAATATTCCACATTCTAACACACACACGCGCACGCACACGCACACACACACGCATACCAAATCGCACCCATAAGAAAACGCTATCAAAATGTACGCTATTTCATTATCTTCTATTCGGTATATTTCGGTATGTGTGTGTGTCATTGGGAAGTTGTGGGAAACTTCCTCCCGTTATAGACCTTACTCTCTGCAGAATGAGTAAAATGCGTCCCGCCTTTATCTGCCTTTATCTGTTATCTCTTCTTCAGCCCAAAAGCGGAAGTTACTAAAAATACGCTACACAAATGCTTACGTCATTCGTATCGTTCGTCTGGTTTCCGCACTCGCCCCAACAGCCGAATACTACGCTGTCCGTCTGTCCGTCCCTCTGCATGTCTCTGTCTGTCTCTTTCTCCCTCTCTATCTGTCTGTCACTCTCCTTCTCCATCTGTCTGTCTCTCTATCTCTGTCTGTCTGTCTGTCTGTCTGTCTGTCTGTCTGTCTCTCTCTCTCTCTCTCTCTCTCTCTCTCTCTCTCTCTCTCTCTCTCTCTCTCTCTCTCTCTAGATATATATGTTTATGTATATATATACCAGCTTTTATTATTTGTGTAAAGCCCCTTGACTTTGATCTACGTGTGTCTGTAATAATAATAATAATAATAATAATAATGTCTAATAATAATAATAATAATAATAATAATAATAATAATGTCTCTGTGTCTCTGCCTGTCTGTCTCTGTGTGTCTCTGTCTGTCTGCCTCTGTGTATCCCCGGTCCATGATAATAATATATATATATGGGACCTGTTGTACGCATGCACATGATTTATGTGGCGCCATCTGCGTCTTACCAGTTCCTCGATGAACTCTGGCCTTGTCTTGCGGATGCGTTTGACGGCGTTGAAGACGTCCACCTCTCCGTCAAGACGAACGGCGTCAAGGACGTTCATGACGCCGCAGAAGACTCCGCAACGATCGACACCGTGTCTACAAAACCCGGCGTCATAGTGACGTCATCATCGCTAGAAAGTCTTCGTCTACTGCTCTTCACATAGCTACACTAACGCCTACTCCAGCACGTAATAGATATTCTACGCCGTGCATTACTGTTCATCGCCAGGGGCGTAGCCAGGAATTTGATTTGGGGAGGTATAAATAGTTTGGGAGATATAAACGTTAACTATAAACCACATATGAACCACATAGAAAACTTTAAGGTATACTTTGGGGCGGGGGTTTATATACCGATATACCCTCCCCCCGTCGCTCGCTACGCCCCTGTTAATCGCGTCAAGTACACTCTGCCATACTTACAGACACTGGACGACTACCGGTCGGTTTGGATTTCGCTCTTGACACCTGAGTACTTCCGAGTACAGCGACATGAGTATGGTTTCCTTTGGCATCGCATCGGGCCACGTGAGCAGCCGAAAGTGACGTATGTTGAAGGTGTCGCCGTTGTACCTTGTGCTGCGTCGGGTGTCATTCGTGAATTCCACCTGGATCACCTGAACACGAGATTATGACGTCATCGTCATCATTGTCGTCGTCGTCATCATAACAGATATAATTATCTCTTAAGAGTTTATAAATGATTTTAAACGCCACTTTTCTCTAATCAATTATAAGTAACCATAACTAATACGAATTGAAATTAATTAAATAATAAATATTGAGCAACTTATTTTTAACTTATTAATGAATTATTTAATCTTATAAACCGCTGAGTTGCTTTTGCGCGTAATCTGCAGATCGGTCATTCGAATGTCTTCGCTCGAAATCTCTCCCATGTTCGTGATACTGAAATTGCCATACTCAATAGTACGTCCATCCTCCGGCCAATACCTCTAAACAGGCAAACAACCAGATTATGATGATGACGACTACGATGATGATGATTCCGACCAGAGGCGGTTCCACGTGGGGGGATGAGTGGGGATGCATCGCCCCACCGGACTTCCGAACTTTTTTCGCTTGTTAACCCTATTTCGGGGAGTAAAGTCTAGCCTAAACTTTTCGAAAAGTGTAGTAACAATCTCAGGGCGGCGCTAAGACCTTTTTCGGACTTGTCAGCCTATTTTTCCTGGTAAATGTAGTAAAATATAATTATACAAAGTCTTTCAAAAAGTCTATTCTCTGTCATTATGACCAGTAAATTCTAGTCGATCGAGAAACAAGAAGGTCTTAAGATAGCTGGTTTTTTTGTTGGCTGGGGATCAATTTCAAACGTTTAAACTAAACCTTGTCAGAATATTATAAAATTGAATGTCAAGGGGGCTGTTTGACACTGTTCCCCTGAATAGAATGGAGAACTGCTCTGTCATAAAAAAAGTCGACGAGAGACAAGAGGGGTCTTAAGATAGCTGGTTTCTTGTATCACAGGTTTAATAGACCACAGAATATTATAAAATTGATACCCTGAATGACACTGTTCCGAGAGAATGGAGAACTGCGCCGTAAAAAGGAGCACTACACCGTAAGCATGTAGCACTACTACTACTACTACTACTACTACTACTACTACTACTGCCAGCACTACTACTACTATTACAACAACTACTACTACTACTACTACGATTACTACTACTACTAATAATAATAATAATAATTCAGGCTGAAAGTCGTTTTGAACAGTATAGGGCATTGTTAAGAAAAAACGGAGCACTGCGCCGTAAAAAATTCAGAAGAGAGATTAAACGAATTATATCGACATTTTCTTGTGTCCCCATCTTCATTGCATGAAATCGTGCTAGAATAGTCAGCATATTCTGTCTCAATTTTATTCTAGAGCGTTCGAAATGCCACGAAAAATGGTCAACTAATTCAAGCGACATTATACTGTTTAAATATTAGGGAAAAATTTTTTCTTTTGTCAGTCTTTTTCGGCAAAGTTTATTGATTTTTTCCCTTCTTTTTCATCCCCTTCCCTCCAACTTCCTATGAATTCATTTCATCCCCCCCACCAAGAAATCCTGGAACCGCCACTGATTCCGACGACGACGATGATAATCATTGCCAAGGTGATTACTTCGACAGCCACGACGACACTTGGGATTCGAATAATAACGATGATGACGACGACTATGATGACGATGATGATAACGACTACGCGCTGTGTTGTCATGGCAACTGACCTCGGCTCCATCGAGTTCGTTGAGCATGACGATGGTCGAACTTCCGGTTTCCTTGATCATCGTCCAGAAGTCGACGATCGTTTCCGCCATCGGCGACTGAGTTGCGATGTAACTGTATTCGGTCGATTCTTCTTCGTCGTCGTCATCATCACTCTCCTTCTTTAGGTAACCCTATCGCAACAACAACAACAACGAACTTAACGGCTAACCCCTTAACACCTGGATGATAACGACGACCAAGTGATTACTACGACAATCATTGCCAGCAACAACAACGACGATAAAATTGACATTCTGATGATAGTGATGATGACGACAACGACACTGTTGATGACTCTCACTGTGGCTACGACGCGACGATGATGATGATGACGATGACGACGCTGTGATAATCGCAACTGACCTGTCTGTCTGCCTGTCTGTCTGCCTGTCTGTCTGCCTGTCTGTCTGTCTGTCTGTCTGTCTGCCTGCCTGTCTGTCTGTCTGTCTGTCTGTCAGATTATTCTCTAATGGACTCAAGATAAGGACTAATCGGCAGAGATCTTAGTGTTATCTATATTAGATAGATAACTCGCCTCTTACCCAATTTCCCCTTCCAGCACCTATCCCCCCACCCCGCAAAACCCCTCATATCTTGCTTGGCATTAGTGTCTGAAACTCCGACGCTAATCTTATTTTCTGTGAAAGTCATTTAAAGAGAAACTGCGTTTATTTCTATGGAAAAATAGGAATAAAGAAATTCTCCTTACGTAGACATGGACTGCATTTACATAGACGTCCGTCAGACCATCTTCGCCTTTAACGTACGGAAGAAACATATCGGCTATTAATAGATCACACAAACAAACTCATTAAAATATTATCAGCAATCGATGAAATTACTTACTCACTCACTTTATGGATGAATCTCTCTAACTGACTGGCCGACTGAATGATGAATTGACTGACTGACTGACTTTATGGAATGAATCTCTCTAACTGACTGGCCGACTGAATGATGAATTGACTGACTGGTTGGCTGGTTAGATGGAATGACTGGCCGTGTGTGACTCATTGACTGACTGACTGACTGACTGACTGACTGACTGACTGACTGACATACCTGGCAGAAGCGTTGAAAGTCGGTTCTTGTCCGGGTTCTTTTGTGCGACGGTAAATTGCGAGTGATTGAAACGAGGCTTCAGAACATCTAGAATCTAAAATACACGAGTCACGTGACGTGCATCATTTCGACCATCAACACTACCACCACCATCATCACTATCGTCATCATCATCATCATTGTTGTCATCATCATCATCATCATCATTTTCCCCTCGTCTCTTTGGAGAGGGGTGGGGCGTTCATAGCTTCGTGCCCGTACCTTCATCTCCCTCTGGATCCTCGACAGCCCGTCGGGGAGCATGGGTTCGGCCAGTTGTCGGTAGATTGGTTCGAACTGTGAGGCTGGAAAGACGACTCTGTCGAGATTTAGAGCTTCCAGTAGGACGTGGTGTATGAAGATGTACTGCTCCTGTTCACAAATACAACAGCATCAGCATTCCACTGCTCAGACTACGCGTTCAGCCTATAAAAGAATACGTTCTATATGAGTTGCCCACACGGCTATAGCAAAAAATAGCCATTGACATAGAAGAAAATTTTCTAATACGTAGCAATTTCTGCCTATTTCAGTAGAGGGTGCTAACCCTCTGGACCACCCAACTCAAAGATTTAGTCGCTCCTCCCAAGAAATCAGAAGTTATAGGCCTATATAAGAATACGTTCTATATGAGTTGCCCATACAGACCCCCGTGTTAGCCTACCCAACTCTTAAACTCTAAATCCGCCTTGGGTGGTTTCCCTGGTTATTTCCTCTGGGAGGGTGTTCCAAAGTATGGGATTCCCCCCAGACGGATCTATCCCCATATTTAGCCGTCTCCCCATCAATTTCTTCACAGCGGTACTATCATCTCCACCCCCCCCCATAAAAGCAAAAACCAGTATTTGGATGCTGTGCTATAAGTCTAAAACCTCAGATATGGCAATGGGTCCCTCAGACTGACCCTGACCCGTGACCCATCGAGTATCAGCGACCCATTTGACCCATTGACCCATTGACCCATTGCTGTGTAACCTTACTGTGTACTTACGATCGTCTGGACCATGTACATGCGCTGTCTTCTCATCGTATCGAGGCATTTGGGGATATCGACGGTCCCGGTGTCCTTGGCCTGCTCCAGGGAGATGTCCAGGGCGATCAGCGTCCCTGTCCTTCCCACTCCAGCGCTGTTACGAAGGGAGGGAGGGATAAAACTTTTCATTTACAAGAGTGCAAAGAATGCGAAACTTATATATATATATATATATATATATATATATATATA
Source organism: Metaphire vulgaris (assembly GCA_018105865.1). Taxonomy (NCBI): domain Eukaryota; kingdom Metazoa; phylum Annelida; class Clitellata; order Crassiclitellata; family Megascolecidae; genus Metaphire; species Metaphire vulgaris. The sequence goes on from CM030846.1 coordinate 1,012,891, forward strand.
TATATATATATATATATATATATGCCACAAAATTAAATCTGGTAAATTCAATCAAATATTATGAACGTATTTACAGTTGTACATTGTCTAAAGATTTAAAATTATTCTTGATTTTTAAAATTATTTTTGGAGAAATTAGAACAATTGTAACAATGATAGAAGCACAGCATTAATTGTTCACTGGATCTAAGTGATGAGTGCAAAGGATGTTTGACTGCTGTAGCGCCATAAATAAAAATGAATTTGACTATTAACAAATTCGGAAATGCCAGACACCGCAGACAGCGAGAGTGTCGTGTTCGTTTGAACGATAAGGAATGACACAATGCCTGAAGAGTATTGACTCGTTACACCTGCAATGGATGACGGCTGGTCCATCCTTACAGTCCGGGAGAGGTTTCTTCAAGGCGTGACGGTAGAGCCTCAAGAGTGCCGAGCAGGTATTTGGAACGCCCTGGTCAGGCCAGGTGGTAAAGTGGAACTGGTAGGCGGTGCGACGCTCCGTCATCTGGAATGCACCAAGATCATCCACTCATTTAATTAACAACAAAAGTTTCAAGAGAAAAGTCAACATTACATGAAACATGTTACCTTACCTTAACAAAGACGTAACCTCGTGACCTTTGCCCCGTATAGGTCGTAATGTAGAGGTATTTAAAACCCGCCTGGCTAGATGTGGGTTAAAAAATGAAATTGCTTTATCATCAAACATGATACGGAGTCGTCCAAAGCAAATCTTTTAATAGCTGACGATGGCGCTATATAAATCAAGGTGGCTCAACATATTAATTGCCTCTTTTTCGTCCAACGAAGCAGAACTTTTTCTTGACGACTTTGGAGACGAAACCTGAAACAAAAGTTACCAACAAATCACTTAGAGACGAAAATTCCAGCATTTCTTCTGTTACTAAATACAAAGACAAAACACACACTTTAACGGAGGAAAAGTATAAATGAAAATTTCGAAGAGGTATGCATAACTTATACGATATTCGCAAAAGCTTTGGCAGTCTATAGTATAATACAGTTGAACTTCGTTATAACGGACTCAGTTATAGCGCATACTCGGTTACAACGCAGCGCAATATACGATCTCGTGTGATGCGATAGCGTATTGGATGGTATTAGATATAACGTACTCAATTTTACAGACCCCCGCCAAGTACGTTATAACGAAGTTCCGCTGTAAATGGTGTTTAAAATTGTCGATGAGAATTCCACACCATAAGGTCCCATTAGCAGCGGACTCGGTTAGCACGAATTTTCGGATAACACGAGCGCCTTTATTCGTGTGCCATGGTGTGCGAGTTAACGAGGTTTTACTGTACCTCTTTTTCTAATCGGAATGTCCTGAGTATGTAGTCTCCGTAGGATTTCTCGGAAATTCCTTCTACTCGTATTGACCCGTAGTTTATAGAGTCGCTCACGTTAGGCCAGTACTTGTCGCATTTCGCCTGGGAAAAAACAAAATGTTCCTGTTTAGTTCAGCACAGTGAAAGTCATCGTGTGTCGAATTTCGCCTGGGAAATGCAGCAGCGTTTAGTTTAATTTTGTAAAATAAATACTCAGTTATAGAGTGCTTAGACAGTTAATGCTTTGCTAATGCAGCCTGATGATAAATTTGTTCAATTTTAGTAAATTCTTGTTGTAATGGATAAAAATTTAAAAGGGGCGCATTTAAGTTATGAGGGCACACGTTTAGTGCTTTTCCATGTTGCCGACAATGCCGACAATGCCGACAAGGGCCTATCTGTGTAGGCCCTATTGCCTATCTGTATGGGCCCTATTGCCTATCTGTATAGGCCCTATTGCCTATCTGTATAGGCCCTATTGTCCTCGAACAGGACTTTAGAAAACTCCAGTTGTTCGGTTTCATGAAAACCCTCTCACTTCCATGCATGTTATTAATTTCCAATCCTTATTGGGGTTCTTGAAGTATCGCTATAGTTAGAAATCTCATTTTTCTAATCTGGTAGAGGTTAGAAGCAGGAAGCCGACTTGAGAGTGGATGGGTGGGCTGGGGGTGGAAACGAAGGTACTTTCGCCCCAAGAGTTCGTTAACCCCACAAGACACCGCATCTCCTGGCAAAGAACTCACTCGGCCGCACTCCAGGAGGTTGGTTACCATGACGATCCTCCCGCAATCGTGTTCCCAGATCATTTTCCAGAAGTGGTCGAGCGAATCGGAAACTGGAGCTACGGGCAAAGAACGTAAACAAGAACGCGCAATTATGGACACAAATGGCGAACAAATTGACACCGCTGCTTCCGAGTGAATAGACGTTGAATGCAGATTAACCCCTTAACTGGGTATTTAACTGTAATTCAATGTAAAATGGACGGATATATCCGGGGTCCCCAGTTAAGGGGTTAATTAATCATATTGAGATGAAACGTCTGTTACCTTGCGTAGCGATGTAGGCCTTCTCTTTCTTGTAACCCTGAAATTTAAAATACGACAATATATTTATTTTTAATTCCGCTAAAACAGAACATCAACCTTGATTCTGCAATTTCTGCTGTTAATTTCAAAACCAGTCAGCAGGTCAACCCTCGTTCTTTGAATGTCTTCGAAGAGGACGTTACGTCCAATGGAACATTGTGGATAAACTGACCTTGTCAGTGGCGGCTCCACAGGGGGACCAGGGGGCCAGTGCCCCTATTGAGTGCCTGGCCCTCCCAGTGGCCCCCTGTTGGGACTCTGTACTTAGTACTACATACCTGATAACAAATGGTTGGCCCTCATGATTAGAAGTTGCCACCCCAACGCCCCCACCACTTGCCAAATCCTTGAGCCGCCACTGGACCTTGTCATACTGACCCCACGTTTTCGATACGATTAATCCGAATTTAACCTAAGCGCCGAAGAATAAGCAACTACTGCGCTACTACTACTACTACTACTACTACTACTACTACTACTACTACTACTACTACGAAGGCGCTATATAAACTCTTGAGAGTTTACTTACTTATCTACTTGATCTTTCCATTTAAATGCATGCGAATTTGACCGTAAAAGACTGGCATTAGTCTGACGTCATATGCATTATGACGTCAGAGTCTCATTTGTGTTCTTACGTCGACGAAGCTGGCGTTTATGTATCCCTGCTGAGGATCGGCTTTGTTCAAGGGAACCAGCGTCTCGTTAACTAAAGTCAAAATACGGAAACCAATATATTAAACTCAACTCGATTCATTCGTTAATTTTAATTTCTGAATATTTCAAAATAAAAGAGAATACAGAATTCCTGATGTGATCATTAGAATAGATTTTCGCTTAAGGGGAAGAAGAAGAAGAAGAAGAAGAAGAAGAAGAAGAAGAAGAAGAAGAAGAAGAAGAAGAAGAAGAAGAAGAAGAAGAAGAAGGACTCGGAGGCTTCAATCTAAGACGACCCCGGTGAGGGAGGGGTGGTAGAAATGTTCGTCTTTTAGCCATCCCTTCGTCTCACCCATCAGAGGTCGAGAAATTTGGGTGCGATTGGTCCCACCTACATAAATATATGAGCGCCTAGAAATAAGAAGCTATTTCTATATGATGCTTTTGAAAGCACTATAGAAATTAAAGAGATTTTACTTACTTACTTACTTACACACAGCTGTTCTGAAAATCGAACGCCGATTAAGATCGACCGAACGAAATAAACATGGGCGGATACAGGGGAGGGCTGGGGTGGTGGTGGCGGGGTGTTAGAGGGGGGAATTCCTGGAAATTCCGCCCCTGAATGTCAGTGACTTGCATGGCAGGATGTTGACGTATCTGTTGAGGGGGGCGTTCTGCGGCTGGGTGGCTCGACTGACGTTCTTGCCAACTTTATTTCCGGTCGGTAAAGACTAAACACAAATTCAGTTTTAAAAATCGATTACAATTTACAATTACAAATTACAATAATTACAGATTACAGATCACAATTACGCAGTACACAACATCGATTACTTTCACCCTCCAAGACATCAATGTGTCGAACAAGTAATTCAGAAGCAGAGGTCGGAATCAAATTCATAAAATATAATGCAGTAAACATGTCTCTTACAATAATTTATTCACATAAACGTATTTTTCATATTCGTGAATTCAATGCGTTGTTTCAATACGTTCCATGCACCTATAATCCTATAATTATATCTACGTTATAAATTATATAATTAATGGCACTATTCGACAATGGTTTTAGATTTTATTTAAATGTCATAATTGAAACTGAGTGAAACAGTGAGATTGCTTCTAATCTGGGGCGTAGCGACGGGGTATATCGGTATATATACCCCCCAAAATCAGTACCGGCATACATGCATAGTACAGTATATATAACATATATATATATATATATATATATATAAAACATGTATAGTACCAGGTATATTATATAATATACAGGGTGGCGCAAAAAACCGGACTATAATAAATGCAAATTTAAATGTGACTAGTCCGGGTTTTTTGCGCCACCCTGTATATAATATAATATACATTATTTATAATGTATAATAACAGAATATACCCCTCACCCCACCTTCGAAATGTTTACCCCACCCTACTCCAATTTAAATTCCTGGCTACACCCCTGTTTCTAATATCTAAACGTTTGATGATTTTTTGTTTGAAATATGCGACCTTGGACCTACGTCAAACTCCGATTTGTACGCTGAGATGTTGGCCTGGCGAGTGTTGACGTAGTCAAGGAATTCCGAGACTTTGATTGGTTGAGCCCGGAGAACCGGATGTCGGATAGATGGCGCTAAAATAATTTTTAAACAATACCACAACCCGTGCAATTGTCCTCTCCGGGAAAACATTTAAGTAAACTTGCATATAGCTTCAAGCGATATTAATGTAACAAAACCAGCCGCAATTTAGCCACAGAGGATGTTAAGCCCTATTGTTGATAACGAACGTGTAGGCCTACACGGACAGCGGCAGACAGGCTGAAATCGAAACTGAAACTGGATATTAAATCGAAATGAAAACTATAATCTATATATTGTTTATTATCATAATCGTATAGTCGTACTTGCGCTTGCGGGTGAGTTTTTGTCTCTCTTTGGTGGAATACTGAAAAAAACATGAAAACAAAGATCACTGATTGGCGGAAAACTAGGTCATTATCTGCATAATAATTATTTCTAGACTGTCACTGCTGTAGTATAGGGTTGCCAGATTTCCAAAATCAAAATACGGGAGATTGTTACCGCGATCAGGAAAAAGCAGTGTACAACACTGTTCAATGCACTGCATCATCTGTATGTAGTAAATTAATAGTACAAACAAGTTATAGGCTAATAATATTATTATCATAGACGTCCCAACGAGTCCTAAGTTCCTATTCCTGCCGTTAAAGTAAGTAAGAAGCAGAGGGGCATTGCTGCCTGCCTCAGAGCCACTATTATCTTCTCTGATATTGTACTAAACTGTACTAATGACTTTTATTTGACGTTTTATCACGTCAGAAAAATGTAGTATTGTTTCGATTTTAAACTGCGTCTCAATGAAGTCTATCGACCTAGCCAAATACGGGAGATTTAGTCTCCCGCGTGGCATCCGTCCGGGAGGCGGGAGACTGGGGCTGAAATACGGGAGTCTCCCGTAAAATACGGGAGATCTGGCAACCCTACACTGTAGTATCCATTAGTTCGAAAACAAGGACTTTAGCTGGTCAGGATACCGTAAATAACTGACTGAATAATAGTGAGTTGCTTATGAATAGACAGAGGAGCGTTGTATCCGGATGATCTGATTTCGTCACCTAATGTCTTGCGTATAGTGGCCCTATGGTTAGAGAGATAGACTTCCGGTATTGATGCCTTGGGTTCAAATCTCGGTTGGCGGAGGCTTCAACACTGTTTCTGGAGCGAGTGGATCGGGAGGAAAGAAACCAGGAAAGGACCGAGGCCATGAAACATTGAAGGCGCTAACCTTTCAGTTCTCCTACGTGCGTTGACCCTAGAATATGACCTTTACCCTTTGCACTTTACTTAATCGTCGAAGCTACAGTAGAACTTTATTATGACATACTTAGCGGGTCTGTACAGTTTAGTACGCTATATCCGAGGTAAGTTATATCCAGTGCCATCCAATACATTAGTTCAACGCATCACACGGGCCCGTATACATTGCGGTACGTTATATATAACCGAGGATCATGCGTTATATACCGAGTCCTTATAAAACGAAGCTCGACTGTACTTACCAACGTCTTCGGCAGCAAAAGACGACGATTGCTATGACAAAGGCGATCAGCAGAGCTCCGCCAACTCCCCCAACCACGCCTCCAATGATGGCGCCATTATTAGTAGTCGCCGTAGTCGTCGTCGTCGTCGTCGTCGTCGTCGTCGAAGAAGTAGAAGTAGGAGCGGTGGAAGTGGAATAGTGGGTGGAAGTGGACGAGTGGTGAGTGGAATGAGCGGAAGTGGAATGAGCGGAAGTGGAATTGGAAAGCTCTGTGGAAGCATTAGAGGCGGAAGTGTGTGTCGTCGAGGAACTGGCATCGGAAACGCTGCTTGAAGCGACGCTGTGACTGCTTGCGGACGAATCATCTGTTCTGTGCACACTCGAGCTAGTACTACCACCAGTCGTAGTAGCAGTAGTAGTGGTGGTGGTGGTGGTGGTAGTAGTAGTAGAAGAAGAAGAAGGAGTAGGGGAATAAGAGGTAGTAGGAGTAGGAAAAGTTAGAATAGTTGAGGGATTCGTCGTTACAATAGGTTCCGACGATGAAGCTGAAAATTCAGTTTCAAGAAATCAAGCGTAAATTAACCAGGAATTCTTTTCATATAATGATTCGTAAATATAATCATATTCTCTCCACCTCTATGTCTCTCTCTGTTTGTCTGTCTGTCTGTCTGTCTGTCTGTCTGTCTGTCTCTCTCTCTCTCTCTCTCTCTCTCTCTCTCTCTCTCTCTCTCTCTCTCTCTCTCTCTCTCTCTCTCTCTCTCTCTCTCTCTCTCTCTCTTTCTCGATTCAGCGGCAGACGATAGCATTGGAACTCCTTGGAATTTACTTCGACTCGGCGCCAATTTGCATTTCTTTTCGCCGGTCAAAAGTGACGTCATTTTCACTGATCTTAAAACCATGGTTGTGACGTCATCGTCTTAGGCTGAAGCTGAAAAGTGACGACACAGTTGAGGCGCATGCGCAGAAGAAACAATTCGAAATGGACTTTTATTGAGCGCGGATCGACCGATCCATAACGAGAAAGTGATTAAGCACAACATAATAATATTATAATCAAAGGCAGAGGAACTTCAGACCTTAAGACCGACGTCCGATATTTAACAACAACCAATTGACTCTCTTGCTGTTTACATTTCTGGGCACGTGGGAGGCGAAAGACCTCCTCGCTACGCGTTACTGCTGTATTACAGTATTAGTATAGTGTATACTGTAACTGCGATATAAGATGCTTGTAATATCGTAATCAGAAGTATTACGATTACATATTACATAGTGTAAGACGAATGTGGCTGTGCGCTATCTAATACCAGAGGGAAAAGAATGAGATTACACAGCAAGACCATGATGCGAATGAATGGATGGGTGGAACATAGTGGTTCTCCCACAGGGCAGACCCTACTGAACCAACCTAAACCTCTGTCGTTATATTATTATAGTAATACCGTAATCATAACTATTACAACTACATAGTGTAATACAAATGTACCTGTGCGATATAAGTTACTAGTAAAACCGTAATCATAACTATTACAGCCATTGGCGTACACTTAGGTGAAAAAGTAGCGGACTCAACCCCTATGCCTTCTCCCTTCCCAATGGTAACCTCTCAAAAAGTAGGGGGTGGTCAGAGCCTAGATACCCGATAGAGGTTACGCCTCCGATCATAATTACGCAGTGTAACACGACTTTACCTGTTTCTGATACCGACATCTGAGCAGAAACAATGAGAAATACACTAGGAGGATACAGCCCCAGATACAACGCCGTCTCTTGTCGAAGGGCTCCATATCTAAACTGTGCGCGAAACGAGGAAGTCAACCGGACGAAGAAGATCTACTTTAAAGTAGAAAGTCAACAATTCTACCGACGCCGAAACACACGCGCGCACAGACAGACAGACAGACAGACGATAAACATAATCACGTATCTTCAGACTAACTCCTTAACAGCAATAGAGGGCACAGAGAGAGAGAGAGAGAGAGAGAGAGAGAGAGAGAGAGAGAGAGAGAGAGAGAGAGAGAGAGAGAGAGAGAGAAGGCGCTGTGGCCCGTAGCGTCAGGCGTTCACTAAAGCCAAGCCGTCATGTCGAATACAACGCCCTCGAAGTCATGACTCATGACAAAGTCTCAAAAAGATTCACTCGACCGTGTAAAAAGTCGGCTTGCAAAGGCACAAAACGCCAAACTCGTGAGGTCTTCTATATGACAAAAGGCTGGGCTGGGTGGTGGGACTTGTTAAGACCTGTGTTACAGGCTGGGAATCTACGACGTGTTTGGATAGATTTAGGACTCGTGTAAAAGCCTACGTGGTTGTGGATCGTTCATTCGCCAGATGGCCGATTCAGTGTTTTAACGTTCAGTCGCCAGGGGGAGACGAGCAGTTATCAAGGCCGTTTCAAAATCACGGCGATTTCTTTCGCGATATTAGAAAAGCACTGTTTTTACATGCGATTAGGTACTGAGTTAGGTTCAGACATGGACATGGGTTGGGTCCAACCATGGGTTGGGTCCAACCATCGGTTGGGTTTTGTCTGGTTAGAGATGTTCGTGTTAATGGTTGACTGGGTTGGGTCAGAAAATAAGCAATCGTTTAAGAAATTTTTGTATTACCAGCCAACGTCAACATCAAGTGCATTATAAGATGGCGCTATAGAAGTCTAGCCGATGAGGGAAATCTAGGAATTAGACCAGCTGAGCTTAGCATATTATGCAAAACGCGTGACAAATCCTCGTCACCCTTCGATGCAAAAGATATATTTTTCAACTCGTCAGAATTCTATGCGAATAACTGTTAACCAGAAAACATTAATAATGAAGTTTTCAAAGAGACTTTAGATTACAGAGGTCGATTTTGTCAGGAAATTACTTGCAGGAGATGGAACAGACGGTTTGGGATTAAACGTCTATAAAGGAATTCTGCAGCAACGCTGTCAAAGATTATCGAAACACTGAACAAGTGATCATTTAGCGAGTCTCCATTACACTTGTCTTCTTTAATTCTCTCTTCTGCTTTTTCGATCAGGAATTGTCCAGTTCTCTGTTTCCATCTCCTCCTGGATTACCAGGAGGAGATGGAAAAAGAGAACTGGAACTTTTTCCATCTCCTCCTCCTCCTCTTTTCCATCTCCTCGTTTTCCCATCTCCTCCTCGGATATCCTGGATTCGATCTGATTGTGACCTAGTGCGTCATCGGCTGATGCTTTGCAGGTTACGTGGCGCTATAGAAGTTTACGATTAGATAAGATTAGATTTAAATAGATCGACTCTTGTTCTCTGTGATTTTTCGTCTCGTTTTTCACTTCTCTGTTTATTTGCTTCTCACAATCGTCTCTTGATTTTCTTCAATCCGTTTGTTCATTCTCCACCTCCTCCTCCTCCTCCTCCTCCTTCTCCTCCTCCTTCTCTTTACTCCTCCTCCTCTTCCTCCTTTTTCTTCTTCTCCTTCTTCGTCTTCTCATCGAACGAAACGTCGATTAGAATCAAGTATATTCAAATGCGATTAGCCGGCGGCTGTTTCTAAAACTCGTTCTCTTCCCCCGGGGGGGAGGGAAGTGGCCCGCTACTCGCCTTTCCTCCTCGACCGTCGACCGCGAGGCTGCCACCGTCTCGCCCCTTCCCTAACGACCGTCGGGCCGCCCGGCGGTCCCGGGGCGGCCCCGTCCAAAACGATCGCCTCAACGCCCGTCCCTTCTCTAAACTATTACGAAGACGATTACGCGAGAATTAGCGACAGACATTCGAGGCTGTGATCGGAATAGAGATGACAGAATTTCCCTTTTCCCCTTTCTCTTCTTCCCGTCTCGGTTCCGCCGCCTGCCCCCCCACCCCACCCCCCGCCCCTCACCACGGCACCCGGGCGCCGGGCCGGGGCTCGGAGGTTGCGATCGGTGCTTAACTGCCCCCAGGCGGTCGCGGAAAGCGCCGCCCTGCGGTCGGCAGTAAACGAGACGGCGGCCGATGATCGACCGATTATAAACACAACAGCGTACCGGAAGTGCTGCGCGCCGGCGACCGGAAATGGCCGACTAGGACCCGATTCGGAATCCAGATGAATGCGATCCGTCAACGTTGGAAACCGCACTGAGTGGAATAAGATCCGGAGGCGGGAATTCCGATACATTGCCAGAGGCGTAAACTTGGACGAAAAAGTGGGGGGGCTAGAACCTTTATTCCCTTCCCCTCTCCTAACTTAGCCTCTCGAAAAGTGGGGAAGGGCTCGATCCCAGCGGCTTAATGGAAGTTCCCGCCTATGGCAGAAACTGTGGCCTCAAATCTAACTGTGCATGGTCCATTGCTGATTGTAATACAACGATGAATTTCTATAGCGCCTCTTTTGGTTCCAATTTGAGGTATAAGAATCTCTTGGCAAAGAATTATATTTTCAACGATCGTTTAAGCAGTTAAGGCAATTGGAAGGATGGAGCGAATGAAATGGGTGGCGCCAGTCCAGTAACTAAAAATGTCGGGGGTGGGGGTGGGGAAATTGTTAATTAAGCTAGTGGACTCGTTAGCACGAACTCTGAAGCATTGGAACAACCCAGCTTTTGACTGCCAAGCTGACAGCGGTATCTCTTGATTAATTAATTAATTAATTAATGACTTAGTATTAAATAAATTTCATATACGGTTATAAACTTTTAATATCGAGTTTGAGCAGATTATCTATGGACTCAGTTTAAACAGAAATGGATGGTCGGCTTTGTGTCGTAGTCTTGCAGAAAGAAGTCCATGACGACCTTTGTGTAGTCAAAGTCCTTTCTGAATGGCGTCTTCAGATTTCGTCCTTTTCTAGATTTCCTTTCAAGCCGGAAGCACACGCAGGCGACAACGTCTTGGCAGACAATGGAACTCTTGATTTTTCAGTTCACATTTCAGTCACTAGTGGGAGCTTTTTGCCGACTCAGATCAATGACGACACCTCATTGAATCGGTCGGAGTTAAGGCCCTCTGCACGCAGCGTCTCAGTTTCACAACAGCTAATAATTATTGTCAAACGCTTCGCGCAGATCAATGAAGGAGCACACAATGGAACATTATGCATTGAATTCTCGTCAACGGCATCCAGAGAACATTTTCGAATCGCTTCGCTCGAATTAAAACGTTTCCCGGGCGTTTGTCGGCTTATGAACGCGACGACGGCGACGGGCAATTAGAGTCAAACGCCTGACGAAAATCAATCGATGGACGCTATATATACGATGCTGAGAATTCCCCTTCAGATATACAGTGCAACAACGATCTTCTCAGTCAACAACTGACAACTGTTGAGACCTGTTCTATAACAACAACAACTGGTAATTATTGTCAAACGCCTGTCACCGTTCAATCGACGACGAGCAGCGTTGCCTGTTTTCATTAATGTTTTTCGCAATTTTCTCAGAAGTGAATCGCCCATTAGAAGTAATTACTCGGGGGGGCTAAGGCTCTTGTTTTTTTTCTTGGGTCGCGCGAAAGAAGTAGAAAGAAGATTTGAAAGCGGCGGCGTGTTCGTTCCTAAGTTAACTTTGAAACGCTCGGTATTTTGGAGGATCGATCGATAACCAATTTGGCGGATACTGTTATAGGGCATTGTGCGACCGTACAGTTTCCGGCCGGAGCGGTACTTTTGGCGTCCCTAGATGGCGTTCGACTTCTAAGTCGGGGTCAGTATAAAAAGCGACGCGACGTACTGTCTCTCTCTCTCTCTCTCTCTCTCTCTCTCTCTCTCTCTCTCTCTCTCTCTCTCTCTCTCTCTCTCTCTCTCTCTCTCTCTCTCTCTCTCTCTCTCTGTCTCTCTCTCTCTCTCTCTCTCTCTCTCTCTCTCTCTCTCTCTCTCTCTCTCAAGTCTCTCTCTCTGTCTCTCTCTCTCTCTCTCTCTCTCTCTCTCTCTCTCTCTCTCTCTCTCTCACGACCGGTCTTTGTAGACGGCTAATCGCGAGGCGGTTGGACAATGACATCAGAGACGTCTTTGCATAATGAGTTCCACGGTCTTGAACGCCAGGCTTTTCCGATTAGACCACTTGTCGTGGTGGCATTGTTCCGGTGGCGGGGGCGGGAGGCGGGGGCTCGGACTGGGCAGTCCCGGGCCCCCGGATCCCCTCCCGGGGCCCCCGGATCCCCGCTGCACGGAGGACGGATCATTGAACGGGACGGGACGACGGAAACGCCGTCTTGCCATTCAATTTCCGGTGAAGAAACGAAGGAGAGTTTCTTGAAACGGTCGGCCTCCGTCGATTACTTCGACGAAAGTCCGGCTTCAAAGATGTCGAACAACAAAGGCGATTTTACGGCAATTAAAGCGATCTTTTGACGGCAAAGGTCTGGAAAAGTTTCAGGGCAAATATCACAGAGGAGAACTATTATCCCACTGACCGATTATCCGCTTTGACTAATTCCACTAATTGTTTAATCCTAGGCTACACACTAACGCCATTGACTGTACGAAAACGACGGGACATCAACTAGATGAAGTCCTGCCGAATATCTTGCGGAATTAGGCTACTCGTAGGTCGATCGAGGGAAGAGCCGCGTATTAAGATATCTGGTTCATTATATAACAGGTTTCGTACACAACAAAAACAAGTTTATAATCAATTCGCTGTCTGAGAGAAGCCAATTGAAGGCCTGTTGAATAGAGGGTGTATAGACCCTAGATATGTAAAAATCTAATCGATTTGAAGAAATTCTCCCACAAAATCCACATTTTCCTCTTGTTCCTTCTTCATTGCTTTGGATTATGCAAGAATAATCAATAATAGCGTTCTCAATTTCGATCTACAGGGCTCGAAATAGAGCACTCCCATTCATTTAATCGCTACACTCTATATAATCCTAAACAGACGGATGGGTGGATATTTTTCGTTAGTTAGTTGCGTTTTAATGATTTTTATCTTTATATAGCGCCAGTTTGAACACAGCTATGAAACGAGAAGAAGACAAAGGCTGTCAATAAAAGGTCGGATCATATATTTGCATCGACGTTGCCTAAACGTGAAAACGTCGGATAAAAGTAATACTGCACACGCGGCAACTACAGTAACAACCCGTTAAACGCGCTTCAGTTTTACCGAAGATCCCGCGGTTTTCGAACGCTTGTAAACGGGTTGCTCCTGTAGAATGAAGCGTTTGTTCGCATGTAGGCGGGACTTGTGCACGTTCTGACGTTATCTTGGTGTCTGTATGCACTGCGTTGTCAGGCACTCGTTATGCAGCGCATGGGACACCAGAGGTCAACAGACCTGCTGGGAACTTGGGATTGAGTCAAAGGTCAAAGGTCATCAGAGTCAAAGGTCATCACTGCACTTTTATTTTTCGCCACTGCCTTAAAGCTTCGTAATACTTATGCGCCTCTTTCTAAACAATATTGATTTATGTAGCGCCAAGTCAATGGCTTAATCGATCGAATGATTATCACAGCACAGTGTTTACAGCGTTGCGATCGCTCAACTATATGACTATTTTCTCCCTTCTCTGTTATACAGAAGAACTTCGTTATAACGGCCTCGGTTATAACGAATCTTTGCTTGTAACGTACCGCAATGTAAAGTTCCGTGTCGTGCGCTACCGTATTGGACGGTATTGAATTAACGTACCTCTACTACAAGGCTTATAACGTACTAAATTCTACAGACTCGCTAAGTACGTTTGTAACGAAGTTCTACTGTAGCATTATCTTTTCCCACTTGTGTTGCTTTTGTCCGATGCAAGATGGCGCCACTGCCATGCATTACATGATATTCGATGCATTCTAAACTGAATAAAAGTTTGATAAACTTGAATATAAATGCACAAATTTCTTATAATTTTAATTCGTTTCATCACTCCCCTGAATTTTTGCATATCTATAGCTTGCTGTAACAATAGTCCTTCCATAGGCTCACCATTTTGTAGCATTTCGAACGCTCTGGATAAAATTGAGATGGAATATATTGACAATCCCGGAATGATTTGACACATTAAAGATGGGGACACAAGAAAATGTAGTTTTAAGAAGGTCTAAGGCTATAGTCAAGCAAATCTATTTCTCGATAGCAAAGTCTATGCATAAGCGAATATTTCTCAGACGAATTTTATATCTGGTGTTCACCTTTAAGACTGAATTTGTCAATTATCACCAAAATGTCACATCAACAACGATTATAGGAGATTGTTAAGCAACTATATCACGTCGAAAACGATCGTCATGTTATCAGGTTAATGTCGTCGTTGAGTCGGTCGCATGGTTACGATTAGACCTAGTATAAAGAAACCATGACAACCCGATTCGCTGAGGAAACGTCTGGTTTCCAAGGCAACGAACTGAATGTAGAATATGATTTTTTTTATTCAGAAGAGTCTCTTCGAGTCTTTGTTTAAATAAATTCACACTTATATATATATATATATATATATATATATATATATATATATATATATATATATATATGAGAGAGAGAGAGAGAGAGAGAGAAATAATCTAAGAGAAAACTAAAGTCGGTTTATTTAGTTTAAGGATCAGTGAAGAGGGTTTGCCTCGTGACGTCCACTCCTCCTCCACCGCCGCCATCTTGGCTGGTTAACATTCTGTCGGAGATGCAGTCTTTGTTCTGATTTAATTCCAATTCTCTTTCCGTTTCCGCTTCGCATAGATTCTTCTGCCGGAAGCCGTTGTTGCCGTTCTTGTCTCTCGTTCTTTCGTCGTCGCTCTTCGCTTCCGCTCGTTTGCAGCAGTTTCTGACGACGTCATCGTCGCCATCGTCGTAACCGTCGTCTTCTGGACTGTCGATAACGTTTATCAGTTCTTGTTCCTGTTTATCGCCGTCGGAAGAAGAATCCATTTCCGGTTCGTCGAACTGATCCACTTCCGGTGGTCCAGCCCGTTGGTGGCTGTGGTGGTGGTGGTGGTGGTGGAATCCGGATCCGGGAGATGAGGCAACCACCCGATCGAAGGGGAATCGAACCGACTGAAAGCGGAAAATGTCTTCCGCTTGGCCGGTGGATGTGGAGAGGGCGGTACGTGAGGAGTCTCTTCCATCCGGTGCCGGAGTGATGGCTTCTCCAGGAACCTCGCAGCACTGAAGCGACCGTCGTCGTCGGCGGCGGCGAAGGGACCGCCACTTCCGGTGCAGACGCCCCCCTGCGACGACAGGAAGGCCTCGACGAACCTCTGCTGCTGCTGCTGCTGGCCCTGGCCCCAGACTGCGACGGAGGCGGCTCTATCGGGTTCCGGTACATGAAGGACACGCTGGCCCCGGGAAATCCGATCTCCTTGTTCCAGAACATCCCGAAAGAAGAAGAGGAAGAAGAGGAAGAAGCGACGCCGTTCCTTGCCTTCCATAGTTCCATCATGTGCATCTTCACGGCGTCGTAATAAGACGCCTGCGGCAGGGCGAGCATCGAAAGCGGCGGGTAAGGGCCACCACCCCCGGGACCCGGCGACGGCCGAGGAAGATACGGGATCGGAGCTGACGACGACGGCGGCTGCTGGGGCGGCGCCGGCGGCGGGGGCGTACCCAGGGGCAGCATCCGGGGGTAGGACAGGCAGATCGGCCCGGTCTTGTTCGGTGGAAATGACGCCGCCATCTTGTTCCCGACACACTGGCGCTTCCTGGCGGCGGCGGCGGCGTCGTCACCACGTGACTCGACCCCTCCCCCGGCTCCTCCCTCCGACTCCGACTCCTACTCCGCCCATGCATTTTGAGGGTGAGGGGAGTCGCTTGCGGCTGCCTCCGTTGAACATCGCCTTGACGTCCTCCCAGGCGTGGTTCAGCTCGTCGCTCGGTTCGGCGTAGTCGAGCACCAGATGGCGGCGCCAGGAGTTGAAGTTGGCGGCGTCCGGGTGGTGGTACTTGGAGTCGGGCGTGCGGTGGAAGTGGAAGATGAACTTGTTCGGCGACAGGAACATGCTGCAGTAGTGACACTTGATGCACTTCGCCCGCGAGCTGTTGTAGCGCGACGGGACGAAGCTGCCCCGGCAGCCCCAGCCGCACGCGTGGGCGACGCTGAAGGCGAACGTCTCCGGCAGCTTCGGCGGGGTGTGCTCCTCGAGGAACGACGTCACCAGCCTCTCCGCCTCCCGCCTGGTGATCATGCCGCACCGACGGGACGAGATCGGCATGGCACCGTAGCGGCGCAGCACCTCCAGTTGAACGGGGGTGCACTGGACGCACGTGATGCCGAGCGCCACGCGACGGTTGTGAATCTCGTTGTAGCTGAAGTTCTTCAACAGAGTGTTGCTGATTTGGGCGAGACAGAGTCGTTCCTTCTCCTCTATCATCAACGAAACGATCGGTACGCCGCGCAGTACCACCGTACCGACCTGGTTGGTACGCCCGGTGGTGGTGGCGATGGTGGCGACGGCGGCGGTGGTGGCGGCGGTGGGGCCCGGGTTCTGATGGCCTGATTCCCCGCCCTCCGAGAGGGAGGATGAGTTGGTGCTGCTGGCCGGGGAGTGGGGCGACACGGAACGGGTGGTGAAGTCCAGGTCCGCCGTGGAATGCGACCCTCTGTTTTCCACGATCACTCCACCGCCGCCGGTCGGGCGGAATCCGGCTTCGATGGACGAGGAAGAGAAACAAGGATCCAGGATCATCGGAAGAGGAGGAGGAGGAGGAGGAGGAGGAGGAGGATGAGCACCGGATCTGGACTTGTCGCTGAGGTCCATCGGCTGCTGAGACAGGAACTGTCTCGGAGCGAATCTGGAAAGACTCCGGGACAGGAAGATCGGAAGCGATGCTTCCATTCAGATGTCCAGACACGGATCTATATTTAGACAAACAGGCAGACATAGAGACAGACAGACAGACATAGAGACAGACAGACATAGAGACAGACAGACAGACATAGAGACAGACAGACAGAACATGATCGATCAGTTGAAAAGATTGTGACGTAATGACAGAAACATTGAAATCAATCAATAGCAATCAATAAATTTGCATATCAATCAATTTCTGTTATAGATTCATATATATATATATATATCCAGCAATGATTGGATTGTTAGAAAATCACAAACGAAGTTTTTTACTGTGCAGGGAAAGATTCGCCTCTACAATTTGCATAGATATATCTTCCAGTAGAGATAGGCCGCCTATGCATCTCGCACTCTCCTGTCCCTCAAATCTTTGAAAACTAAATCTGGTGGTGACGAGGAGAGGTGAAAGAATACATGCAGTATCTCAATAACTCGATTATAATCGAAATAAATTTTATAAACGACAATAAATCATGGTTTAAGAAATTGCAATATATTACGGTGGGTTGGGTCGGGTTGGGTCAAATAACCCTATTATCTGCATGGGTTGGGTTGGGTTCTAAAAAATGGACCCGTGGCCATCTCTGAGGAGAAACTCTTTGAACACACTGGTCACTAGAAGGTAAACGTTCGTAATTTACTTACATCTAGTAACACCCCCTCATCCCCAACCACCCACCCACCCCGATCGCTTAATCTCGCAGATATCGAGGGGTAAACACGTGACGCGCCTACTGCAGCGTCGGATAATCATGTCGGTCATCTTTAATTACTGTCTTCTGGGAAATTAGATTTATGAACGCGAAATGTGTTTGTGCGGCGTCGTTCAACCGCGAGAGGTTCGTTGCATCTCTCGCGGGCGGCGAGATCCCCGCGAGACCCGAGCGACACCCCCGCGGGGGCCGACGGCGGACCGCTAACCCGCTCCGTGAAGAGTAGTAGTATTATTATTCGGGAGGGGGGACATTTTGCTCCCTGATTTTTCGGCCCAACGCAGCGGGACTTTCGGCGCGCGCGTAATTACTGCATTACGGTCGCGACAATTAGAGGGACACGCCTGAGCATTTTGGTAATTGGAAAAAACCGGCCTGGACGCCGGGTCGCAAAGTAAACACCGTTCTGTTGATACAGCGGCTATCTGTCACGTGGCCGGAAGTCACGTGGGATTCTGTCGCTGTTTAACTAATGCTGGCGGCGGCGGCGGCGGCGGCGGCGGCGTGTGTCGGCGAGGCGCCCGCGGTACTGCCGCCGCAGCCTGTTGTATAAATATTAGATAATATTGATGGGGTGTACCAATCAGTTATGTTATTGGCGCACGGGTTATAAACTCTGCGCAGTAGACAATAATACGAGACACCCGCACGCGCGGCGAACAATGCGGCGCGTAGGCTACAGCGTGTCCGTAAAAACACGGCCGCCGTAATATGCGAGAGTAATTCCCACGGCAGGTGGACGGGGGGGGGTCTCCACGGACGCCAGGGAACGCTCGAGCGCCGCGGAGTGTGGACCCTAACGAGTCTGGAGGACACTACGCACGTCGCAATTACATCATCAGAAAAATTAATTCTCGTTTCCAAAAAACAGCGCTCTATAATAAGCAGCTGCGGCAGCATCAAATGACGTCACTGAAAACTCCTTCCTGTCTTCAAGATTATCTAAAACCATGACGTGTCTAAATATATATGTATATATATATATATATATATATATATATATATATATATATATATATATATGCTGTATATACATGCTGTAAATGAAATTATATAAATTTATATAGAGTCTATATATCAAAGTATACATATACTGTATATCAATGTATTTGGTCAATCATGCGCCACCTTACGTGATCGGCTCATGTATCATCTTATAGACATCCAGTCGTGCCATCGACAATTCGTCACTCTATTTTACGCATGTCTGCGCATCGAAATTGAAAAAAACCGCGACCTTGCGAATCGGTCCGAAGCGCCGGAAGTAAGTGAATTTCCGCCGGAAGTGGAGTCGGGTTATTTCCGGTCGCGTTGACAGCGCCGACAACGGCGGCGGCGGCGGCGGCGTTGACATGTAACAAAGCGCTCGACAGAAACCCGATTAGAAGACCAGACCCCAGAGGGCGCCATCGGCGGCGGCGGCGGAGGGGGGGCCAGACCCGGCGTCCCATCGGCGTTAACGCTGTTAGCGGCGGCGCGGCGGCGTCGCTATTTTATGGGACCGCCGTGTAGAGACGGAGGTTGCGCGACGGTGTGACAAAATTGAATTCCTAATGCGCGTCAAAGTATCCGCCCCGGCGCACGGCCGCTCTCGGGTGTTCCTAAGTGGATTTTATTTAATTGTGTGTGTAACAGTCGGAGAAAATATGAGACTAGTTACACAAGGCAGAAATTGGCGGAAACTTAGGCAGAGCGCGCCCGCCGAGGAAAATTAATACGAGAACCAAGAGGACAATCCAATTAAAGGGGCATTCGATATGAGGGAGGGAGTGGGAGGGGTAAGAGAGGTGGAAACTGTTCTGGAACACGATCCAGTTGTCTCGTCTTCCGTCGGGGGAAGGAGGTTGTATGAATTCCCATTTCCTGGAAATCGAAGTCGGCGGTGGTGGAGGTTGGGGGCGGGGCGAGGGTCAACCAACGAGAAATGACAATTTGGAAAAATGGAGACAGAATTTCCTGTCAAAAACAAACAACTGTGCTCCAACCTCGGAAGAGGTTAAAGGTCAACACACAGCGGGTCGTACACCCGCCGAATGGGAACGGTCTATTTCGATCGGGGGGGGGGCTGGACGGGGGTGGGGTGGGGTGGGGTGAAGAGCGGGTCGAGATGACGAAAACCAAAAGTAGTAATT
Organism: Metaphire vulgaris; assembly: GCA_018105865.1. Lineage (NCBI taxonomy): Eukaryota > Metazoa > Annelida > Clitellata > Crassiclitellata > Megascolecidae > Metaphire > Metaphire vulgaris. The sequence continues at coordinate 1,032,615 of CM030846.1, forward strand.
ATACTAAACGGCGAGAGTGAGATATTTCAGCGCTCCATATAATTGGAATATATATATTCGATAAAATTGGTTCGTCTTGTCTTGTTCTATGATGACGTCACTAGATCAGGCGGATCATCTTTATGATCATGATCGAAAAGAAAATTCGTGGATCGTGAGATCGATAGGAACCGCCGTATTGGATCAAATATTAATCCCTTTGCTCACTGCCTATATATTTATAACTTTGTGAATAAAATGCAAGAAATTTGAGATGTTCCATTTCGAACGCTGCAGAACAAAATTGAGAAGGGTTATATTGACTATTCTAGCAGGGTTTAAAGCATTGAAGATGGGGACAAACGAAAATATGATTTTGTCAGAAAATTTGTTCAATTCGTTGAAGTTTTTGCATATATACAGTATATATATATATATATATATATATATATATATATATATATATATATACCTACTATTCAATACCCCTCTATTGGCTTCTGTCATATATCGAATCTATTTTATAGGACAGGAAGATGACAATGAGTAATTGAGTAATTAAGTAAGTAAGTAAGTAAGTAGGTAAACGTTCAGAAATTATTATGGTGACTCGTCCACAGGTGGACTAAGGGAACACATCGCAGAGTTAGAGTTCAACGAGAAACAACTATAGCGCCAATGGCTGCACGAGAACGAGGGACATCAACCTATGAAAGTTCTGCATAGTATACGCTATCTTGTTAAATGGTATGGGATGTCGTTCTGGGGATGAGCTGTGTCTTGTATCACAGCTTTTATAGACAACAAGCAATTATAAAATTGATTCGATGTATGAAGGCTTTCGTATTAAGCGGATCTAGGGCATTCGGCGCCCGGGGACAAAGTATACGTTGGCACCTCTAACAACTGACAAGCAAAAAAGGTCATCACATCGTTTTCGGCGCCCCTCAACTCTCTCTTCATATAGTGCTGACGAGCAAAAAAAGGCCCGCGCATGTGTTTCTTCCCCTCACCTCGGCGCCCGGGGAACATGTGAACCCCCCTGCCCTCCCCTAGATCCGCCTCTGTAAACTACAGAGAATGGTTTTGGCAGACGTGTGAATGGCTAGCACTTTTGACAGGCAAGTGAAGAGGCCCTAGTAACCAAGTTTTTAAAAAAATTAGGGTACTATCTCTTGTATATCAAAAGTTCTTGACATTCAGAATTTTGCCTGTGATATTCTCTATTGCGTAAATTGGACATTTTTAAACTACTAGAGGCGGATCTAGGGTATTCGGCGCCCGAGGACAAAGTGTACGTTGGCGCCCCTAACAACTGACAAGCAAAAAAGGTCCTCACATCGTTTTCGGCGCCCCTCAACTCTCTCTTCATATGGTGCTGACGAGCAAAAAAGGTCCTCGCAAGTGTTTCTTCTACTTTATTGTGCATTTCACTTACCCAAATATCCAATTTTGGCGCCCTCTCACCTCGGCGCCCGGGGATATGTGTACCCCTGCCCGCCCCTAGATCCGCCTCTGGTCACTCGTCACGTGACTTCATCATAGCTATGAAGTTGAATGATTACTCTAATAATTTTACTTGATGTAGACAGTAGCCTAATTCGTAAATCGACTTTCATTGGAGTTTATCTGTCTTTACCCTTCTCAGAAAATGAAGTTCAAATTGCCTGTCATTCCAAAAATTATATCCAATAGACATGACGCATGGCAGTAGCGTAGCCAATGGGGGTTTTAGAAGTTAACCCCCTTTGGTTGGCCGACCCAAAAAATTTTTATTGCGTATTATTATTATGTGGGTGGAGGGGTGCCAAAATCGGATTTGAGGTAGCAAAGAAAAAAACGAAGCAAACTAAAAATATCAATAAGCCTATAGATGTATAGGCTGTCAGCGCTCATATAGCTACAGGGTGGCGCCAAAAAATCGGACCATATTAAATGCAAACCTAAATGTGACTAGCCCGGTTTTTGTGCCACCCTGTATGTCTATAATTATATAACTGACACCAACTTAACCAAGCGAAGTAAGTGGCGACCTTTTTTCCTTGTCAGGAATTTCTGGCGTACCCCTTCGGAAAATTCTGGCTACGCCACTGCGCAGTGATGATCTGCTGCATATTTTAAAATAAAATGCGTTTTCAGCTACCTCTTTGGCCGACTTACTTACTTACGGAAAGCATACGTTCAGTCCATTAACCCCTTAACTGGGGACCCCGGATATATCCGTTCATTTTACATTGAGTTACAATTAAATACACAGTTAAGGGGTTAATATACAGTATCTGTAAGACTATGGATTGGGGATAGAATAAGATCAAGATGCAAAAATAATGAGTGAACGAACGAAGAAGACAAAGCGGTCAATGGAGTTAACAGTGGTTGGGAATATTTCTTAAATGGCGATTTCGGGACAAACTTTTCCAGTTCAAAAATTTAAACAAATGCTATTATAAAGAGGAGTTTAGACTTTGACTCCATTCAGAATATACTCATAGCGATCAGGGGCGTAGCCAAGATTTTGATTTGGGGGTATAATGTGATTGGGGGGATATAAAACTGAGAAAAACTTTGGAAATCTTAAAAACCACATCACAAATTTTAAGGTATAGTCTGATTTGGAGGGTATATATACCAATATGGGCTACCCCCGTCGCTACGCCCCTGGTAGCGATTGCAACAGTCGTTAATAGTTTCCAGCATAAATCTCATTGTCCACTTAACACTATAAATAAGCTTAAATGCCGATATATATGCATGCCAACATTGGGCATATCACATTTAAAAGCGCTAAATAATTCAAAGCTCAGACCACATACAGCGCAATTCCAGTTTAGTTCGTTGGTAGATGTGTGTTGCCGAAACGATTTTAAAAATTCGTGATAAAAATGACATACTGTAAATATCGATTAATCATTTAAAACGTTTAAAGTTTCGTCTTACTTACCTACGGCTGGCGACTGAGTCAGTGTCCACGGCGGTCTTCCATACTTCGATCGGTTAGAGTCGATGTCCGAAATGGCTTTCCATGCTTTGATTTTTTTCAGCCACCAGAGAAACCCACTGGAAATTAGCGCCTCTATAGACTCCAGTCGTCAGCTTTTCGTAATTATATAGCGCCCGACCGTTTCGCGATTTCCCGTCGGCGACCTCCTCGAGCGACTGCGCATGCGCCGCGACCTCGCGACCCTTTGAAGACAGTTTGTCAGCAGACGACGTTGATCAAATGTCTAGGCCACGCCCTCCCCCCCGTCAAGACCACGCCCCCGTCGAGACCACGCCCCTCCGGTGCCGGGAAGGTTTCCGTGAGCGCTGCGCCTCCTGATTGGCTGGCGACGTCGGCAGCAGCAGCGAGGAAATGCAGAAATGAACTGTTCTCGGATGGAAGAAGAGTTTTCGCATCGGATAGAGGCAGGACTATAGCATCGGATGCGATAACGTCGATAAATCTGATGTGATATATTAAGCACCCGTGTTAGACAAACGTGGAACCCGCAATATTTATTCTGTTGTGGGTTCACGTAATAACCTCCCCCCATCCCCCGGGTCCCTCAAAATTCATTCCGTTTCTAAACAATGTTGGACAATTGGTCGTCAAATCGGTTCGTACTAAACACTTTCTTGCTAAGGACAGGGTCACTTTTATTGTTTATTTTCCAACACTTGCTACGAAATTCTTCTGCACAGAGTTTTATCAAGGCCTGATGGGGGATGGGAGATCCTCAGACCCCCCAAAAAAAAACCCACAAACCCCGCCCCAAAATCTCAGCGCTGACAAAACTTTGCATTAAACTGAGTCTCTTCCCCTCCATAAAAGTCAATTTACCCCCCCCTCCCCCTCAAGGCCTGGAGTCTGGAAACACTGCTTCTGCTTTCAGAACGTCCCTGGAGCCCGCCTACACTTAATCTCTGTTAACCCCTTAACTGGGGATCCCGGATATATCCGTCCATTTTACATTGAGTTACAGCTAAATACACGGTTAAGGGGTTAAACCGAAAAAGATCAACGCTGTATAGGTCTATCTCCTCACCGCATACTACAAGAACACTCCGTCTTCAGGGGCGTAGCGACGGGTGATATATCTGTATATATACCCCCCCCCCCAAATCAGACTACGTTAACATTTTAAATGTGTGTTTAAGATTTTCAAAGTTCTTTAAGATTTATACCTCCCCAATCGCATTATACCCACCCCCACCCCCACCCCCCCCCACCCCCACCCCCACCCCAATCAAATTCCTGGCTACGCTCCTGTCCGTCTTGTATTCGGAACCAAAGAAATTATCTTTCCGCTGGAAAAAAACAACCAAATTTTATCAAACAATTTAAGAAATTCATTAATTTTAACTCAAGATTTCTGCCCATCTGAAATCTGTCTATTTGCATGCCTACCTGTCTGTCTGTCTGTCTGTCTGTCTGTCTGTCTGTCTGTCTGTCTGTCTGTTGTGACGTGAAAATGTTAGGCACTGGATTGTTCGCATTGTTTTTTCGAAACTCGTTTTTGTCTTTTCAGTTTCCGATGTCATCCGAAGTGACGAGTTGTCGAGAGAGTTAATTCGCGTCTTTGGTTCGTCCGTCGACGTCGTCTCCGACTCAAAAGCGCTCCTTTGAAATTCCTCTTTTATCGCTCGGTCGAGCAGTGCCACACGTCATCGGCCTCCTCTCTAATTGTTTACGATTAATCTTAATCTTTATACATCGAATCAGGAAAGAGAATCAAATAGTGGGACGAGGGGCTTCTGTCCCCTCCTGTCGCCACCACCCTCCCTCCCCCACCGCCCCACGAAGGGAGACAGACCTGCTTACCATCACCTGTCGACAATCATAGTAAAAATTACACGTCATCAACGGCGCCTTTATTAGCCGGCTTCTTTTATTATCGTCCATCGAAATGACGTCACTGGCTCCTCGACGGAGACTATCGATTACTGTTACCGGAACGATTCTCCTCTTGCGGACGAATAATGGGGCGGGGGCGGGTGAAGGGGCTGAGGAGGGGCGTCTGTCGAAATGTCCGATTGCAGAGGGAGTGGGGCGGGAGGGAGTGGGGGGCTGAAGAATCGGGGGTCGGTTAAAAAGAACCCGCAATTTTCCAGTCAACCTTTCTGTAATTGAATCGATGCGATAAATGGGCGATTACCGCGGATTATATATACTCCTTCCGCTTCGGTCTGTGCCCTTACAACCGCCTCGGCCCCTCGCTCCCTCTCCCTCCCTCCGTCTCTCCATCCTGCTTTATCCTTTACGCGGAGACGATCTGCCCTCTGCTCCCTCCTTCCCTCCCCACCCACCCACCCACCATCCACCCCACCCTCACTCACCACTCCCGCCCACAGAGTGTTGTTTTTGTTGTCTGAACGTAGAAATGTAAATTGCGTCCGAATAATAACGGGACTCGGCAGTGAACAAGCCTCGTTTCGATCGAGTGAAACGTCCGCTGCAATGCAATTTTCCGCAATTATCGCCCTGGAAACAGGGGGCGTCCCTCCACCTCCACCCCACCCCACCCTCATAGCACACATGCGCCATTCGTTCTATATAGAGACCCAGTCCCAATGCGCGTTTGAGGAGAAGGAGGCAGAGAAAAGGAAGAGAATAAAGAAAAAGGAACAAAAACAAAAAGCTGAGGAAGAACAGGAAGAAGAAGAAGAAGAAGAAGAAGAAGAAGAAGAAGAAGAAGAAGAAGAAGAAGAAGAAAGGTAAAGAGGAGGGCTTGCACCCCGCACGCCTTCTTATCTGATTGAAATGAGCCTTCAGTGCGAAAGTGCGCACTGCATCGAAGCGCTGTTTCAACGTTTTACCTAATGCCTCTCTTTTTGTTAACAGTTAACTATTTAGGCCCTATACAGAATTCTTTATTAAGTTTAAAAAGTCTCTGATGTGCAGAGACGATAATAGGGGAAGCTTAGAAATCTATTTTCACGGTTAAGAGTCATTCAGAGAAATGGCGGCTGCGTTCTGTATACGTTGGGGGGGCGAGAAAAAGAGACGGGCGACGGAAAGAACGAGAACAAGAGAACAAGAACAGAACAAGAACAGCGCAAAAAAGAAAGCACCAAGAACAATTACAAGAAGATATCAGAGAGAAAATGGAGGAGGAGAAGGAGGAGTAGTAGCGGCAGTATAGGAGAAATAGATACTAAATAGAAGAAGAAGAAAAGCAGAATAGGAAGAAAGAACGTGCTTAAATACCCCACCCCACTCTCTCTCTCTCTCTCTCTCTCTCTCTCTCTTTCCCGCTGATTATTATTTAAGTACGCTTTTTCCAGTATGCGAATAGAAGTACCGAGTATCGAGTATTTCGTATACAGCAGCAGAGACCGGGTACCGTTGTAGTTCGGGTCTTGAATCTCGTGGGAGACAAAGACAAAGACGAAGAAGAAGAAGATTTTTTGCTTCCTTTCTTTTTGGGGCAACAAACAATGCACCGTCGCCACAGCCGCTTGATTCTCCGATCGGTCGCTTGGAGCGCTGCAGTCGAGTAAAGTGCTTCAAAGCAGTTTCGCCGACGATATAGGCCTACGTACGCAGGAAGAAGAAACTGAAGACGATGGGATTAACACAGGGACAATGTACTCTCGCTCCGTTTGGCTGTTGTTGTTGTCAAAGCGAATCCTATTGATTTTCGTTTAATAATTAAATAAATGCGACGCTATCATAGACCACCATTCTAATAGGGCTATAGCCGCCTCTGCTAATGCTGCATAGGCCTACACCACTGAGTTCTTCCATTAAGAACCCTCACTCTATCATATCTTCCATGCATTGTATTAATAGAATAGGCCTATAAGACTTATACAGTAGAGCTTCGCTGTAACGTACTTAACGTGTCTGTGCGAAATTTAGTACGCTATATGCCTATATATGCCTATATATATATATATATATATATATATATATATATATATATATATATATATATATATATATATATATCCGAGGTACGCTATATCAATATCGTCCAATACGGGTAGCGCATCACACGGAACAGTAGATTACAGTACGTTATAATCAGTATACGCTATAACTGAGTTCATTATAGCGAAGTTCTATTGTACATAATATTATATGCTGCATATATATATATATATATATATATATATATATATATATATATATATATATATATATGGATATTGCTTACGATGCCCAATTGTTATAGGCTTGGTCAAAAGCAATGTGTGGTCCGTTTAAAAAAGAGTTGAACTTCTCATCCTAAAGTTTTCTATACGTCCGGGATAGGAGAGGTATTATCATCGACCGACCTTGTAATTCTCTTCTAATCATTAATTGAACAGGCGCAATATAAATCACTATAGTGAATGTAGGTATGCATGTATGAGAGGCGAACAGCTAGAAGGCAGCATCTTCGAACTCCATGGGGGGGGGGGTTTGACCAGTGGTGAAAGGGACAGGCCCCTCTAATTCCGTACCCCAACTCCCTGAAAAAATCAAACACTGTTCAAGTAGCTGTGCGTATTGGTGTACTACCCCCAAGTTCCCAACGACCCCTTGAAAAACATAGCTCAACATTTCCGTTATCGTTCTCTGCCCCTCTAATGGGGCGTGTAATTGCCCCCCATCCCCCACGAAGAATCACTGACTCCCCCCACTGGGGCAAATGACAGAGCATTGGGCCGTTCGCCATTTACGTCAATTCGGACGAATGGCTGCATTAACAGCGGTCACGTGACGCCGCAAATCACAGAGAATTTGCCCATTTTAGACGATTAGGGGTGAGGGTGAGGGCAAAAAACACCGGAGAACAGCAGCCGTCAAGAACGTTTGCATGAATAAGAACAAGGCGTTGGTTTAATAATGACCGCTTTGTTCGCCAGGGGGACAACCGAATTTCTCGTCTCCGCAGTAATGGTCCCCGTTCTTGTCTGCAGTATTTGTGGTATTAAGCGGGCGATTTAGAGCCGGTAACGAGGTCAAAGGACGGTCGTTAAGGACGCGGTATCTGGGTCGGGTTAAGAAGAAAAGGTCAGAACCATAAGACAGCAGCGCCCCTGGTGACGTTAATTGACAGCGTCGTCAATTAATCAGCGTAATTGCGGGCATATGGGCGCCATTTCAAGTGATAATGAGTGGTGGTGGGGGGGGGGCTCCAAGGGATCCTGAAGGTGTGAGGTGAGAGGAAAAGATGGATCATGGAAGGGAAGGTTTACTCATATCATCATCCAAATCATCGTCTTCGTCGTCGTCGTCATCATCATCGTCGTCGTCTTCCTCAAAATTATATATTTGCAACTACAACGAATTTCATAGTTCGCAATATTTTATCCGATTTTAGCGAATTTCATCACAAGGGCACTATCTGCTTCTAGCGAATAGAAGAATAACTGGCGTAGAATTAGCCTCCAGTCGCCCTCTGGCGAATGAAGTGAGGGTTAGTCTGTTGTTCACGCAACCGAACTTTTTCGTGATCGGCTAATTCGCGGAATTCACTGGCAGTGGCGTTGCCAGGATATCGAAATCAAAGTGCTGTCAGTAAGGTATTTTGTCGAGGTAATTCGGAGGAATTTTGGAGTTACCCCTCTTATCGGGTTTTGCGCGATTCTCACGACAAGTCCAGGATCGAAGGGGGTGGTTCAATACCTTCCGCTACTTCCCCGTACATACGCCAATATTTACCATTGACACATTTGATAACCACGATAAAATGTCAATTACAGTCAATTAATTATTTAAAATAATTAACTTGTATATTTAAAAAATACCGAGTGCGATTTTGAGACATGCATGTTGTCATTTAATTCGGGCGATAGACAAGGAGTGCTCGGTGGCGGCTCAACATGGGGGCCCGGAGGCCCGTGCCCCCTATTGAATGTATGCCTTTCTAGTGGTCCCCCTGTTGGGACCATATACCTACTATTACATACCTATCAACAAATCGTAGGGCTCATGCTTAGAAGTTGCCACCCCAACGCCCCCACCCTTGCCAAATCCTGGGGCCGCCACTGGGAGTGCTTAAATGTTTCTGACAATCGGATACTCAGTGACCGAGTGAAACTGTCGTTAGGTTGGGGGTAGGGGGGAGGGGGTCAGCGGAGACCTAATCTGGATAAATGGGGGTCGTCGGTGACAAAATTTCGAAGGGCAGGTCCCTGAAGATACTCAGTAGGACAGCGCCTTATTAATTACCTCTCTCTCTCTCTCCCTCCCTACCTCCCTCTCTCCACCTCTCTCTCTCTCTCTCTCTCTCTCTCTCTCTCTCTCTCTCTCTCTCTCTCTCTCTCTCTCTTCTCTCCCTCTCTCTCTTTCCCTCTCTCTCTTTCCCTCTCTCTCCTTCTCTCCCTCTCTCTCTTTCCCTCTCTTCTATCTGTCTGCCTGTATGTCTCTCTGTCTCTGTCTCTCACTCTCTCTTTCCTTCTTCTCCTCCCTCCCTCCCTCCCTCCTCCTCTCTCTCTCTCTCTCTCTCTCTCTCTCTCTCTCTCTCTCTCTTTCTCTAGTTCTCTCTTTATTTTCTCTATTTCTCTCTCTGTTTTTCTTTCCGGTTTCTCCGTCAATCTAAGACCAAGCTCTAACGGCGGATGAGGAGGTGGGGTGCAGTGGGTGGGATGGGGTAGAGAGGTGGTGAGTTGAAGGCTTGGTATGGGGGTGGGGGATGGGGGTGGGCGGGCGCTGCATAATTGTTGTAGAGGCTGGCAATGCCTCTTCTCGTAAATCAGTGTTTTCGGCAGGTGTTCGTTAATTTTTAATGGGGGCACCGGCTCTTATCAGCCAATGTCTCATCCGACAAGAAATATGGCATCGCTAAATACGTCGGATACGAGGAAACACCGGGCAAATCGCATCGGGTACGATGAGTAACACGTTCAAATCGATTTTTTTTTTAAATTCCGGAGCTAAGCGGGAGTGAAACCGGAAAATGTTTGCAATAAAAAATACAACTGTGTCCAATTAAGCTTCTGGTTTTAAGGTTAAATTATCGAGGACGTTGTACTGGCACTTATTTGATCGAATTTCACTCATTTGGACATCAAAAGTTGCCCCAAATTTCTCGGAGTGAGAATCGAACGTGTATTTTAATTTTTTTAGAGGTTTTCCAGTTGTTTCAGTAAATTTTTTTCTCGATCAGTTCCGGGTTTTTTGTTAAAGTCGTTTTTGTGATTTTAAGGCGTCGATGCTGATCCCCTGCACGCGGTGTGATTTGCCTCTTCCTGCAGCATTGGCCGAGGAAGCGAATGGATGCAACTGAAGACCGAAAATCAATGTCAGTCCTTCTTTTCATCTTTCCGTTCTCCATCTTGTCACTGTCAATCAAGCAGGTCTTTATCGCAAGAAATGGACTGGAACCGTCAAAGCAAATTGAATTTCCGCCCGTATCTGCTAAGATTCTCGTTTTAAAATAATTGCCATGCGTACAAGCGCAATAATGTTATAGTGCAGATACAATTAGTTAATACAGCAAAAGCAATCTCTTGGAAACTGTCAGAGTCATGTAAATCAATATTCACTAGAGATTGTCTATCTGTTGTAGTGCAGCGGAAAGTTGAAGCCAATTTGCCGCCATCTTTGCTAAGTTTTAGACAATTTTTACCATAGTTACCATAGAAATTACCGTAAACCTCCTACTAAAAACAAGTTTTGGTTTCTATAAGACAAATGATTTTATACTCAAGCTGTTTGAGACACGACTTGCATTAGAAGTTTTACGGTAGCTGTGATCACACTTAACAAAATGGCGGAAATCTGGTCTCACTTTCAGACAACACTGACTCGTTCTAGCGATAATCATTTCTATGTTTGGAGTCGCTGAACGAAACTCGACTGCAATTATTGCAGAAATTAATGCAGTTTAATGTCTCCGCGTTCGAACGGTAGCCAATGGCTAATCAGTCTTTCTGTTTGTTCCCTATTCTATTATTTAGTAGTCTTTTAATGGCGGCCGCTATGTTTCGTGGATTTTGTCTTTTCTTTCGCAGAAGCATAATTTTATTGACCGATGAATCGACCGATAAATTTCTTCTCTGATAATTGCAATGTTTCATCCGCCAGAGGATGGGAGGAGGAGAAAGAGGAGGATGACGATGAAGAGGGGAGAAGGAGGAGGAAGAAGAGGAGGAGGAAGAGGAGGAGGAGGAAAAGGGAGGCGGGCGAGACACAAGACGCAAGCGGAAGATAAATAATACGTGTTTCCTTCGCAAACGCGTTTAAAAATTCAAGGAGAATTTTGTCGATTTCGAATCTGCTGTCGGAAAAACAACGACTAGAAGAAGATCAAAGGGATTCCGCCGCCCAAAACATGAATTGTTTCAATATTTCAGCGGCACTTTGATTAACGACGACGACGGCGGCGGCGGCGTCGCCGACGGCAACTGGGAGGCGGTCGCTTTTAAACGGCGCGCCCCGTATAGATAGCAAGACCGGAGAGGCAGGGATGCAGTCGACGACGATGGTCGGAGCAGGAGCAGGAGGAAGAAGAGGGGCAGGAAGGCAGTCTATGCGAGTGGGCTTCAGGAAATCAGAAAAGACTTCGCTGCTGTCGTCTGCTTAGCGTGTGACGTCGACTTTCGGCGGGAAACTGTCGTATATAAGCTTTTGGCGCGAATAATAGCAGTAGTCAGAAAAATACACGTAGATGGTGTAGCAAAATTATTGGAAGACAGACAGGTAAGCAGAGGCAGACATTCAGCTAATACAACAGACAGACAGACAGACAGACAGACAGACAGACAGACAGACAGACAGACAGACAGACAGACAGACAGACGAATAGACAATAGAAAACCCTTGAGTTTATATGACGAAGATGATGTTGATGGAGATTCCATAATTATTTTTAATTCGTTTCATCACTCTTCTGAATTTTTGCACATCTATAGCCAACTGTAGCCCTAGTCCTTGCATTGTCCAATTTCAAACAGGGTATCAATTTTATAATATTTTTGTGGTCTATAAAAGAAACCAGCTCTCTTAAGCGCCATCTTATCTCTCGATTGATTTTTTAGACATTTGACAGAGAATAGATTTCCGAAAGACTTTGTATAGTGTCGTTTCAAATGGCTCATTATTTTTCGTGGCATTTTGAAAGCTCTAGAAAAAAATTGAGACAGAACATATTGACAATTCTAGTACGGTTTGACACAGCAAAGATGGGGACACAAGAATATGTGGTTTTAATTCATTTCATCATTCTTCTGAATTTTTGCATATCTGTAGCCTACTGTATCACTAGTACTTGCATTGTCCAATTTCAGACAGGCCATGTTGGCCCACCCAATTTTTTGGCTTGTGGCGCCCTCCATGTTCCGTAATGTTTACAAGACTCACGATTACGTCATATCAGGAGTCTAATCGAGGATTACGATTATTTCGTGGAAAATGTTGCTTATTTCTTGATTGGATGGTTTTGATTTGTATTTTTTAAAAAGTAAAATGGTAGCAATGATGAAAAAGATGTCACTGGTCCTCCTCTTCTCCTTCTTCGAGATCTTGTTCTTTGTTCTTTCCTCTGACGCATCGTCGAAGGACGAATCGGAGTCGCGCAACTGCGTCTACCGTTTCCAGGTCTGGAGTCCGGATCAGGACGTGCTCCAGCGGATCCGCCAGCTGGAAGAACGCTGCCAGTCTGCCGGAAACTCCGTCGATCACCAGGTGGCGCTGATGCGCGGCCACCTGGCGAATGAAATGTTCGAGGCGATCAACCTGACGCGCAACGTCGAGAAATCCGTTCTGGAGCAGCGACTGCAGGACGCCCAACAGAACCTGGTGCTCAGGGACATTCGCCTGGAAATGGTCGACCTCAAGGGCGAAAATGCGAAGCTATGGGAGGCCCTGAATCGACCGCCGCGGACCACTTCCGCCATCACCGGAAGTAACAACGGACAGACGAAGACGTCAGGACCGGGTGACGTCACGCACGACGTCGGCAATCTATTGCGAGATCACTCATTCAATCCTACAGTCGTGCATTGATAAAGCGACCCTAAAGCCTCTGAGTATAGAAATACAAGAGGCGCGGTACAGTAGAACTTCGTTATAACGTACTTAACGGGTCGGTATAATTTAGTACGTTATATAGGCTATTCGAGGTACGTTATATCCAATACCATCCAATACGGTAGCGCAGTTCACGAAACCGTATATATATATATTGCGTACGTTATAACCGAGGGATCGTTATAACCGAGTTCGCTATAACGAAGTTCTGCTGTATATAAGTCCCGCATTACATTACATTTATACAGCTGCTCTTCACTCTATACTATCCATTCATTCATTCGCTAATTCATTCGCTCGTTCGTTTGTTCCATGGAGGTATTATCCCTGGAGACGGCATTACGTCATTTCGGTGAAGCCGACTAGCTGGGAAATTCCCACAACGCAGCCACAGTTTGGGTCTACCAAGATGGCCTCTGACCATGGAGGTACTGTATTTAGCCTACGCGCTACTGGCTTCACGCAGCATGGGCTAAAAATGAGGTAATGCCGTCTCCTGAGATAATACCTCCATGGTTTGTTCAGTCATTAGTTAACTGCATTGTTCAGTCGTTCATTAATTCGTTCGTTTGTTCATTGGAGGTTTTTTGTTGGGCAGACCTTCAAGACATCCATGACCAGCTGAGTTCTGCTTCGTTGGCGATGACTCAGCTGAAGAGCGGGGTGGGGGACCTGAAGGCGGAGTGGCTGCTGCTGAAGCGCGAGGTCCAGGTGCTCCGGGTCTCCCAGAATTCCCTGCGCGAGGATGCCGTAAAACTGAAAGGCTCGATCGAAGCGGTCAGGGCGGAGGGGGCCAGACTTCGAGAGGACATCCAGTCCTTCGAAGGCCGCGGGACGGTCAGGCCAGCGGCCGGTGAGGCCACCGTGTCCTCGTTCGTCGACTCCTCCTCCTCCTCCGATCACGCCAGCCAATTGGTTGAGCTGCGCATGTTGACGTCACATCTGGAAGGCGAGCTGACGCGCATGCGTCACGAGAACGCCGTCGTGCGCAACCAGCTGCTGACGTCAGCGCTGACTCATCGCAACATGACGAGGGAGGAGGTGGGGAGGATCGTAGACCGTATAATGAGCATCCAGAACGCATCCTACCTCAGCACAATCCAACAGAGAAACACCATTCCCATTCCAAAGGGTAAGATTCCGTTTCCATTGGCAACAGGCTCCGCCCCCTTGACGCCAGTTAAGCCAACTATTGGTTACATATTTAGGGCCTATACTGTCTCTGGCGCTGGTGTGTAGTATGAAATGGCTGGGAGGTAATTCGTTTATTTATTTATTTACAACAACAACAACAACTACTACTACTACTACTACTACTACTACTACTACTACTACTACTACTACTACTACTACTACTACTACTACTACTACTACTAATAATAATAATAATAATAATTATAATAATAATATACTACTAGTCTACTACTACTACTATTACTACTACTACTACTACTACTACTGCTGCTACTGCTGCTGCTACTGCTGCTGCTGCTACCAATAATACTAATAATAATAATGTAATAATAATGTGTGTGTGCTGCTGCTGCTGCTGCTACTGCTGCTACTACTAATAATAATAATGTGTGTAATAATAATGTACTGCTGCTGCTATTGTGCTGCCACTGCTACCACTGCTGCTGCTACTACTGCTGCTGCTGCTGCTGCTGCTGCACCACTGCTACTGTGTAATAATAATAATAATACACTACCACCACTACTGCCACTACTACTACTACTACTACTAATAATAATAATAATAATAATAATATACTACTACTACTAATAATAATAATAATAATACTACTACTACTACTACTACTAATAATAATAATAATAATAATAATAATAATAATATACTACTACTACTACTACTAATAATAATAGTAATAATAATAATAATAATAATATACTACTACTACTAATAATAATAATAATAGTAATAATAATAATGTACTACTACTACTACTACTACCACTACGGTGCTACCAGTACTGCTGCTGCTTATCACAGACTGTCACGACGTCTACAAGAACGGTCAGCAGGCGAGCGGCGTCTACCAGATCCGTCCTGACGGGATGCCGCAGTTGGACAACGTCTACTGCGAAATGGTCAACGGGTCCGGGTGGACCGTGGTCCAGAGGCGCGTCGGCGGTACGCTCAGCTTCGTCCGGACGTGGGTCGAGTACAAGTACGGGTTCGGAAGCGAGTACGGCGAGTACTGGGCGGGCAACGAGCTTATCCATCGTCTGACGTCACAGCGGGACTACCGTCTCAGGGTTGACATCTGGGACTTCGAGGGAGGAAAGGTGTACGCCGAGTACGACATGGTACGGGTCGACTCGGAGCTGAACAAGTACCGACTGCACGTTCGAGGATACAGAGGCAACTCGGGTACTTATATACTTATTTTAAGTGTGTTCTCAACCCCTTAACTGTGTATTTAACTGTAACTTAATGTAAAATGGACGGATATATCTGGGGTCCCCACTCCGCAGTTAAGGGGTTAATTGTGTTCATATAACGAATCTGTAGGCAGTCGATGTAGATACTCGATCGATCAGCTTCTATAGCGCCATTAGTGTGCAAACGCGTTCGCAGTTTGAGATGGATTATATTCATAGACGGTTAAAATATTCTCATTGTTGTCTAATTTCTCCATTTTTTTCCAGAAATATTATAATCTTTGACAATCAATTTAAGATTTTTTATAGGGGCTGGGGCTGATGCAAATGAATTAGAAAACTTTGGTTGTTGCACGTCCGGCCCAGCAATAGAGTCGGAAAATTTGAGTGGGGTTGAAAGCGGCCCGACCATCACTCATTTTTTTTTAAAACCATTGATCGATGTACAGATGAACTTCGTTATTACATACTTAGCGAGTCTGTGAACTTTAGTGGGTTAAATCGAAGGTGCGTTGTATCTAATAACATCCAATACGATAGCGCAACACATGGGATATGCGATATAGTATAAGTTTATAACCAAGTATATGTTGTAACCGAGTCCGTTATAACGAAGTTCCACTGTACTACGAACGACTGGGCTAGTTACAACGGAGTTCTCTTCGAGGCTTCGCACCCACCATCCTACCTTGACAGGTAGCGACAGGTATAGCGACGTGTGTCAACTGCATGCGACGCAGGTGATTCGCTCAGTTACCATGACGACATGGCGTTCAGCACCGAGGACGTTGACAACGACCTTCACATGAGCAACTGTGCCGAGGACCACAAGGGCGGATGGTGGTTCCACAGCTGCCTGTCGAGCAACCTCAACGGCGTCTACCACCCGGGACGCTATCCCCAGAGACAGACCGGAGCGCCCGTCTACGCCGACGGCATCGTCTGGTACACGTTCAAGGACACCGACTTCTA
Organism: Metaphire vulgaris; assembly: GCA_018105865.1. NCBI lineage: Eukaryota > Metazoa > Annelida > Clitellata > Crassiclitellata > Megascolecidae > Metaphire > Metaphire vulgaris. The sequence continues at coordinate 1,048,911 of CM030846.1, forward strand.
CTCGCTGAAGAGGGTCGAGATGAAGGTCAGACCCGTCTTCGTCTGAACCACACTCCTCCTCCTCCTCCTCCTCCTCCTCCTCCTCCTCCTCCTCCTCCTCCTCCTCCTCTTGATACTGGAATCTACCGTTTTCCGCTTTTATTTTCAAGCAGTAGCTTTTCAGGTAGATGTGTAGGATATGTTCATATCGTCTGCTTGTTTTTCTTGTTTGTTTGTTTGTGTAGCGCCAGAATATATTTATTCTTAATAGGAGAAGCCTATTGGCGTAGACTTAGATGGGAAAATAGGGGTCCACCACCCGCCAAACCCTACGCCTTTACTCTTTTTTTCTGTGGTTGCTTCTCAAAAAGTGGCTGAGAGGGAGACTAGCGCCTAGAGGCCTGATGGGAGTTACGCCTATATATGGAGAATAAATTTGCGTATTATTTGTATTAATAATCGTTATCCATTGTTATAGTAATAATAATAATAATAATAACAATATTATTATTATTATTATTATTATTATTATTATTATTATTATTATTATTATTTGGTCATTGCTGTTTGATTTGCTTAATTTAATGGATGATTTTGGAATGTTATTCAACAGTCCGTGTACGATTTAGGAATAATAACCTTTGAATGACATGACGCCACCTGGCGAAAAATTATAGCAACGGAAACAAAGAACGAATGCGGATTCGCTATGACAATGGAAAAGTAGCCTAAAATCTAAATGGTCATGATCATCATCGTCGTCATCATCATCTTTTCTATCATTGGCGACAACGACGTTGCCAATTATTGTAGGCCTACTCGTTTATTTGATGGTTGCCGAGATAGTCGTTGCTGTTGTCGTTGTTATTATGATTGCGCTATAAAATATGTTAAATTGGAAGCGAAGTCTTGTTTTATCCTTATCCCTAACAATCACGTGACTATATAGTTGTATGCAAATTTCGAAAGGACACAAAGCTAGCGGTTACACCTTGACGTTACGTTAACCAATGCATAGTTTAGGCCTACTATATCGCTAACATGTTAATCACCAATACATAATTACCACAAAGGAGTTCCCGTTGTTCTGGAGTCGCTATAGGAAATTAATTAACAGCGGACATGTAATGAAGGTCTTCAGGAAATGAATTTTTTTAGGTGACATATTTGCATCGAGAACCGCAACAACGACAGTCCGATACGGTAAAGCGCTAACAAAAGGTGTATTCGTCTACCTGTATCACCTATCTGTACCCCCACCCTTCCCTACTCTAGCCTAATACACCGCCGGCTATGCAAAACACAACTTGAGCCTATAATTATTACAGGGCCTAAAAAACGCTCGGGCTTGGGCCAATCGCCGGCCCCGTCGCACGACCGGCCCCGAGTCTTAAGTGTATGTACGGTATCTATCAGAGGCCGCGAGCGAAACACCGGCAGCAAAAAGATACGACAGAACACTCGAGTACACATACTTAAAGTGTAAGTACAGAGTACGCAAGTCGATACAAGTACCGTTTTCTTATTATGCTGGCATACTGTATACGCCACCGCCGAACGCATGTATGCAACAATATGTGAAATACGTCGAGAGAAGAGAGTGAGTGGACTGAGGTTGGAATTATTTCAAATTCACGGCGATTATTTCAAGACAACGGAGTTTCTTCGGCGTAAAAGTCTTCGTAGCTTTTAGGGCCGATTTATTTCGAACGCGCTTCGAAAGGCAGCCTTTTCGATTATTTTCGTTGCGACGGATGGAAGCTGCCTTGAAGGTCGGCGTAAAACATGGCAGCACCGGAATTCCCGACGTCGGCGGCGGAGTCGAGAAAACCGGAAACGGAAAGTCCGGGACACGGAAATCCATGACGCAGATGCATCGTCAGTACGTCAGTCTTCAGTCGGAAGCAGCCCCGACTGACAGGGCAACGACCGACTCTGACAGCCTGTCGAGAAGTTGCAGGTATAGCAGCAAAGGCTACGAGTCTGTATACAGTACTGTACACGGCTTCAACGATTATTAATCGATTAATCGACTGGTGGCGTATTCGATAATTAAAAGTAATCGAATGATTAATCGAAATATAAGTATACTATAACGGGTAAGAAAACATTTGAGCCTTCGTTTGCTAGGCCTGGAGCCTGTGCCCAACAGCCCTCTTGGGGCTGCAGAGTCACCCCCCCCCCAGTTACTTCGCACCATAATTATAATCTATGGATCTATGACGTGGTAAAATGTAAGAAGCCGATAGTTAGGTTACAATTTCATCAGTCAAACGTGAAATGAAGATCGTGAAAAATGTCACTTAAGTTTTTGGCAATTAATTTGTCTGCCTTAGACAACTTCATTCGAGTAACTGTAAACGCGACATTTGCAAGACATTTTCAATGTTTTTCGTTTTAAAACGATGACTTATGACCTCTGAAAGTAGGTCAAGGTCATAGTAAGGTGTAGGAAATACACCTTGTTTGCTTACTTTCACCTGCTCTCACCGTTAAACCCAAAATTAACAAACGATTACGTCATAATCCTATGGTCGCTGCACTCGTCCGTTACCTTACTCGTCCATCCGTCCATCCCATTAACTCTTGACTCAATTGTGACTCACTTTAACACGGAGTCATCTGAGTGCAGATTCTGCAGATAAGACGACCACCTACAGAGAGGCTACCACAATCGTGCATGTCGATGACAGCGTGGACTAAAAAATCATCGCGCCTCTTCTCATCTGTATGCGTGGTGAATAACAACTGATTTTTACATGTCTGTGTAATGATTTAGAGTAGGTTAGGTTAGGTTAAAAAGTCAATTTATATAGCGCAAAAACATGAACGAAAAGTCAAAGGCTAGAGCGCTTTACACTAATACGATGTCTCGAAGAAATAAGTACAACTATGGGTAACATCGCATTTGCGCACGTATGAATGATGAAACATTGTTTTTAGTTGAAACGTTGAAATCATTGATGCTGTAAGAAAAACAACAGCAGATGGTCATGAACAATATGAACTCATGAACAATATGAACAATAGTTTGTCACGTTCGATTTTGTTTGCGATCGGTTCTTAATCTGAAGATTTTATTCATAAGATTGGCATTCTACCAACTGCTTGAGTTCGTTCCTATATTTCAATTCAAACGAATATGAAAATGACTAGAGGCGTAGCCAGGCATTTGATTTGGGGGTATAAATGGGAATAGGTATACATTATATATATCATATATTATATATATGTATATATGTTATATACAGGCCTACTGTATTATAATATACATTGATTTTTTGGAAAGGGTCGATATATACCAATATATCCGCCCCCGTCGCTACGCCTCTGAAAATGACGTCATCCTAAATAGAACACTTTTATAGGCAATAGCACTTTCAGGTTATACCAACAAAAATCGATTTCAAACGACATTTGGGAAGTAAGTAAGTAACGGCTGAATTTTTGTACGCGCGCCAAAACAGTAGACAGTCGATAATTTCTAATATTTCTGTGTGCAGAGACAGGATTAAGTTTTTCAGGTCCGTTTAAACAAGTAAATGCTGCGTCTATAGAGTTTAGACATTATCTGTGTTGGAAAATTCAACATAAAAATAGCTTCATCAGTTAATGACTTTTGAAACGTCAGCGGCTGATGAATTTTTGCCATAACTATATAATTGCTGTACAGTAAATGCATGCATGCCATTCTATGGACTATGCTATTATAAGATTAATAGGGTTATTAGAGCTTAGAGTTTTCGGATCATGGAAATCCATGAATCATCAGTAGTGGCGGACTATAGATATGAAAATATTGGTTGCCAAGAGACAGATGACCCAGCCACTCCCCTACCCTGGGCTACCCATATCGCGCGATCGCTGACGCTGTATCAAACTTACTTACTTACACACACGTCATAATGTTTACTGTATAAGGACACATCGGGAAAGTTAACAAATTTGCCAATCCGCCACCGGTCAAGAGTTTTAGACTCTGCCAGTATTGGTTGTAATACAAACCTTGTCGGCTCCTACTTTTATGAGTAGGTCCGTTTCAGTTGGAACACATGCAAGTTATGCAACACGCTAATCCTGCCCCCTGACTTTGTGTCTGTCGGGAGACATTTTATTCTTCGGTTGGTCGTTTTTTTCTGATCACACGCAGTACAGCGCGTCGTTCAATATAGCGTCGTCTGCAAAGGTATTGATTTACAGGTAAAAAATCGATGACCGCCCATAAGTGGTTCCGATAATTTAGTTCCATTTCTAGTCGCTAGATGGCCGGGTGGGGTCGACACGGTTCGGACCACTGCAGACGTTATCGGCGACGATTCAAACTCACAGACAGATAAGATAAGAAAGATAACGATTTATCGATAAAAACCATCCTCTAGGCGCGCGATCATGTGATATTGAGACCACCAGTTCAGACAGAGAAACCTGGACATTTATTTCATATTGCGTCAAATAAATTGATTTCAGAGAAGGATTTCTACTATGATCAGGGCATCTAGGTTAGTAAGGGCGCTGCTCTAATTACATAATGTTCAATCTGTGATCTTACTGATCAGTGTGACCTTTGACCGTTGTGGCTTGACCTGGTCCTAAATCGGATTGGATTTGGCGTGCCATCCATGCCCTGTAATAATGTGATTTAAAGTGGTACAGCAAAGTAAGCCTGTGTGAAAACTGTGAGTCCCAAATCATGGCCCGCGGGCAACTTGTGGCCCGTCTGCTCTCAGAAAGTGGCCCGCGGGGCTCAATATTTGATATACTGTATTTTAATAATATAGAAAATGTATCGACGTTCAAATAAAGAAATAATAATTAAACGAAAGTTACAATAATGCACACATTATTCTAAGGTCTGGATTTTTATAATTTTAAAACATTTGGATGTCCTACGTAGGATATCGAATCGATTTTTCATCACAAGAACCCTGATTAGAGTCGTATGTATTCTCTAATGGAGTCTAAAGTTTAGAATTCTAAGCATCTAAGAACGTTGTGGCCCGCTTATGTACCGCAAAAAGAGTAGATGTGACCGTCTACTTGAAACCCTGATGGGAATTTATGCATCGTGATTGTGGCGCCATAGAGGTTTATTGATTGATGGACGGATGGATGCAGTAGCGTGCATAGGGGAGGGCAAGTGGGGCGGTGGCCACGGGCGCACACCAGAGGGATGCGTAAGAATTGACCCGACGACATTTTTTTGCTTGTAAACATTTTTTACAGTAAAACACTTAAAAATTATAGATTTGACCCCCGGCTTCCACCACTCTTTGCACGCTATTTTATGGATGAATGGATGAATGGACGAATGGACGAATGGATGAATGGATGAATGGATGAATGGATGAATGGATGAATGGATGAATGGATGAATGGATGAATGGATGGATGGATGGAGGTGACTAGATGCCATTTCCGATAAGAAAATCAGCGACCGCCGTCACTCGACCGCTGTGTCATGCTTTCTGGACAAGTGTCACGCATTCGACATTTAAAAGAACAAAACGTGACCGTTTCTACTGTATTATTAGTCATTGTTGACCGCTAATCAAAGATCAAGAGATCGATTTTATTATCGATCAGTTTGAAAGCGATCGTTCAACCAACCAATCAATCAATCGGCTGATTGTCAGCCAAACTCTGCGATCAGTTTATGGCAGACGTGACATTCTTAAGGTCGATAAGATGTAATTGTAAAAGTCTTTCGATTTATTTCTTCGTGTAAACAAATTAGCAACAGCTCTAAACTCGTTTCAAAGCAAAATTATTATGCTGAAATGAAACCAAAAGAGCTGCTTTAATTAAGAAACGACAATTTGAAGACACGCTTTTATGGAGAGAAAAATAGCCTTTTACGACTTAAGGTGTGGTAAAAAGTTCTCTCTCTCTGCTGTCTGTGTCTGTCTGTCTGTCTGTGTCTGTCTGTCTGTCTGTTTGTCTGTCTGTCTGTGTCTGACTGTCTGTCTGTCTCTCTCTCTCTTTGGATAGTAAACTAAAAGGCTCTTAATACAGAAGGCTCATCACGTGACTGTTTATTGCGAAATTCTTCTAAGACGGTTTTAACGATAAAAATCGTGGACCATTTTCTGTCCCATTTACGAATCGGAAAATTTCTACACAGCAGCGGATCCTGATTTTCTGACGCACTGCGTTATTATTATTATTATTATTATTATTATTATTATTATTATTATTATTATTATTATTATTCAGCATAGAATTCTCATTTTCATTCACTTGTCACGATAACGTCACCGCTTATGCGGTGTCATATTTGTTATCTGTATTCCGGAAATTTCGTAACTGTTTCCACCGATATGGAGATCAATTTGATGTCCACGTAAATGCAGAAATGGACTTGGGTCTATTTTTTTAAAGCACAACCCACCCCAACCCATCGTGATTCATACCCAACCTCACCCAACCCACGAAAGCAGTAGGGTTACTTGACCCAACCCAACCCACCGTTATGCAATGCAAGTTCTTAAGCCATTTATTGACCGTAGAAAAAAATCAATAAAGTAAGTTCTGTGGCCGACCCAACCAACCATAAACATGGACATTTCTGACCCAACCCAATCCAACCCAACCCAAGACATGTCTGTATCGAGTATAGTTGAACGAAAGAAGGAGTGAATGAATGAATCCATTTGCTGTGTATACATGAGACTCGCCATTGTTAGCATACATTCTCCGAGTGCTGAGGAAACATCACCTGGTGTCTGCCTATTGATTTTCTTCTTGTTCTAGATTCTTGTGTTTACAAAACTCTACATGAGTTTTATCTACAAAGAAGAGCAGCTTGTCCCACCCCCACCCCACCCCCGGCCCAGGCCCCACGGCCTATGTGGCGCCATCTGAATTATCCATCAGCGCTGCGTAAATTCCACGATTCCATCCATGCATTGATCGGCGCTCTCTATCAATGGGAATTATGACGTCACATGGCGGCATGGCAACGGACAGAGAAGGTCAAACAGCACGGGACAGACGGCGATTTCATGCCAGAAATATCGTATGAATTATATGAAAGCTGGAGCAAATGCATGTTCCAATAATTCTGTATCTTTACTTCAGGTTGTCTGTCCGGCTGAATGTCTCTGTGACTTGTTTGCTTCTTTGCTTGTTTTCTGTCTTTGTCTGTCTTTGTGTATGACTAATACGTATTTTTGTCATGCCTGAAATGCATATATATATATATATATATATATATATATATATATATATATATATATATATATAGTTGGGTGTTTTTCTGTTATTTTATCTGTCTTATGCCCTATGCTTAATTTCTCTCTTTTTGTTTGTATTGAACTTCTGAGTAAAACCTTTGGATGTAAATAAGTAAGTTAAGTATGCGTGACCTTTGGCACAGGCCTTTAGATGTTGAGTAGCTAGTTGACCTCATGGGGATTAGACCTACTACTAAGGCCCGGTTGTGGGCCTCATTCTCATGCAGTGGTCTACATCAACATGTCTGACAAACTCTTCAGTATTGTCGTCGAGATTAGTGAATTACAGATACAGAACGTGGCCAAATGGTCACTTCCTTCGCATTTGGGAATTTCCAGGCCTTATGACCTTGTGACCTTATCCTAGGAATTCTCGTGGACAGGATATCAGTCGACCTAAGACGAATAAGCGTTTTCTAATCAGCTACATTCTGTCAAGTTGTCATTTTCGAACCAGGCATGATATCATTGTTTTTCGTTGTCATGCGCTTTTAATTAGTAAGTTTATTAAGAACAGAGTATTTAAGTATCTAATTTTTTAGTTAGTTCATTCAATAATTCAGTCAGTCATGTAGTTATTCAGTGATTCATTCATTCATTCATTCATTCGTTCGTTCGTTCGTTCATTCATTCATTCGTTGAGTCTGTCAGTCAGTCTTTTAGTGATTTTAGTAATTCAGTCAGTCAGTCTTTCATTCATTCATTCATTCAGTCATTCATTTAGTGATTTTAGTCATTCCGTCAGTCTTTCATTCATTGAGTATATAGGCCCTACGTATTGATTACACTTTTTGAGATGTCCTCCTCTATGCGTTTGCCGTTCTCATCGGGTTTCCCACCCCCTCGCCGTTGCCCATAGCAACTGGCGCCCATCCTTTGTCGGATCGTGAGAAGGGGGCGAGAGGGAGGGGCATTCACACGGAGCCACCGACACACTTCGAACGCGCAGAAAGTTGACGTAAACCTATCCTATACGACGCGTCTTCTATTGTGCTGCGTTGAATGGGGACGCATAGAGTCAATAATAAAACATTCTAGGCCGTTATTCGGCGCGCGCAGTCGCACTCGCACACACACACACACACACACACACACACACACACACACACAGACTCGTGGTTGCCTCCGTTTGCTGCGTTTGACTCGTATTGGAGTGAGCTCGGGGCCTTTCATAAGAAGCAGTCTCGTTGTGCGACGTTTACACTGTGCATGGTTGCTACTTGGTATACTGTATCTTGGATATTTGCGTTGATCCTGGAGACTGACGCTTCATCATACGCTTACCTTGACCTTTTAGCACTCCAGCCAACTCATAACGGATATATATATATATATATATATATATATATATATATATATATATATATATATATATATATATATAGTCGTAGCGCATTAGTCGATTCGTTGTTATCGCCAGAGAAAGTACGTTACAGTGATCTAGACGAAAGCGAACGATTTATGAAGCGCTTTAGTTGAAGAAGCGTCTCGTCATTTGTGCTGCGTCAGCAGATTTTGGACGTCACCAAGAAGCGAACGACACAAACAACTGTGAACCGATTGGCGCGATTAATTGATTAATTGATTAATTGATTGTATTGGGATGGTCGATTGGAGAGAGTGGCGTCTTTCTACCCTGCGTTCTCCGCAGCTGTTCTTCTGATGTCTTTTGGGGCCTGTTGTCCTTCCAGCAGCCACGCACTCGGAGCCATGAGAGCGAGTTCCTGCGCGGCGGACTTCAAGGCCAGAGACGGTCTGCGGGTCCAGACGATCGTCCCCCCTCCCCCGCGCCCCGCGCCGGACACCGAGGCAGACGCGGCGGACACCGGCGATAAGCCGAGGTCGAGAACGTCGAACACGGAAGGCGGAGTCGGTCAGGTGCAACCGCAGCAACAGCAGCAGCAGCAGCAGTTGCCGCCGGATTTAAGTCCAGACAACTCGTTTAAAGGGTAAGTTAAAACGAATGTTCCATCTCAAAATTAAATCATCGTTAGGCCTCGATGCCAAGTAAAGTAAATGTATGTCTGCATATGCTGTACATGTGTAGGTACAGTAAAACTTCGTTATAGCGGACTCCATTATAACGAATCTTCTGATCTAATGTACCACAATGTACGGTTCAGTGCGATGCGCTGCCGTTTTGGATGGTACAGTATTGGATATAAGTTAACGTACCTCGGATGGTCTACATTAGTATGCGCACCAGTAGTTTGCGCACCTGGAAGTTTGACGAAAAAGTGGGGTTGGCCCGTTGTTACGCCCTATTAGGGGGTCTGGCTTTTTGTTACGTCGCGTTACGCAGGGGTGGAGGGAGGGTCAATAAAGTGTCAAAATCTCGTTATATTGACCCAAAGTTCTTAGTTAAAACATTAATTGTTAATTGTTAATTGTTAAGTCAGCGTCCAGCGGTCAGGCTACGAAGGAATACAAAGCGTTGTTATTAACCGTTGAAACTTAACTTGGTCGCATACTATGCGATACCCACCCCTCGGATATAACGTACTAAATTTTACAAACCCTCAAAATACGTTATAACGAAGTTCTACTGTATTTATGTAAGCAGGTAAATATTGAGGTACATGTGCAAGTACGTTAGTAAGCATGTAAGCAATTAGACAAGAAATTAGATCCGCCTTAGGTCAGGTCCTATAGAGATTGTAGACTTCAGAGTAAAATTTACTTGTGTTACATATACTCCATAAGTAGTATCAACCGTAAAGTAATTAGGAATGGAGAGATAATAAAATAATATCGCAGTGATAATTATTAATCTAATTATTCTTCTTAGATCTTGTTATTGAAGCCTGGCAATAAAATTTCCAAGGCATTGGGCTAAGAGGAAGTTATGTTTGAATGGACCTTGAAACAGAGGCCTGGGTTTGGCCGAGAGCCCAGAAAATTTCCTATGGCAGTTGTTCTGCTGACAATTACAGTAAGTCAGATGACACGCGGAGCATTATTCACGTGCTAAGCAATCGTTCTACAGTTCTAACGCTCCCAAGAGATTTGAATCTGAAGAATTTGAACTAAACAACATTCTTGCTACTGCCTAGCTCCGCGGTCCTATTTAGACCGCTAGGCCGCCTGTTGTATAGTATACAGTATATAGTGCATTGTATCGAGACGCCCGTATAGTAAATAGCCTGGCACCTGTAGGCTTTCCATTTGGGAAAATCCAGCCCCAGTACTTCTGAAAAATACTTTCAAATTAGGGCTTCGGTTCAAAACGGGGCTTGGGCCATCTGATTGGCTGCGTTGGGAGGAGAAGGAAGATCAGAAAGAGAAGGGGAGGGAGATGGGAGAGGTAGGAAGGGAGAGAAGAAGGGGCGTTTGATGTGAAGATTTGATATTTGCTATAGTATGCTTCATAGTTTGTAGCGTTTCATTTCTTGCACGACACCTGTGAAATGCCTGTTTTGTTCTGTAGATCTGAAAGCAGAACTCCGAAGTCGAATGAAAAGGTATTTGTCAGGTGTTTACGAAAAGTTATCACCTACGTTTCACGCCTTAGGAATTCTTTTCTTAAGGTTGGACCCCGACCATAGCCAGAAACGTAATAGAGTCATTATAGGATGCATGGACAACACCGGCTTCTTAGCAGTAAATAGCTGTTTAGCTTTTGATTCGTGATCCCGTGTAAAGAGTTCCAACCGTTTTGCGCAGAGTGATAACAAATCAACAAAAAGGGCGAGATTTTCAAAGGTTCATATTGAGTATATAGGAACTAATCACAAGTGCTTCCAAAATGAGATATAGAAATGAGATTCTTCTTCTTTCTTTCCTTCCGTCTTTCCCTATTGGGTTGGACGATGGGTCTGAATGGGTTCCTTCCACTTCTGTCTGTCTCTTGCTGCTCTGGTCATTTGGATGAAGTTCATTTGCATTTCTTCTGCATCCTCTTTTAAGTTTTATATCCATGTTTTTCTCGGTCTTCCTTTTCTCATTTTCCCTTCAACATAGTTGTATAGTGCTTTCTTTTGTCTTCTTTCTTCCTTCATCCTTTCAACATGACCAGACCATTTCAGTCTTCGTTTCTGTATTGATTCAAGTATCGTTTCCTTTTGCTGTCTTTTCTCTGATCATTTCGTTTCTTATTCTTTGTGACTCTGTTAATCCGTGTTTTACGTGAATCCGTATTAATTAATATTTGTTAATCTTCAGCAGTTGCTTTCTTTCGCTTTGTAGGAAGACTCGTTCGATCAGTTGAACACAGCAAACGCAGCGGCAAAACATCGCAAGGACCGCTTCGTCAAGAACTTTCCCGAAGTGGCGGCCAGCGACGACCTTCTCGAGTGTAAGTAGCACATCGCATCGCCCCCTTAGGGCCCTTACCCTCACCCTCCCGCCCCACAAGAGGCAACATTTCCTTCCAGTTGTTCTGTCATCAAAGCATCACATTACACAGTAAGGTACACAGTGTCGCATTACACAGTATCACAATATCACATTATCATCCACCGTAATGCGATTAATATCAGTGGCGTGGCCAGGGTTCCGGAATAGGGGGGAGGGGTACATAGGTATTCTTGGGTAAAAAGTCTCTGACGAGCAAAATGGTTGACGTGAAGGCGTTCCTGGAACAGTCACGTATTCTCTTAGATCATGCCGCTTACATACCTACCTACCCCCTCCCAATTCTCAACGGTTTTGCGCAAATTACACGACCCGTTCCAGCAAGAATAGGGGGTTATGACTCCCGCGCCCCTCCTGGGCTACGCCAGTGGTAGCAGTAAAATCATCGTCGTCGTCGTCATCGATTTCTAAATTATTTCTTCAAACAGCATTACGGATCAATAGTGATTGATTCGCTGGATGTACTGGTTCCCCAATCTGCAGGTTGGTTTCCTGTTCATACTGGTTCCCTGCGCGAATTCCGCTGAGTCATTGCGATCGTTATTATAGAACTACTTCCTCTGCCTGCCTATAGGCGTCGCTTGCATCGTCCGAGCGATCACAAATGTTGTTATTGTTGATCAGTCGTTAAACGGGCTTCCGTTAAAGTCATGGGTCACAGGCTGACAGATTGCAGAACATATAAAAATATTCGGAAATAATTGTAGCCAAGCATAGGGTCCTTTGACTGTACCAAGTCGTGCGTCGCGTTTACATGCGAGTGAGTGAACGCTGTTGTTGCGTTGTTGTGCTACCCATACACGCGAAAACAATATACATGTACAGCATACACATGGTAACCCAAAAATTGGACAGTTGTTATTTTGGTGTATATTTGAATCTAATGTTCCCATAGAACCAAATGCGACACATTGTGGCGATGACTTGACATGGTTCTAACCAGTCAGACTGTTCACTCCATGCCTTCTACATATATGTATGAGAAGTACTATAGACGGAAAGATGAAAGGGAAGGCTCAGAAAGGACGACTAAGGACATCGATGCTGGAGTGGATGTTCGAAACTAAGGGGGAAAAACAAGTACTCAGCCCCCTGAAGATAAACGCCCAAGATAGAGAGGAGTGGCGACGCTGGAGTATGGAACCTGTCTTTAGATAGAGAGCACTTGAAGGAGAGGAAGATTGTTCGCTTGGCAGCATTGACTTTATAGAAACCCTTAAGAATGAATTTCTGTGGCAAAAGCTTTGCCATCGGAACTATAAGGCAGTTTGTAAAATTCTTCGACAGGATTTTCAAATGACGTTTCTTAACATTACGAATCTCTAGAGACAGGTTTTGTCGCATTGTAAGGTCTCGGTGCTTTTGCCATTGCTTTATAATATACGCACACAAATGGTAATGACTAAGGACTGCTGTCCAAAGTTTCCCATTTCGCCGAAGATATCAAGATGTGCAGGAAAAATCGACTCTTTTGACGATGCTAGAATAGGCCTATTACAAGAGGATCTGGAGAATTTTTTCCAATGGTTTCTGGACTGGCAGATGCTCATTAATACAGACAATAATAGTGAATTCATTAAACAATTTGGACAAAAAGGCAATAACAGCTTAAACAATACATGGATTCAAAAAGCTATCTGAGAAACTGGGCAATTAAATTTTTAATGCTAAGAGTATAATAATAATAATAATAATAATAATAATAATAATAATAATAATAATAATAATAATAATAATATGTTTTCTTTTTTATATCTTGAAAATCTATAATAATAATAATAATAATAATAATAATAATATTATTATTATTATTATTATTATTATTATTATTATATAGATTTCAAGATATAAAAGAGAGCATGGACGTCAAATCACGGTGTATAGGCTAAACATTATTATGTTTAGAGGTAAAATTCTAGAACAGAAAGTATGGATGGGTGGATAACTGGGACGTACTTAAGGTGGACATTTGATTGGCGAACCATCAGGGCAGTTTATTTATAAAGTGTTTAGTTAACTGAACGACAGGGCTTATGTCCACTCGAAAAGAGTCACGCGACGACAAGTGAAAAACTAGACTTATACCTACTCACGTATAAGGCAATGGCCATTAATTTTATTGAGCGCAAATGCTGCCATACCTAAGCCTAACCATGGGAAGCGAATTGATGCATTGAAAAATCGGATGATAAGTGGCGGCGTCAGGTTGTTACCTGAGGCAAGGCCATAGGCGGATTTAGAGTTTAAAATTCGGGTAGGCTAGCATGGGGCATGTACTGTACAAATAAGAAGACCAGAGAGAAAGAGCAAAGTTATTGTTATGACATGATGGTGGGCTTGGCCGAATTCAAGCGACGGAGTGACTGGCCACTTTGACAGTTTGAACATGCTTTGAAGCAGGCGGGAGGGGAAATGACGAAAGCATGTGGTTATTTACTGAGATTTCTTATGATTGAGCAAAATTCGAAAGTTGATATTATTATTATTATTATTATTATTATTATTATTATTATTATTATTATCATTATTATTATTATCATTATTATCATTATCGTTATCACTATCACTATCATTATCACTATCACTATCGCTATCACTATCATTATCACTATCACTATCATTATCACTATCATTATCACTATCATTATTATTACCAGACAATTTCTTCAGCGCAATAGACAAGACTAAGGTCCAGGACAAGAGCGCTTAACAGGTGGAGTCAAACCCTATGATAACATTCCTTCTTTGTAGATTACCTATAGAATCAAGCGAATTTTGGCAGATGTTATAATGCAACACCAAAAATTCACTACATAATGATTCACCTGACACCGGGTGCCGTAAGAGCGCATTGCTTTGACGAGTGCAAATTGCGAACTGGCTTATCGCACCCGATGCGATTGTTTCTTTACGGGTGGCATTTCTCTTGGTGCTGTTTTCAGACTATTACTGCGCCTATTCGCGCGACATTCTCTTTCCTGGATTCATGTACGTCACTCACGAATGGATCTGCTTCCATTCGAAGATCATGGGAAGAAAAGACGTAAGTGTCACGTGACGTGCATGACGCAGCAGTGCTCCCGCTGACGTCATCGTTCTTGATCGAATTTTTCGTTTACATGACAACTGCAGGCATCGTTCTTGTGATGATGATGATGATGATGATGATGATAACATCTATTGTCGTTTTCATCATTATGACTAACTTATCGTCGTCGTCGTCATCATGCTCACCTCTAAGTATATGTGGTTGAACTGACTACTATATTGATTAGTATTTTATTACCTGATTAAAGTCCATGACTGTACGACTCTGTAATTTGTAACCACTAACCAGTAATCATCTATAAACATAAAACATATCTGTTTGACATATCATGGATCTAACATCGTTGGCAGTTTGTTCAATAATTGATTTGCCTTGCCAGCCAGCCTCGTTTTTCATTAGTCCAGCCTCGTTTTAGATTAATTTACCTGTACTAAGCCTCACCTTATCGTCTGCGACGAGCACAGAGCATAAATGAAAGCGTTCTCTTCTATGGAAAACCGCTATATCATAAGTCTGTCGCTGTTTGCGTTGTTCTAATATTAACATTTCGGAAAACTGCTAAGGCTTAAGCAGTACTTTTGCGATTATATTATTAAGAAGTAATTGATATAATCTGTCCATAAATAAATACATTCTATGTTTCCTTTTTGACCTTTTAACCTTCTGGCCCTGCGTTCCCATCCCCATTGACAACGTACTATTGGGTATTACGTTGATAGAAAGCGGGTTTACAGTTGAACCTCGTTAGCACGAAATTCGAGGTATCTGGAAATAGCGCCGTCTTTAGCAGTCTGGGTAAATCCATTAAGTCTCAATCGATCCAAATATAATGAACTGTGCTGACAGCTCGCGTAGTATCTGGGTGCGCATTAACGAGTTTTTACTGTATTTATGGATTTTCGGCTTGTCATAGATTTCCTATAGTGCCTTGAAAAATTATTATCGTTGTGGGTATTTCCTTTCAGATTCGCATACCTGTTCAATCGATAGCCACCATAACAAAAGCACGTACTGCCAAGCTGATACCAAACGCCATCTGCATCGCCACGCATCATGAACGGGTAGGATGATGAACGCCCCGTTCGTATAGCCTCATTGGTTCACAGCGTTTCGGTCGCTTTTATTGTACGTAGAACACGAATGTTTTCCTTTGTTTGATTTTGGTTTGAGTTGGTAACAATTAGCTTAGTTCGACAGTTTCTAGTTAATAATGCGCTTTTTGTTTGTTTCTTGTTTTTTTCCATACTCAGCATGTTTTTGCCTCGCTCGTGTCACGTGACAGGACGTTCAGTCTCCTGATGAAGATCTGGAAGCCACGGCCGAGCAAGCCGGGGGTGAGTACCGCACACTGAGTACACGCTTCCTTCGGTTGAAGGGCATACTTACGGCGCGACTACCCTTAACGCGAGTTGAATGGCAATAAACCCAGATATTTCAACGTTTATGCAAATCGCGGGTCGCACTGCCTGTGTTCACCGTAATGAGCTTACTTACTTACTTACTTACTTACCAACTTAAGACAACAGGAAAAGCTGTTTCGTTGCTTTAAAATTCGAGTTATTTTTTGATTATATCAGATATTCTTAGGAGACAACATCAAATTCTATGTGAAATTGGCGTAAACTTCACGTAAAGTGGGGGGGGCACTACCCTTATGCCTCCCCCTTCCCTATGGTAGTCCCTTAAAAGTGGGGGATTGGGGTGGGGGTCGAGCCTAGGGGTTTAATAGAAGTTTACGCCTATGTTATGCGATGTGGGAATGTCTTTATTATAGGACGATGATTCGCTGAACGGCAGCAGTCAAAATGGCGAAAGGAACTACGTCAATGACGACATTTCCGTTTCCTCCGATGACGTCACTCCTTCCGGAAGTGACGATTCACCGTTCGGCGAGAACCGATGCGTTTCCGAAAGTCAGGAGACGCTGATAACCGGAAGTAATATGGAGTCACCGGAAGTCGTGAGCAGACGTCAAAGGGCCAACAACGGTTCGTCGAACGGTGTCACTAGTCATGACGTCATGAACCAGAGTGGAGCAGATTCCGGTACATTTCAGTGCGATTTCTGATTTTAAAACATTGAAGATATCAGGTAAACGCCGAGACCAAGAAACCCGAAGGCGCTAATAGTTTCTTGCATTTTATTGATCCATTAAAAGTGCGACGAGCTTTTCAAACTCGGCTTCACGAAGAAGAGAACTTTTAAAAAGGTTTTCCTGTTCGTTGTGATTTATAGACACTTTTTCAGATCTACCTGTTTCTAGCAGAATTTGACGGTGGATTCTGTGTCGCTTGAACGTAATTGCGGCATTATATTCTATTAATAGATTCTTCGCCAGTCGTCATCTCCTCACGTGATCGACAGACACGGCGTAAAGATTTCACTGTTCAAATGCCTTTGTAAGTCAATGAAGAGGCTGTACACTACAATAACGCAATATAAATGCGAGAATAATTCTTTATATATATATATATATATATATATATATATATATATATATATATATATATAAAAGTAGCAATGTAAATTAAAACAATTTCTTGACATTTATGCAGTAATATCCCTCACAGCGAGATCCAGTTTGGGGAAATTTTTGCTTGTGATACAGTTGAACCCACCAGTGAATACACCAACTGGTTAATTCAACCAAGACTCAATGGGACTCAATTATAACACGAGCGTTTGGTTAACACTGATGCTCAAGTCCTTGTTAATTAGGTTTTACTGTATTAAATCGAGCATTTTAAGCTTATTGCACGTTATTATATACTCTAGTGCAGAATATACTATCGATGATAGTCTCTGTGTTCTTTGTGTTGTTTTAAGGGTGTCCACCACCACGCTCATCTTAACCCTCACAACAATTTTGTAAGTAGGCCTCACCTGTTACCTCGTATCCTTTTAAAAACACTGGCTTCTTTTCAAACGGCAACAGGGGGCCTGAGCGGTCAGCCAAAGACCAAAATTTCTAAACCACGAATATGGGTTGCTCCCAACCAGTGTCTGTGGGTGGGGTGGGGTGGGGTGGGGTGGGGGCGATGGTAGACCTCCGACCATCGGAAATTTGAATACTTGAAGAACCTGAATTTTTGGCGAGAAATTTCTCTTTGTGATAAATTTAACTAAATATTCGAACACACTTGTAGCGATCTATACCTGTTACTTACCTGTGTTGATTTATAGGATAGCATTTCTGATCCTGTCGGCTGGACTTCTGGGGTTGAGGGTGATCCAGCTTCAAGCACAGATGGAAGCAACGTTAATTCCTCAGCACACCTCCTCCTCCTCCTCCTTTCATTCTAAATCCTCATTCTCGGAACCTGGACTTCAGTAGGTTGACTTCAGCTGCACATTTTCAGTCAATTCCCTAATTAACCCCCGCACCGCTAAAGGGGCAGCTGCCCTTCCTATGCTTTCCTCAGAATTTTACTATACCTGACCTGACGAGATATTCAAAGGCGTTTTTAGTCACCTGTAGGGTAGGGGGTCCCTTACTCACCTACAAGTACTACACTTATTGGAACAGCTGTTATTGCTTATATTCGTGGCAATGAAAATGTATGGAATTTAATGTAATTCGGTGGCTGATGGATGGGTGGTGTTTTGGTTTAAGGGATGAAGTAAGTGAAGGAATCTACAAATTGAAACACGAGCATCACCTCAGCACCATTCAACGACTCCACAGTCTACTCGAGATTCACCTGAAACTGCTCGACAAGGTCTGTTATAAAGCTATAATAATAATAATAATAATAATAATAATAATAATAATAATAATAATAATAATAATAGTAATAATAGTAATAATAGTAATAATAGTAATAATAATTAATGATAATGATAATGATAATGATAATAGTAATAGTAATAATAGTAATAATAGAGTTGAGTGGCTCAGTAGGGTCTGTCCTGTGCGATACCATATAATATAACAAGGTGTAAAGTGGTTCAGTAGGGACTGCCCTGTGTGAGAACCACTATGTTCCACCCTTCCATTCATTGACATTATTGTCATATATATACCTGTATATATATATATATATATATATATATATATATATATTGATTTGACAACGTGCCGTTTCATAGTTCTAAAAGACTTTGTTCAATTAAAATGCATCTTTTTGAAAACGTTCAAAGGTCAATCAGTCGTTGAAAGATCTGCAACAATCGAGTGAGAAAAGTTGTTCCGATTTCCCCGCCAAGGAATACGCTCAAGACACAACGAACAGTTGATGATAGAGACCATCACAAACATGCTGTGATATTCTCTTCGAAAAAGATTTCATATTTTGTCTCACTGCGCGGCTCTCTCCCTCATTCCCTTCCCCCTCCCTTCCTCACTCCTTCCCTCTCCCTCTCTCTCTCAAAAAGTTTTTTGCACAAGCAAATTAGAGGGACTAGATTTTTGGCGGAGGTTGACAGACATCATGCCACTGCTAATTCCAGCGCGAAGCGTCACTGATTAACACAGCCGCGCAGTGATACTGCAATGCGTGACACTGGTTTTCTGAGTTTTTCGTTAAAATATTAGTTTTTCTCTTTGGAATATTGTGCGAGTTAAGGTCATTGAAATACTCTGACAGTCTGTTTGCTAGAGTTAGAGTGAGTGTATAACTGTGATGCTGAGATTCTAAGTATTTTTAAGAGCACGTGTTGCTGGTTTGCAGAATAAAACGCTTCTCTTTGTCTCTGTTTCTCTCTGTTCAGATCTCACTATGTTTCTATCTGTCTGTCTGTCTGTCTCTATATCTCTTTAACCACAACATTCCTTGATATTACAATTATTATCTTACAATGGTAATGTTTAGTATTATTTTAATAGATGTTGTTTGTAATTTTTGAAGGCATTAATTCAGAAAAAGTACATTATTGTTTCTCAGGTGCATGCTTGAATATTGCCTGTTGGTTTCAGATAAATTGTTTTAAAAAGAAGCAAATTTCTTTGCGTCAAATGCACTGTCTTCGTTCCAGTGCAATAATCTTAGCTGAACACTCGATGTTTCTGTTATTATAATAGTTTAATTTAGTTTCGTGATATTTGATTTTTAGTAAACGTGATTAACTTGGCTGTTGTTATGTTGAATGTAAATATGAAGCTATACTTGATGCGCGTTGTTTTGCGTTTGTTTTTGGCAGAGGACGCTGACTTATTTCTTCAAATTGTTAAATACGTAGACCTTCTATATATTATATGCAGGAATCAGATTCAGATAGAAAATAGCCTATATCGATCTATTTGTGAATTCATCTGTTGCAATATATTAAACGTTTGCGAGCAAAAAGGTCGTCGTCTCAAACCATTTGAATTAAGTCTGATTTCTGGTGCGTTTTCCTCGATCCCTCAACCCCCCCCCCCAACTACTCATCTGTTTTGGACAAATCTCACGACAGGTACGGATACGAAGGGGGCCGCCCTCCCCCCGTGGGTACGCAAATGAGCATTAAAAAGAAACATTGAGTGTCATAGCCAGGGTTCCATGATATAAATGATACCAATTAATAGATGACCTGCTAGTGGCCCCGTTAACCACCAAACGAGGCCTGGGCCGAAGCCCCCTCGATACTGCAGACTGCGGGTAAACTTAGGGGCAATCGCCTCTACCTCACAACCCCCGCGATTAAAGGTGGACGACACATTATTTAAGGGCGCAGTAAACCATAGTTTTTTTTCATGCTTTGATAGAAAATGTTGTCTTCACTGTAAGGCCCTCATTCTTGCACCTTTTAACCTTCGCCTGTAAAGAAGGACATACACACTTGGACCCAGCTGGGATAGCAACTTATAATTCGAAATTTAACAAAATATGAAAAGAAAAACTTAGAGCAATCGTTTTTTATATTCATTTAATTAATATGCATGTTCAAATACACTGAACGACTCTCTCTCTATATAATTATATTATTTACATTTCAGCCGATTAAAACGCCATAAATCTTGGCGTTATAGAATAAAATCCAACAGCTTAAACACAACTGAATAATTAATACATTTTTAATTGGAAACCAGTCAAAATAATTCACCAGAATACATCGCAAAAATCAGAAGCCATTATCTCTAACAGGTTAAAATTCAGAACGAGTAACTGAAAGAGGAAACTGATTCGAATTATGCGCTATATAACAGTCCTGTTGCAGTAAACATCAGTCAGACGTAAATACATCAATAAGATTAAATAATAAAAATCGAAGGATTAAAATACAATAATATAAATTATTGGAAAAATCACAAAATTCATAGTGAACATATATATATATATACTTAGCCTACATAGTCATAACCTGAAGAAATGGAAAGCAAAAAAGAAGGATTCTACGCATAATATCAAAGTCAAATATGAAAAATACTGTATTTTAAGCACTTACGTGATAGGCAGTTTAAATTGTCAACTAACACTATGAGCCTCAACCATAGGCGTAAACTTGGATGAAAAAGTGGGTGGTGGGCCCGACCTTTATACCTTCTCTCTTCCCTATGGTAGTCTATCAAAAAGTGGGGCGAGGGACTCGAGCCTAGAAGTTTACACCTATGGCCTCAACAAATTTATCCTAAAAGAACGGTAACAATACCTCGGAAGACATCGATTTTCACTTATTTACGTCAGACGTAAAGTTTGATTGCTCTATTTTGTCTGTGTGAGTTTTTTCGTTTTTACCTAGCTCATCGTCGGCGTATTTTGACGGTGGACCCTCGGATAGGCCAGGGTGCAGCCGACGGCCACTCGCTCCCACCGCCTCTCCCACGTCTCGACGCCCCCCGACGACCCGACCATGGTCGCCCTTCTCATGACGGACACCATGTAGAATATTCGTTGACAGGTCATCTCTATGCCGTCGACGCTGTCGCTCACACAGGTGGCATTCGGCAGATTCTGAGGTCTCCTGCTGACGTCATAGTTGTCGTGGTACGTCCACCGGCAGATGGAGCGGTTGCGGAGGTCGTCCGTGTCCACGATCGATCGGGCGGAACGGCGAAGACGGGTCGAGATGGTTTTCGGCCATTCGCCAGGTGGCGCACTGTAGTTGCCCAGGTATTCGCTAGGCGCGTCGACGGCGGACAGTGTATCGATGATACCGGTGGCGGATACATCTGTGGGAGCACATGATGTCTCGTGGATTAACGCGATTCTGACGAGGAAACAGAGAAAAGCGATTGCTTGGCAACAGGTCATCGTTACACGCTGGACAAAACAACGATGCCGATACGAAAAATTAAATACTTTTTTTACGTTTCAAAGTCTTCGATTATGAAATTCTTTAAGTGTGAACGCTCTGCAGTTGCTGCGTAATAGTAGCGCAATTGTAATTCTGATCGCTTTGAATTCAATCTTGCAGTAAAGCTGTGAACTTGGCTGTCTTTTATAGCAGATCTCAAGACATAGAGAAGATGCGTCTCTTCCTTATCAGACGACCACTTCACTTCGTCATCTCTCTCTCTCTCTCTCCGTTCGTCGCATTCGGAAACAATTCTAAACGAGATTCCTCCGATCGAAGATGACTAAATTTCCCACGAAACGATGATCGCACGGCGGGAAAAAAACTAGCGCCGCCTCGCCACCGGAAGCGACTCGTCGCCACAGCTTTAGCGGGGTCACGTGACTCTCCTGTGAATCCCCAGGAATGACGTATCGGGTGACAGGGGATGGGGGTCACTTGTCCACAGTTTCCGTCATGTTATACATGAAGATTGGCGTGACCTGAAATCCGGCTGTGATTCGGTGTCTTATGAAATATTTCAGCTTTAGGTCTCTCTCTCTCTCTCTCTCTCTCTCTCTCTCTCTCTCTCTCTCTCTCAGAAGTTTTTGCCTAATAACTGGTGCGATTTTTTCTACAGTAGTTGTTTGAAATTCCCGCTTGTTTCACGTATAAAAACAAAGCAACTCGGGGTCCTTCAGAGCAACCGGAAACCAATCTAACAACCCGATCAATTAATTAATTACCATCCGGGCCGTCTTATCGGCGATCGGGGGAAGGGGAAGGGCGCAGCGGCCGTCTTTCGCCGTAGATAAGAAAGGCCTGTTAGGCCTATCATCGCCCGCGTCCAAAAACAATCGAAAAACTAAATCATTCTAATCTAATTCAGTTTAATAAATGAGCGACGGAGAAACCACAGAATAAATTAATTATCGTGTCTCCGTTGGAAGAAGGTTTACAAATCTCCATGTAAACCGTTCGAATAATCCTTGTAAATTCGCAGCAAAGGATCTGAACAGATTTGTCAATAAGTAAATAAGCGATCCTGGCCTACTTATTAATTATTTATCGACCGGATAATTTACGCCGAGAGAGATGATGTCCGTAAATTTCTGGGTTTTGAACCGGAACTCGACCAGCCAACAGTTCTCCACGCTGAGTCAGTCAGCAAATAAGGCCCATCTTAGGCCTACGTCTTAGGCCTACGTCTTAGGTTGTTAGGTGTAGAACTGTAAATGGGGGGAGCGACCGTTATAAATTACGCCTATGAGGCGCTATATAAATTACCAGTTAGGCCTATATGGTAATTCGTTTTCGGTCCTCTGTTCATGACTACACCGTGACTGTTTGGCAAGTCGTCATAAAGAAAACGTCTATTAGGCCTCTAGGCTCGAACTCCCTCCCACCCCACTTTTTGAGAGGCTACCCTAGGGGAGGGGAGGTATGGGGGTTGGGTCCACGCTTTTTCATCAAAGTTTACGCCAATGCGAATCTCAATACTGTGCATGCTGCATTGATAAAATTCATTATAACCAAAGGGGGAGTGGTACAGGCGCAGGAGCCCCCAAATCCGAACAGAAAAAATTTGTTTCAGTTTATTTCTTTCTCATCGGGGCGAAAAGCCGAAAAGTCATAAATGCGCCAGTGAACAAGTCCAGCATCTTCTTCTCTTCTCTTTCTCTAAATTTAGACTATAGTCAGTTATAGATTCTACGGGTTCTCTCTGTGTTATGTTTTCGAGGATTTGACTGTATTTACTATAGGAGCCATCCGTATATGACGTCACGCACATTTTAGGTAAAAATTACTTCCTCCCCATATCACATTTAGTCACAACGGTATTAACCCCCTTTAAAATGATGCCACAGACTATCTAACCCCACTTAGTACAGTTGATAAGCCGTATGATTGTTCATTTTGTGGACAAAAGCATGAAATTTTGAACATTGACACTTCTTATAATTTAGTAACATTCTGTCCAGAGGCATTCGAATAAACTTAAGGGTAGGGGTACCCCCAGGGGTAGGAGAATGGGTACCCCTAGGGGGTATGACTAAGGGTAGGGCCACCCCTAGGGGTAGTGGTACCCATAGGGCATGGGGTAGGGGTACCCCGTGGGATAGGGTAGGGAAATCAAAAGTGCTAGCCATTCACATGTCTGCCAATACCATTCTCTGTAGTTTTATATCAAAAGTGCTTGGCATTCAGAATTCTCTAATATAATATAATATAATATAATATAATATATTCTCTAATGCGTAAATTGGACATTTTAAAGGACATTTTTAAACTACAGAGAATGGTATTGGCAAACGTGTGAATGGCTAGAACTTTTGACAGAGAAGTGAAGAGCACCTGCTAATCAAGTTTTTTTCAAAAATTAGGCCACTATCTCTTGTAGATCAAAAGTGCTTGGCATTCAGTATTTTGCCTGTGGTATTCTCTAATGCGTAAATTGGACGTTTTAACCTGCACTTTGTAAGATCTCTCTGGTTTCAGTGCTTCGATTCTTGTGCTGTTTTCATTTCCGGGAATTGTCTTCTTAAATTCTGCAGCAGGTGGTTCTTCTAGATTTTCGCGGGCGGAAAAAGTGAATCTCCCGTTCTCCACCTCTTCTCTCCACGTCACCTGAACGAGGAACCGCACAGGTAGTATGTTACAATCGCCCACCTAATCTCTGTCACACCCACGAATAGTCGAATACTTACACAGTCGTTGAAGCCATCCTTTGCCAAAATTCCACTCAATCTTCACATTACATGTATATACCGCAACTCGCATGGCCTTAAACGAGCCACAGAAAATTTCTAAACGAGGCCACTTATTGCCAAACTTTGATTCCATTTATCCCAAGCCTTTGTGACTCAGCATGCATGACGTATACGACGTCACGCAAATTTTAGGTAAAAATTACCTCCTCCCCATTTCACATTTAGTCACAACGGTATTAACCCCTTTAAAATGATGTCAGACTATTGACCCCCACTACAGTGCCATCACTAATGAAAGGTAATAATGATACTTTATTTGATTCATGATTTACTCCTTCACAAGTGTAAATAACAATTGAAATGTGACGTCACAATGTTGTACCTCCCCTCGCCCCTACGACACACAGCGTCGCAACTTGGTAACCCCCTCTCACTTGACGTCATACATGCACTACTCCATAGTTCAAAGGCGTCAAACTCTTAGCTATAATTATAGTATATAGTAACTGGAGAATTCATTATTCAAATCATTTTGCTTGCCTCCACTTATGTGCATGCTGTTGGGGATAACCGCACCAAGTAAGACGGGCTTGAACTCGCTAAATAACTGCACAAATAAATGTCCGTATAAGATTTTGACATGCGCTCTTGGCAATAAAGATCACGTGGCGTAGCCAGGATTCTAGAAGGAGGAGGGGGAATTTCCACATTTTCCGGCCCAAATGCTTCGACGAGCACGCTGTAATTAAAGTCTGCTGTCTGGTGCGTTTTCCTCGATCTAATACTATCCCCCCCCACAACCACTCACCGGTTTTGGACGAATTTCACGCCGATCCGAATAGGGGGTTGGGCCCCCGTTTCCTTCCCGTGGCCACACCAATGACGTGAATCAGTCCACATGGAAGTGGCGGGGGAGGGCAAAGCAGAATGGGGAATGGAACACGAAGTGCCCCTCTGAACTTAATTCCTGGATCCGCCCTTATTACAGCCAGGGGCAAAAAAATGACGCGAAGGTTAATCAATGGGATTGCAATAATTGCTGTGCACTTCAGCAAGCGTATATTCAATTCAGAAATTGCAATATCAATGCATTGGCTAACTGGTGCTTCGAAATTTATTTCCATAGGCTTTGAGCCAAAAAATAATTCTGCGGCGATTAATTTTTACAACATCTTCAATAATTATTCTATCACTAGGTGTTTACCCGTCAAAAATGACGGGGGAAATTGGCTGTTTTACCACCCGATTTTGCGCAAATGAAATAGCATTATATGACGGGGGAGATTGGCTGTTTTACCTCCCAATTTTGCGCAACTGCAATAGCATTTTGCGCAATTAGCTGTCCTTCACTCGCCGCCTTTTCCTTCAACCGAGTTAACGCCCATTCGCAGGAATTTTCTGAACCTTGATAGTCAAGGAAGGTGTACTGATTTGGCAGTGTCGAACGACATGCAGTCCTTGATTCTCTTGTTTGCTGTGCTGCTTTTGCACGCCAAGCAACAGCCTGCTCCTCATTCTCACTTGATTGTCGGAAAGCTCGTGAACGCTGAACTTTTTGTTTTGCACGGACGATTAGAAAGAGGAATAAACAATCTAAACAATGGTGCAAACCTCATCTTTTTAGCTTCTATACAGCCTGAGATATAGCAAATTTAAAACGTTACAGCAATCATTTCTGAAGAACGCTTTTCCAAAAAATTAAATCCCCAGTACGGTGACGCGTCTGAAAATTTAATCTCCTCTTGAGGGGTTACATTTAAAAAATAGGTATTGAGGCTAGGAAGGAATATATATATATATATATATATATATATATATATATATATATATATATATATATATATATATATAATAACGGGGGCAGGGCATTGGAAGAGGGAAGGGAGATTTGGGAGGAGGAAAGTGGGTTGTACGGGTTTTTGGAGCAGCGTTGTATAGGTTTGGGAACGGGGTTTGGGGCCGGTGGGGTAGGGCGGAGCAGTGATGGGTTGGGGTCAGGGCGATTGGGAGAGGGATGGAGAGAGGTACGGGGTTGGGAGAGGGGTGGGGAGAGAGAAGGGAACAGGGAAGGAACGGGGTTTTGGGGCCTGTTGGGCAGGGCGGGCAGGTATGGGTTGGGGTCTGGGCGATTGGGAGAGGGGGGTGAGAGGGAAGGGATGGGGAGAGGAAGGGGAACGTGGGTTTGGGGTCAGGGGCGGGAATGGGTTGGGGCCGGGGCGGAATAGGTTGGGGCCAGGGCGATTGGGAGAGGGGTGGTGAGAGGGAAGGGATGGGGAGAGGGAAGGGAACGGGAGTTTGGGACCGGGGCAGGAATGGATTGGGGCCAGGGCGCTTGGGAAAGGGATGGGGAGAGGGAAAAGGGATGGGGAGAGAGAAAAGGGATGGGGAGAGGGAAGGGGAACGGGGGTTTGGGGCCGGAATGGGTTGGGGCGATTGGGAGGGGGATGAGGAGAGAGAAGGGGATGGGGAGAGGGAAGTAGGATGGGCAAGGGAAGGTGAAAGGGGATTTGGGGTCGGGGCGGGAATGGGTTGGGGCCTGGACGATTGGGAGAGGGAGTGGTGAGGGAAGGGGAACGGGGGTTTAAGCTGCAATTAAGACGCTTCGTTAAACGCTCCGTTGGTTTTAATACATTTTTGATTAAACAATATTTGGTTGTCAATGACAACAGCGTCTTGCAATACCCGCCGTGTTGCGGACGGACAGACGCGACAGACGGACATCGAGAATTATATAATAAGATGACCTCTCTCACAGCTTCCCTTGAGAAGCAACCCCAATATTTCTTTTATGGCCACAAGAGTTGTGGGGCGACTCCCACTCCCACAGCCCTCCCCTCACCCCACCCACCCCACCCAACGCCACCCTTATCCCCACTTCACTGGGCTCATCATGTCATCTCTGACACATTTCAATCGAGTCTAAATCGACACTCCAAGGGATGACGACCATTCAAGTGACGGCCGTGAGAGTGACATATTGCGCTCGGGGCATTTACAGATATCCTTCCTTATAGGCCGCTATACCTTGTAAAAACATGCCCACCATGTCATGCATCATTCAGGAAATAGAAAGAAGAGTACTCGTTCCTCTGCCTAATCGAATTTTTCGCATATTTATCTCTTATCTCACTGAGATATGTAGATAACGTTCTGAGAAGAGAATTTGAAAAGAAATGCAAAGTGCAACTGTGTCACTTCTGCACTCTCCGTGACCCAAATAAACAATCTCATTAAGTTCATTCCTTCATTCCTTCATTCGTTTCTTCCTTTCTCTTCATTCATTCTTTTATTCCTTCGTTCCTTCATTTCTCTATTCAGTCATTCATTCATTCATTTCTTCATTCACTTCTTTCCTTCACTCTTTCATTCGTTCATTCATTCATTCATTTTTGCGTGTGAATTTAACTTAACTAAACAGAAAGTGCATTTTGGCAAATAAGGTTTTTCTCGACACTTTCGATCCAGGCTTCCTATCCAGTGGCGGCTCTAGGATTTGGCAAGTGGGGGGGCCGTTGGGGGGGGCAACTTCTAATCATGGGGGGCCAACCATTTGTTGTTTAATGTATGTAGCATTAAGTATAGGGTCCCAACTGCGAGGGCCATTGGGGGGGGGAGGCTCTCAATAGGGTATTAGGTACGTTTCGGTCCGTTTCGGTCCGTTTCGGTCCTATTCGGTCCTATTCGGTCCTATTAGGTACGTTTCGGTCCTTTTCGATCCTATTAGGTACGTTTCGGTCCTATTAGGTACGTTTCGGTCCTAACCGGTACGTTTCGGTCCTATTCGGTTCTATTCGGTACGTTTCGGGCCTATTCGGTCCTATTAGGTGCGTTTCGGTCCTAATCGGTCCTATTCGGTACGTTTTAGTCCTATTCGGTCCCATTAGGTACGTTTCGGTCCTAATCGGTACTTGTCGGTCCTATTCGGTACGTTTCGGTCCTATTCGGTCTTATTAGGTCTTATTAGGTACGTTTTGGTCCTAATCGGTAGGTTTCGGTCCTATTAGGTACGTTTCGGTCCTAATCGGTACGTTTCGTTTATATATATATATATATATATATATATATATATATATATTTCGGTCCTATTCGGTACGTTTCGGTCCTATTCGGTACGTTTCGGTCCTATTCGGTCCTATTAGGTACGTTTCGGTCCTATTCGGTGCGTTTCGGTCCTATTCGGTACGTTTCGGTCCTATTCGGTCCTACTAGGTACGTTTCGGTCCTAATCGGTAAGCTTCGGTCCTATTCGGTACGTTTCGGTCCTATTCGGTCCTATTAGGTACGTTGCGGTCCTAATAGGTACTAATCGGTCCTAATCGGTACGTTTCGGTCCTAACCGGTACGTTTCGGTCCTATTCGGTTCTATTCGGTACGTTTCGGGCCTATTCGGTCCTATTAGGTACGTTGCGGTCCTAATCGGTACGTTTCGGTCCTATTAGGTAGGTTTCGGTCCTAATCGGTCCTAATCGGTACGTTTCGGCCCTATTCGGTACGTTTCGGTCCTATTAGGTGCGTTTCGGTCCTAATCGGTGCGTTTCGGTCCTATTCGGTACGTTGCGGTCCTATTCGGTACGTTTCCTAATAGGACCGAATAGGACCGAAACGTACCGAATAGGACCGAAACGTACCGATTAGGACCGAAACGTACCGAATAGGACCGAAGCGTACCGATTAGGACCGAAACGTACCTAATAGGACCGAATAGGACCGAAACGTACCGAATAGGACCGATTAGGACCGAAACGTAATTTAAAATGGGACCGAATAGGACCGAAACGTACCGATTAGGACCGAAACGTACCTAATAGGACCGAATAGGACCGAAACGTACCGAATAGGGCCGAAACGTACCGATTAGGACCGAAACGTACCTATTAGGACCGAAACGCACCGATTAGGACCGCAACGTACCTAATAGGACCGAATATGACCGAAACGTACCGAATAGGACCGAAACGCACCGATTAGGACCGAAACGTACCTAATAGGACCGAATAGGACCGAAACGCACCGATTAGGACCGAAACGTACCTAATAGGACCGAATATCTTAGTCTTATACGCGCCTCTTCCCTCGATCACCCTACTAGCCATTCCACAAGATATTCTGCAGGACTTTCATTTAATTGATGTCCCTGGTTCTCGTACAGTCAATGCATGGCGTTAGTGTGTAGTATGAAATCGCTGGGAGTGCTCTATTTCGAACCCTGTTGATCGAAATTGAGAAAGATATTATTAATTATTCTTCTAAAGTTTAAAGCAGTGAAGAAGGAACAAGAGGAATATGTGGATCTTGTGGAAGAATTTCTTCAAAGCGATTAGATTTTTCGATATCAAGGCCCAATAAACCCTCTTTTCAACAGGTCTTCAATTGGCTTCTCTCACACAGCGAATTAATTATAAAACTAGTTTTTGATGTCTATAAGACCTGTTGTATAATGAACCAGATATCTTAGTCTAATACGCGCCTCTTCCCTCGATCACCCTACTAGCCATTCCACAAGATATTCTGCAGGACTTTCATTTATTTGATGTCCCTCGTTCTCGTACAGTCAATGCATGGCGTTAGTGTGCAGTATGAAATCGCTGGGAGTGCTCTATTTCGAACCCTGTTGATCGAAATTGAGTAAGATATTATTAATTATTTTTCTAAAGTTTAAAGCAGTGAAGAAAGAACAAGAGGAAAATGTGGATCTTGTCGGAGAATTTCTTTTGTGATCAAAACTGGCACAATTGTTCACCCCCATGAGTAATGTTGCCAATACCATTCTCTGTAGATTAAAAATGTCCTTTAAAATGTTCAATTTACGCAATAGAAATTACCACAGGCAAAATTCTGAATGCCAAGCACATTTGATATACAAGAGATAGTGGCCTAACTTTTCAAAAAAACTTGATTGCAGGTGCTCTTCACTTCTCTGTCAAAAGTGCTAGCCATTCACACGTCTGCCAATACCATTCTCTGTAGTTTAAAAATGTCCTTTAAAATGTCCAATCTACGCATTAGAGAATACGATAGGCAAAAATCTGAATGCCAAGCACTTTTGATATAAAACTACAGAGAATGGTAATGGCAGACGAGTGAATGGCTAGCATTTTTGATTTCCCTACCCTATCCTAAGGGGTACTCCTACCTCTAGCACTATGGGTACCACTACCCCTAATGGTACCCCTACCCCTAGCCATACCGCTGGGGTCCTACCTCTAAGGGTACCCCTACCCTTAAGTTTATTCGAATGCCTCTAGACAGAATGTTACAAAATTATAAGAAGTGTCAATGTTCAAAATTTCATGCTTTTATCCACAAAATGAATATTCATACGGCTTGTCAACTGTACTACAAGAGGAAAATGTGGATCTTGCCGGAGAATTTCTTCAAAGCGATTAGATTTTTCGATATCAAGGCCCAATAAACCCTCTTTTCAACAGGTCTTCAATTGGCTTCTCTCACACAGCGAATTAATTATAAAACTTGTTTTTGATGTCTAAAAACCTGTTGTATAATGAACCAGATATCTTAATACGCGGCTCTTCCCTCGATCACCCTACTAGTCATTCCACAAGATATTCTGCAGGACTTTGATTTAATTGATGTCCCTCGTTCTCGTACAGTCAATGCATGGCGTTAGTGTGTAGTATGAAATCGCTGGGAGTGCTCTATTTCGAATCCTGTTGATCGAAATTGAGAAAGATATTATTAATTATTCTTCTAAAGTTTAAAGCAGTGAAGAAGGAACAAGAAGATTATGTGGGTCTTTTGGAAGAATTTCTTCAAAGCGATTAGTTTTTTTGATATCAAGGCCCAATAAACCCTTTTTTCAACAGGTCTTCAATTGGCTTCTCTCACACAGCGAAGTAATTATAAAACTTGTTTTTTATGTCTAAAAACCTGTTGTATAATGAACCAGATATCTTAGTCTAATTCGGGCCTCTTCCCTCGATCACACTACTAGCCATTCCACAAGATATTCTGCAGGACTTTCATTTATTTGATGTCCCTCGTTCTCGTACAGTCAATGCATGGCGTTAGTGTGTAGTATGAAATCGCTGGGAGTGCTCTATTTTGAACCCTGTTGATCGAAATTGAGAAAGATATTATTATTTATTCTTCTAGAGTTTAAAGCAGTGAAGAAGGAACAAGAGGAATATGTGGATCTTGTGGAAGAATTTCCTCAAAGCGATTAGATTTTTCGATATCAAGGCCCAATAAACCCTCTTTTCAACAGGTCTTCAATTGGCTTCTCTCACACAGCGAATTAATTATAAAACTAGTTTTTGATATCTATAAGACCTGTTGAATAATGAACCCGATATCTTAGTCTAATACGCGCCTCTTCCCTCGATCACCCTACTAGCCATTCCACAAGATATTCTGCAGGACTTTCATTTATTTGATGTCCCTCGTTCTCGTACAGTCAATGCATGGCGTTAGTGTGTAGTATGAAATCGCTGGGAGTGCTCTATTTTGAACCCTGTTGATCGAAATTGAGAAAGATATTATTAATTATTCTTCTAAAGTTTAAAGCAGTGAAGAAGGAACAAGAGGAATATGTGGATCTTGTGGAAGAATTTCTTCAAAGCGATTAGATTTTTCGATATCAAGGCCCAATAAACCCTCTTTTCAACAGGTCTTCAATTGGCTTCTCTCACACAGCGAATTAATTATAAAACTAGTTTTTGATGTCTATAAGACCTGTTGTATAATGAACCAGATATCTTAGTCTAATACGCGCCTCTTCCCTCGATCACCCCACTAGCCATTCCACAAGATATTCTGCAGGACTTTGATTTAATTGATGTCCCTCGTTCTCGTACAGTCAATGCATGGCGTTAGTGTGCAGTATGAAATCGCTGGGCGTGCTCTATATCGAACCCGGTTGATCGAAATTGAGAAAGATATTATTAATTATTTTTCTAAAACTTAAAGCAGTGAAGAAGGAACAAGAGGAAAATGTGGATCTTGTCGGAGAATTTCTTTTGTGATCAAAACTGGCACAATTGTTCATCCCCATGAGTAATGTTGCCAATACCATTCTCTGTAGATTAAAAATGTCCTTTAAAATGTTCAATTTAAGCAATAGAAATTACCACAGGCAAAATTCTGAATGCAAAGCACATTTGATATACAAGAGATAGTGGCCTAACTTTTCAAAAAAACTTGATTGCAGGTGCTCTTCACTTCTCTGTCAAACGTGCTAGCCATTCACACGTCTGCCAAAACCATTCTCTGTAGTTTAAAAAAGTCCTTTAAAATGTCCAATTTACGCATTAGAGAATACGATAGGCAAAAATCTGAATGCCAAGCACTTTTGATATAAAACCACAGAGAATGGTATTGGCAGACGAGTGAATGGCTAGCATTTTTGATTTCCCTACCCTATCCTAAGGGGTACTCCTACCCCTAGCACTATGGGTACCACTACCCCTAGTGGTACCCCTACCCCTAGCCATACCGCTAAGGTCCTACCTCTAAGGGTACCCCTACCCTTAAGTTTATTCGAATGCCTCTAGACAGAATGTTACTAAATTATAAGAAGTGTCAATGTTCAAAATTTCATGCTTTTATCCACAAAATGAACAATCATACGGCTTGTCAACTGTACTACAAGAGGAAAATGTGGATCTTGTCGGAGAATTTCTTCAAAGCGATTAGATTTTTCGATATCAAGGCCCAATAAACCCTCTTTTCAACAGGTCTTCAATTGGCTTCTCTCACACAGCGAAGTAATTATAAAACTTGTTTTTGATGTCTATAAGACCTGTTGTATAATGAACCAGATATCTTAGTCTAATACGCGCCTCTTCCCTCGATCACCCCACTAGCCATTCCACAAGATATTCTGCAGGACTTTCATTTAATTGATGTCCCTCGTTCTCGTACAGTCAATGCATGGCGTTAGTGTGCAGTATGAAATCGCTGGGAGTGCTCTATATCGAACCCTGTTGATCGAAATTGAGAAAGATATTATTAATTATTTTTCTAAAACTTAAAGCAGTGAAGAAGGAACAAGACGAAAATGTGGATCTTGTCGGAGAATTTCTTTTGTGATCAAAACTGGCACAATTGTTCATCCCCATGAGTAATGTTGCCAGTACCATTCTCTGTAGATTAAAAATGTCCTTTAAAATGTTCAATTTACGCAATAGAAATTACCACAGGCAAAATTCTGAATGCCAAGCACATTTGATATACAAGAGATAGTGGCCTAACTTTTCAAAAAAACTTGATTGCAGGTGCTCTTCACTTCTCTGTCAAAAGTGCTAGCCATTCACACGTCTGCCAATACCATTCTCTGTAGTTTAAAAATGTCCTTTAAAATGTCCAATCTACGCATTAGAGAATACGATAGGCAAAAATCTGAATGCCAAGCACTTTTGATATAAAACTACAGAGAATGGTATTGGCAGACGAGTGAATGGCTAGCATTTTTGATTTCCCTACCCTATCCTAAGGGGTACTCCTACCCCTAGCACTATGGGTACCACTACCCCTAGTACCCCAATACCCCTAGCCATACCGCTGGGGTCCTACCTCTAAGGGTACCCCTACCCTAAAGTTTATTCGAATGCCTCTAGACAGAATGTTACTAAATTATAAGAAGTGTCAATGTTCAAAATTTCATGCTTTTATCCACAAAATGAACAATCATACGGCTTGTCAACTGTACTACAAGAGGAATATGTGGATCTTGTCGGAGAATTTCTTCAAAGCGATTAGATTTTTCGATATCAAGGCCCAATAAACCCTCTTTTCAACAGGTCTTCAATTGGCTTCTCTCACACAGCGAAATAATTATAAAACTTGTTTTTGATGTCTCAAAACCTGTTGCATAATGAACCAGATATCTTAATACGCGGCTCTTCCCTCGATCACCCTACTAGCCATTCCACAAGATATTCTGCAGGACTTTGATTTAATTGATGTCCCTCGTTCTCGTACAGTCAATGCATAGCGTTAGTGTGTAGTATGAAATCGCTGGGAGTGCTCTATTTCGAATCCTGTTGATCGAAATTAAGAAAGATATTATTAATTATTCTTCTAAAGTTTAAAGCAGTGAAGAAGGAACAAGAGGAATATGTGGATCTTGTGGAAGAATTTCTTCAAAGCGATTAGATTTTTCGATATCAAGGCCCAATAAACCCTCTTTTCATCAGGTCTTCAATTGGCTTCTCTCACGCAGCGAATTAATTATAAAACTAGTTTTTGATGTCTATAAGACCTGTTGTATAATGAACCAGATATCTTACGCGCCTCTTCCCTCGATCACCCTATAGATATACTAGCCATTCCACAAGATATTCTGCAGGACTTTCATTTAATTGATGTTCCTCGTTCTCGTACAGTCAATGCATGGCGTTAGTGTGCAGTATGAAATCGCTGGGAGTGCTCTATATCGAACCCTGTTGATCGAAATTGAGAAAGATATTATTAATTATTTTTCTAAAACTTAAAGCAGTGAAGAAGGAACAAGACGAAAATGTGGATCTTGTCGGAGAATTTCTTTTGTGATCAAAACTGGCACAATTGTTCATCCCCATGAGTAATGTTGCCAGTACCATTCTCTGTAGATTAAAAATGTCCTTTAAAATGTTCAATTTACGCAATAGAAATTACCACAGGCAAAATTCTGAATGCCAAGCACATTTGATATACAAGAGATAGTGGCCTAACTTTTCAAAAAAACTTGATTGCAGGTGCTCTTCACTTCTCTGTCAAAAGTGCTAGCCATTCACACGTCTGCCAATACCATTCTCTGTAGTTTAAAAATGTCCTTTAAAATGTCCAATCTACGCATTAGAGAATACGATAGGCAAAAATCTGAATGCCAAGCACTTTTGATATAAAACTACAGAGAATGGTATTGGCAGACGAGTGAATGGCTAGCATTTTTGATTTCCCTACCCTATCCTAAGGGGTACTCCTACCCCTAGCACTATGGGTACCACTACCCCTAGTACCCCAATACCCCTAGCCATACCGCTGGGGTCCTACCTCTAAGGGTACCCCTACCCTAAAGTTTATTCGAATGCCTCTAGACAGAATGTTACTAAATTATAAGAAGTGTCAATGTTCAAAATTTCATGCTTTTATCCACAAAATGAACAATCATACGGCTTGTCAACTGTACTACAAGAGGAATATGTGGATCTTGTCGAAGAATTTCTTCAAAGCGATTAGATTTTTCGATATCAAGGCCCAATAAACCCTCTTTTCAACAGGTCTTCAATTGGCTTCTCTCACACAGCGAATTAATTATAAAACTTGTTTTTGATGTCTCAAAACCTGTTGTATAATGAACCAGATATCTTAATACGCGGCTCTTCCCTCGATCACCCTACTAGCCATTCCACAAGATATTCTGCAGGACTTTCATTTAATTGATGTCCCTCGTTCTCGTACAGTCAATGCATGGCGTTATAGTGTGTAGTATGAAATCGCTGGGAGTGCTCTATTTCGAATCCTGTTGATCGAAATTGAGAAAGATATTATTAATTATTCTTCTAAAGTTTAAAGCAGTGAAGAAGGAACAAGAAGAAAATGTGGATCTTTTGGGAGAATTTCTTCAAAGCGATTAGATTTTTCGATATCAAGGCCCAATAAACCCTCTTTTCATCAGGTCTTCAATTGGCTTCTCTCACGCAGCGAATTAATTATAAAACTTCTTTTTGATGTCTAAAAACCTGTTGTATAATGAACCAGATATCTTAATACGCGGCTCTTCCCTCGATCACCCTACTAGCCATTCCACAAGATATTCTGCAGGACTTTCATTTATTTGATGTCCCTCGTTCTCGTACAGTCAATGCATGGCGTTAGTGTGTAGTATGAAATCGCTGGGAGTGCTCTATTTTGAACCCTGTTGATCGAAATTGAGAAAGATATTATTAATTATTCTTCTAATGTTTAAAGCAGTGAAGAAGGAACAAGAGGAATATGTGGATCTTTTGGGAAAATTTCTTCAAAGCGATTAGATTTTTCGATATCAAGGCCCAATAAACCCTCTTTTCATCAGGTCTTCAATTGGCTTCTCTCACACAGCGAAGTAATTATAAAACTTGTTTTTGATGTCTATAAGACCTGTTGTATAATGAACCAGATATCTTAGTCTAATACGCGCTTTTTTCTTCGATCACCCTACTAGCCATTCCACAAGATATTCTGCAGGACTTTGATTTATTTGATGTCCCTCGTTCTCGTACAGTCAATGCATGGCGTTAGTGTGTAATATGAAATCGCTGGGAGTGCTCTATTTTGAACCCTGTTGATCGAAATTGAGAAAGATATTATTAATTATTCTTCTAAAGTTTAAAGCAGTGAAGAAGGAACAAGAAGATTATGTGGGTCTTTTGGAAGAATTTCTTCAAAGCGATTAGATTTTTCGATATCAAGGCCCAATAAACCTTCTTTTCAACAGGTCTTCAATTGGCTTCTCTCACACAGCGAATTAATTATAAAACTTGTTTTGTATGCCTTAAAACCTGTTGTATAATGAACCAGATATCTTAGTCTAATTCGGGCCTCTTCTCTCGATCACCCTACTAGCCATTCCACAAGATATTCTGCAGGACTTTCATTTATTTGATGTCCCTCGTTCTCGTACAGTCAATGCATGGCGTTAGTGTGTAGTATGAAATCGCTGGGAGTGCTCTATTTCGAACCCTGTTGATCGAAATTGAGAAAGATATTATTTATTATTCTTCTAAAGTTTAAAGCAGTGAAGAAGGAACAAGAGGAAAATGTGGATCTTTTGGGAGAATTTCTTCAAAGCGATTAGATTTTTCGATATCAAGGCCCAATACACCTTCTTTTCAACAGGTCTTCAATTGGCTTCTCTCACACAACGAATTATTTATAAAACTTGTTTTGTATGCCTTAAAACCTGTTGTATAATGAACCAGATATCTTAGTCTAATACGTGCCTCTTCCTTCGATCACCCCACTAGCCATTCCACAAGATATTCTGCAGGACTTTCATTTAATTGATGTCCCTCGTTCTCGTACAGTCAATGCATGGCGTTAGTGTGTAGTATGAAATCGCTGGGAGTGCTCTATTTCGAACCCTGTTGATCGAAATTGAGAAAGATATTATTAATTATTCTTCTAAAGTTCAAAGCAGTGAAGAAGGAACAATATGAATATGTGGATCTTGTGGAAGAATTT
This sequence comes from Metaphire vulgaris, assembly GCA_018105865.1. Classification (NCBI taxonomy): domain Eukaryota; kingdom Metazoa; phylum Annelida; class Clitellata; order Crassiclitellata; family Megascolecidae; genus Metaphire; species Metaphire vulgaris. The sequence goes on from CM030846.1 coordinate 1,086,590, forward strand.
CTTCAAAGCGATTAGATTTTTCGATATCAAGGCCCAATAAACCCTCTTTTCAACAGGTCTTCAATTGGCTTCTCTCACACAGCGAAGTAATTATAAAACTTGTTTTTGATGTCTATAAAACCTGTTGTATAATGAAACAGATATCTTAGTCTAATTCGGGCCTCTTCCCTCGATCACCCTACTAGCCATTCCACAAGATATTCTGCAGGACTTTCATTTATTTGACGTCCCTCGTTCTCGTACAGTCAATGCATGGCGTTAGTGTGTAGTATGAAATCGCTGGGAGTGCTCTATTTTGAACCCTGTAGATCGAAATTGAGAAATATATTATTAATTATACTTCTAAAGTTTAAAGCAGTGAAGAAGGAACAAGAGGAATATGTGGATCGTTTGGGAGAATTTCTTCAAAGCGATTAGATTTTTTCGATATCAAGGCCCAATAAACCCTCTTTTCAACAGGTCTTCAATTGGCTTCTCTCACACAGCGAAGTAATTATAAAACTTGTTTTTGATGTCTATAAGACCTGTTGTATAATGAACCAGATATCTTAGTCTAATACGCGCTTTTTTCTTCGATCACCCTACTAGCCATTCCACAAGATATTCTGCAGGACTTTCATTTATTTGATGTCCCTCGTTCTCGTACAGTCAATGCATGGCGTTAGTGTGTAGTATGAAATCGTTGGGAGTGCTCTATTTCGAACCCTGTTGATCGAAATTGAGAAAGATATTATTTATTATTCTTCTAAAGTTTAAAGCAGTGAAGAAGGAACAAGAGGAAAATGTGGATCTTTTGGGAGAATTTCTTCAAAGCGATTAGATTTTTCGATATCAAGGCCCAATAAACCTTCTTTTCAACAGGTCTTCAATTGGCTTCTCTCACACAACGAATTAATTATAAAACTTGTTTTGTATGCCTTAAAACCTGTTGTATAATGAACCAGATATCTTAGTCTAATACGTGCCTCTTCCTTCGATCACCCCACTAGCCATTCCACAAGATATTCTGCAGGACTTTCATTTAATTGATGTCCCTCGTTCTCGTACAGTCAATGCATGGCGTTAGTGTGTAGTATGAAATCGCTGGGAGTGCTCTATTTCGAACCCTGTTGATCGAAATTGAGAAAGATATTATTAATTATTCTTCTAAAGTTCAAAGCAGTGAAGAAGGAACAAGAGGAATATGTGGATCGTTTGGGAGAATTTCTTCAAAGCGATTAGATTTTTTCGATATCAAGGCCCAATAAACCCTCTTTTCAACAGGTCTTCAATTGGCTTCTCTCACACAGCGAATTAATTATAAAACTTGTTTTTATGCCTTAAAACCTGTTGTATAATGAACCAGATATCTTAGTCTAATACGCGCCTCTTCCTTCGATCACCCCACTAGCCATTCCACAAGATATTCTGCAGGACTTTGATTTAATTGATGTCCCTCGTTCTCGTACAGTCAATGCATGGCGTTAGTGTGTAGTATGAAATCGCTGGGAGTGCTCTATTTTGAACCCTGTTGATCGAAATTGAGAAAGATATTATTAATTATACTTCTAAAGTTTAAAGCAGTGAAGAATGAACAAGAAGAATATGTGGATCTTTTGGGAGAATTTCTTCAAAGCGATTAGATTTTTCGATATCAAGGCCCAATAAACCCTCTTTTCAACAGGTCTCCAATTGGCTTCTCTCACACAGCGAAGTAATTATAAAACTTGTTTTTGATGTCTATAAGACCTGTTGTATAATGAACCAGATATCTTATTCTAATACGCGCTTTTTCCTTCGATCACCCTACTAGCCATTCCACAAGATATTCTGCAGGACTTTCATTTATTTGATGTCCCTCGTTCTCGTACAGTCAATGCATGGCGTTAGTGTGTAGTATGAAATCGCTGGGAGTGCTCTATTTCGAACCCTGTTGATCGAAATTGAGAAAGATATTATTTATTATTCTTCTAAAGTTTAAAGCAGTGAAGAAGGAACAAGAGGAAAATGTGGATCTTTTGGGAGAATTTCTTCAAAGCGATTAGATTTTTCGATATCAAGGCCCAATAAACCTTCTTTTCAACAGGTCTTCAATTGGCTTCTCTCACACAACGAATTAATTATAAAACTTGTTTTGTATGCCTTAAAACCTGTTGTATAATGAACCAGATATCTTAGTCTAATACGTGCCTCTTCCTTCGATCACCCCACTAGCCATTCCACAAGATATTCTGCAGGACTTTCATTTAATTGATGTCCCTCGTTCTCGTACAGTCAATGCATGGCGTTAGTGTGTAGTATGAAATCGCTGGGAGTGCTCTATTTCGAACCCTGTTGATCGAAATTGAGAAAGATATTATTAATTATTCTTCTAAAGTTCAAAGCAGTGAAGAAGGAACAAGAGGAATATGTGGATCTTGTGGAAGAATTTCTTCAAAGCGATTAGATTTTTCGATATCAAGGCCCAATAAACCCTCTTTTCAACAGGTCTTCAATTGGCTTCTCTCACACAGCGAAGTAATTATAAAACTTGTTTTTGATGTCTATAAAACCTGTTGTATAATGAAACAGATATCTTAGTCTAATTCGGACCTCTTCCCTCGATCACCCTACTAGCCATTCCACAAGATATTCTGCAGGACTTTCATTTATTTGACGTCCCTCGTTCTCGTACAGTCAATGCATGGCGTTAGTGTGTAGTATGAAATCGCTGGGAGTGCTCTATTTCGAACCCTGTTGATCGAAATTGAGAAAGATATTATTTATTATTCTTCTAAAGTTTAAAGCAGTGAAGAAGGAACAAGAGGAAAATGTGGATCTTTTGGGAGAATTTCTTCAAAGCGATTAGATTTTTCGATATCAAGGCCCAATAAACCTTCTTTTCAACAGGTCTTCAATTGGCTTCTCTCACACAACGAATTAATTATAAAACTTGTTTTGTATGCCTTAAAACCTGTTGTATAATGAACCAGATATCTTAGTCTAATACGTGCCTCTTCCTTCGATCACCCCATTAGCCATTCCACAAGATATTCTGCAGGACTTTCATTTAATTGATGTCCCTCGTTCTCGTACAGTCAATGCATGGCGTTAGTGTGTAGTATGAAATCGCTGGGAGTGCTCTATTTCGAACCCTGTTGATCGAAATTGAGAAAGATATTATTAATTATTCTTCTAAAGTTCAAAGCAGTGAAGAAGGAACAAGAGGAATATGTGGATCTTGTGGAAGAATTTCTTCAAAGCGATTAGATTTTTCGATATCAAGGCCCAATAAACCCTCTTTTCAACAGGTCTTCAATTGGCTTCTCTCACACAGCGAAGTAATTATAAAACTTGTTTTTGATGTCTATAAAACCTGTTGTATAATGAAACAGATATCTTAGTCTAATTCGGGCCTCTTCCCTCGATCACCCTACTAGCCATTCCACAAGATATTCTGCAGGACTTTCATTTATTTGACGTCCCTCGTTCTCGTACAGTCAATGCATGGCGTTAGTGTGTAGTATGAAATCGCTGGGAGTGCTCTATTTTGAACCCTGTAGATCGAAATTGAGAAATATATTATTAATTATACTTCTAAAGTTTAAAGCAGTGAAGAAGGAACAAGAGGAATATGTGGATCGTTTGGGAGAATTTCTTCAAAGCGATTAGATTTTTTCGATATCAAGGCCCAATAAACCCTCTTTTCAACAGGTCTTCAATTGGCTTCTCTCACACAGCGAAGTAATTATAAAACTTGTTTTTGATGTCTATAAGACCTGTTGTATAATGAACCAGATATCTTAGTCTAATACGCGCTTTTTTCTTCGATCACCCTACTAGCCATTCCACAAGATATTCTGCAGGACTTTCATTTATTTGATGTCCCTCGTTCTCGTACAGTCAATGCATGGCGTTAGTGTGTAGTATGAAATCGCTGGGAGTGCTCTATTTTGAACCCTGTTGATCGAAATTGAGAAAGATATTATTAATTATTCTTCTAAAGTTTAAAGCAGTGAAGAAGGAACAAGAGGAAAATTTGGATCTTTTGGGAGAATTTCTTCAAAGCGATTAGATTTTTCGATATCAAGGCCCAATAAACCCTCTTTTCAACAGGTCTTCAATTGGCTTCTCTCACACAGCGAATTAATTATAAAACTTGTTTTTATGCCTTAAAACCTGTTGTATAATGAACCAGATATCTTAGTCTAATACGCGCCTCTTCCTTCGATCACCCCACTAGCCATTCCACAAGATATTCTGCAGGACTTTGATTTAATTGATGTCCCTCGTTCTCGTACAGTCAATGCATGGCGTTAGTGTGTAGTATGAAATCGCTGGGAGTGCTCTATTTTGAACCCTGTTGATCGAAATTGAGAAAGATATTATTAATTATACTTCTAAAGTTTAAAGCAGTGAAGAAGGAACAAGAGGAATATGTGGATCTTTTGGGAGAATTTCTTCAAAGCGATTAGATTTTTCGATATCAAGGCCCAATAAACCCTCTTTTCAACAGGTCTTCAATTGGCTTCTCTCACACAGCGAATTAATTATAAAACTTGTTTTTATGCCTTAAAACCTGTTGTATAATGAACCAGATATCTTAGTCTAATACGCGCCTCTTCCTTCGATCACCCCACTAGCCATTCCACAAGATATTCTGCAGGACTTTGATTTAATTGATGTCCCTCGTTCTCGTACAGTCAATGCATGGCGTTAGTGTGTAGTATGAAATCGCTGGGAGTGCTCTATTTTGAACCCTGTTGATCGAAATTGAGAAAGATATTATTAATTATACTTCTAAAGTTTAAAGCAGTGAAGAAGGAACAAGAGGAATATGTGGATCTTTTGGGAGAATTTCTTCAAAGCGATTAGATCTTTCGATATCAAGGCCCAATAAACCTTCTTTTCATCAGGTCTTCAATTGGCTTCTCTCACACAGCGAATTAATTATAAAATTTGTTTTTTATGTCTAAAAACCTGTTGTATAATGAAACAGATATCTTAGTCTAATTCGGGCCTCTTCTCTCGATCACCCTACTAGCCATTCCACAAGATATTCTGCAGGACTTTCATTTATTTGATGTCCCTCGTTCTCGTACAGTCAATGCATGGCGTTAGTGTGTAGTATGAAATCGCTGGGAGTGCTCTATTTCGAACCCTGTTGATCGAAATTGAGAAAGATATTATTTATTATTCTTCTAAAGTTTAAAGCAGTGAAGAAGGAACAAGAGGAAAATGTGGATCTTTTGGGAGAATTTCTTCAAAGCGATTAGATTTTTCGATATCAAGGCCCAATAAACCCTCTTTTCATCAGGTCTTCAATTGGCTTCTCTCACACAGCGAATTAATTATAAAATTTGTTTTTTATGTCTAAAAACCTGTTGTATAATGAAACAGATATCTTAGTCTAATTCGGGCCTCTTCTCTCGATCACCCTACTAGCCATTCCACAAGATATTCTGCAGGACTTTCATTTATTTGATGTCCCTCGTTCTCGTACAGTCAATGCATGGCGTTAGTGTGTAGTATGAAATCGCTGGGAGTGCTCTATTTTGAACCCTGTTGATCGAAATTGAGAAAGATATTATTAATTATTCTTCTAAAGTTTAAAGCAGTGAAGAAGGAACAAGAGGAATATGTGGATCTTTTGGGAAAATTTCTTCAAAGCGATTAGATTTTTCGATATCAAGGCCCAATAAACCCTCTTTTCATCAGGTCTTCAATTGGCTTCTCTCACACAGCGAATTAATTATAAAACTTGTTTTTTATGCCTTAAAACCTGTTGTATAATGAACCAGATATCTTAGTCTAATACGCGCCTCTTCCTTCGATCACCCCACTAGCCATTCCACAAGATATTCTGCAGGACTTTCATTTATTTGACGTCCCTCGTTCTCGTACAGTCAATGCATGGCGTTAGTGTGTAGTATGAAATCGCTGGGAGTGCTCTATTTTGAACCCTGTAGATCGAAATTGAGAAATATATTATTAATTATACTTCTAAAGTTTAAAGCAGTGAAGAAGGAACAAGAGGAATATGTGGATCGTTTGGGAGAATTTCTTCAAAGCGATTAGATTTTTTCGATATCAAGGCCCAATAAACCCTCTTTTCAACAGGTCTTCAATTGGCTTCTCTCACACAGCGAAGTAATTATAAAACTTGTTTTTGATGTCTATAAGACCTGTTGTATAATGAACCAGATATCTTAGTCTAATACGCGCTTTTTTCTTCGATCACCCTACTAGCCATTCCACAAGATATTCTGCAGGACTTTCATTTATTTGATGTCCCTCGTTCTCGTACAGTCAATGCATGGCGTTAGTGTGTAGTATGAAATCGCTGGGAGTGCTCTATTTCGAACCCTGTTGATCGAAATTGAGAAAGATATTATTTATTATTCTTCTAAAGTTTAAAGCAGTGAAGAAGGAACAAGAGGAAAATGTGGATCTTTTGGGAGAATTTCTTCAAAGCGATTAGATTTTTCGATATCAAGGCCCAATAAACCTTCTTTTCAACAGGTCTTCAATTGGCTTCTCTCACACAACGAATTAATTATAAAACTTGTTTTTTATGCCTTAAAACCTGTTGTATAATGAACCAGATATCTTAGTCTAATACGCGCCTCTTCCTTCGATCACCCCACTAGCCATTCCACAAGATATTCTGCAGGACTTTGATTTAATTGATGTCCCTCGTTCTCGTACAGTCAATGCATGGCGTTAGTGTGTAGTATGAAATCGCTGGGAGTGCTCTATTTTGAACCCTGTTGATCGAAATTGAGAAAGATATTATTAATTATACTTCTAAAGTTTAAAGCAGTGAAGAAGGAACAAGAGGAATATGTGGATCTTTTGGGAGAATTTCTTCAAAGCGATTAGATCTTTCGATATCAAGGCCCAATAAACCTTCTTTTCATCAGGTCTTCAATTGGCTTCTCTCGCACAGCGAATTAATTATAAAATTTGTTTTTTATGTCTAAAAACCTGTTGTATAATGAAACAGATATCTTAGTCTAATTCGGGCCTCTTCTCTCGATCACCCTACTAGCCATTCCACAAGATATTCTGCAGGACTTTCATTTATTTGATGTCCCTCGTTCTCGTACAGTCAATGCATGGCGTTAGTGTGTAGTATGAAATCGCTGGGAGTGCTCTATTTTGAACCCTGTTGATCGAAATTGAGAAAGATATTATTAATTATACTTCTAAAGTTTAAAGCAGTGAAGAAGGAACAAGAGGAATATGTGGATCGTTTGGGAGAATTTCTTCAAATCGATTAGATTTTTTCGATATCAAGGCCCAATAAACCCTCTTTTCAACAGGTCTCCAATTGGCTTCTCTCACACAGCGAAGTAATTATAAAACTTGTTTTTGATGTCTATAAGACCTGTTGTATAATGAACCAGATATCTTAGTCTAATACGCGCTTTTTCCTTCGATCACCCTACTAGCCATTCCACAAGATATTCTGCAGGACTTTCATTTATTTGATGTCCCTCGTTCTCGTACAGTCAATGCATGGCGTTAGTGTGTAGTATGAAATCGCTGGGAGTGCTCTATTTTGAACCCTGTTGATCGAAATTGAGAAAGATATTATTAATTATTCTTCTAAAGTTTAAAGCAGTGAAGAAGAAACAAGAGGAATATGTGGATCTTTTGGGAAAATTTCTTCAAAGCGATTAGATTTTTCGATATCAAGGCCCAATAAACCCTCTTTTCATCAGGTCTTCAATTGGCTTCTCTCACACAGCGAATTAATTATAAAACTTGTTTTTTATGCCTTAAAACCTGTTGTATAATGAACCAGATATCTTAGTCTAATACGCGCCTCTTCCTTCGATCACCCCACTAGCCATTCCACAAGATATTCTGCAGGACTTTCATTTATTTGATGTCCCTCGTTCTCGTACAGTCAATGCATGGCGTTAGTGTGTAGCATAGATGTAAAAAACGTTGGAAAAATAATAAAAAACGTTAAAAAACGTAAAAAACGTTAGAGAAATAAAAAACGTAAAAAAACGTTGAATAAAAAACGTTAACGAAGTTTTTCTGTGCTACACCCACCCATGGGTAATCAAAAATTAATCAAGGGCGACTCCTATCGGCCCCGTCGACCCAGGCCTGGGTACTTTTAAGCAGTGGCGGCTCCACCGGGGGGCCAGAGGGCCCGTGCCCCTATTGAGTGTCTGGCCCCCCAGTGGCCCCCCAGTTGGGACCCTATACTTAATGCTACATACATTAAAAAACAAATGGTTGGCCCCCCATGATTAGAAGTTGCCACCTTAACGGCCCCCCACTTGCCAAATCCTAGAGCCGCCACTGCTTTTAAGTGCCCCGTGCAGGGGTACTTTTTAAGAAGTAAGAACGTTAAATTGTTTGATCAAATTTTTAATTTGCAAAATTTTAGTTATGTTATTATTACAGTCGGCTTGGGCTACTGCCTCCTTAATATTGTTCTGAAATCAGTGGCGTAGCCAAAGGGGGGTTGGGGCTAAACCCCCTTGGATGGCCGACCAAATTTTTTGTATTGAGTATTATTATTCTGTGGGTGGAGGGACACTAAAATCGGGTATAAGGTAGAAAAAATGGAAAAAATAGGCTGTCCAGTCTCCACATCGTATAGCTCATATAACTAAGCGACGTTTTTTACTTGTCAGGATTTCCCGAATTTCCGAAGTTGGGGAAAATGGTCGTTCAAACCAGCCTTTGGAAAATCTTGGCTACGCCACTCCCTGAAATAAAAGTGTTGCAAAATGCAAATGTTGAAAACAGGGCTACTTCACCATGTGAATAAACACTTTACAGACATGAGAGGCCTACCTTTAAAATTTTGTATTAAAAAGGCATTTTAAAGACATTTCCTTCTTTTTATAAATCACACTTGAAAATGCATTCTGGCTGGTTCAGTTAGTTAGGCATCTCGACCCTTAACGCCCCGCTGCCGCTCTCAAGTAGACCAGTAGTAGTAGTAGGAATTTGGAGCAGGTGACACTTTCAAATGAAAGCTGTAATTTGGGGGCTTTGTGTTCTAACAAAAGAGGCATTACCTGGCCATGCCCTGGCTCATCCAGGTGTCCAATAATTGCCCCCTAAACACGGACATCTAAATAAACGCTCTTTGCCCTGAGGGAAAATAAGCCAAACAAAGACCCGTCAGCGGTAGTTATGTGCTTCAGAATGCAATGTAGATAATGAAACGGAAGTGTCAATAAATGTAACGCCAACAAGCAACAAGGAAGCTAATTTTTTGTAGCTGGTTTAAGAAAATCTATGTTTTTATTTTTGCCAACGTTTTTTATTTTAAAAAACGTTGGCAAAATAAAAAACGTTAAAAAACGAAGAAAACGTGGGGAAAATAAAAAACATAAAAAACGTTTATTACATCTATGGTGTGTAGTATGAAATCGCTGGGAGTGCTCTATTTTGAACCCTGTTGATCGAAATTGAGAAAGATATTATTAATTATACTTCTAAAGTTTAAAGCAGTGAAGAAGGAACAAGAGGAATATGTGGATCGTTTGGGAGAATTTCTTCAAAGCGATTAGATTTTTTCGATATCAAGGCCCAATAAACCCTCTTTTCAACAGGTCTCCAATTGGCTTCTCTCACACAGCGAAGTAATTATAAAACTTGTTTTTGATGTCTATAAGACCTGTTGTATAATGAACCAGATATCTTAGTCTAATTCGGGCCTCTTCTCTCGATCACCCTACTAGCCATTCCACAAGATATTCTGCAGGACTTTCATTTATTTGATGTCCCTCGTTCTCGTACAGTCAATGCATGGCGTTAGTGTGTAGTATGAAATCGCTGGGAGTGCTCTATTTTGAACCCTGTTGATCGAAATTGAGAAAGATATTATTAATTATTCTTCTAAAGTTTAAAGCAGTGAAGAGGGAACAAGAGGAAAATTTGGATCGTTTGGGAGAATTTCTTCAAAGCGATTAGATTTTTCGATATCAAGGCCCAATAAACCCTCTTTTCAACAGGTCTTCAATTGGCTTCTCTCACACAGCGAATTAATTATAAAACTTGTTTTTTATGCCTTAAAACCTGTTGTATAATGAATCAGATATCTTAGTCTAATACGCGCCTCGTCCTTCGATCACCCCACTAGCCATTCCACAAGATATTCTGCAGGACTTTGATTTAATTGATGTCCCTCGTTCTCGTACAGTCAATGCATGGCGTTAGTGTGTAGTATGAAATCGCTGGGAGTGCTCTATTTCGAACCCTGTTGATCGAAATTGAGAAAGATATTATTAATTATTCTTCTAAAGTTTAAAGCAGTGAAGAAGGAACAAGAAGAATATGTGGATCTTGTGGAAGAATTTCTTCAAAGCGATTAGATTTTTCGATATCAAGGCCCAATAAACCTTCTTTTCATCAGGTCTTCAATTCTCTCTGTCTCTCTGTCTCTCTTTCTCTTTCTCTTTCTCTTTCTCTTTCTCTTTCTCTCTCTCTCTCTCTCTCTCTCTCTCTCTCTCTCTCTCTCTCTCTCCCTCGCTCGCTCGCTCGCTCCCTCCCTCCGTGTTTGAATTTCAGCAGATTATTATTTTGGACTGAAAGCAGACCAAAGTCGCGTTCAGTATAGTCGGCAGGACCTCAATAACTGTGAAACTATAGGCCTACACTGAGGTGTCAAGTACAAGGTATATACTCCGTATACAGGTATATCTTACCTGAACAGAACGACGAACTTCCAGACGAATCTTCGAAGACGCGGGTTCCTCCTTCGGCGTATTCGTTCATCGGTTCAGACTGACGGTCAGAGCCGACCTCCAGACGCCGATCAGGGTCAGGCGCAAGGGTGGCAGCGGCGGCGGCGGTGTCCTCTGCCTCCTCCTGCCCGTCCTCCTCCTCCTCCTCCTCCTCTCCCGACAGGCGTCGCTTCTTCGCCGCCCGTCCGGCCATCAGGCGCTGGTGCAGTCGCCTCTTGACGATCTCCGACGGCGAGAGTCCACATCCGTGTTCCGGATGTTCGGTCTCACGATGATGATCCGGAAAGAAGACGGGCTGCTGCGGATGGAATCCTCCTCCTCCTCTTTCTCCTCTTAACGTACAGCAGACACGATAACGGAACGACGGATGTGTGGGCAGCATGCCAGATGACTAAAGGACCAAACAACAGCAACAACAGCCGAGATTATCAAACGATCCTGCTGCTGCTGACGAAGACGACGACGATGATGATGATGATGAAAAGAAGGTAATGATGATGACGATAATCAATCAATCAATCAATCAATCAATCAATCACAATTTTATTTTTCCTCGCAATATCCAAAATTAACATACATCAAGAAGAAACAAAGAGGAAAAAACTTAACTAACACTTAACACTTATCGTCATCGCTAAATACATTGACAGTGATAATGTTGATGATGACGATGATGACGATGATGATGATGATGGTGATGATGATGATAAAAACAACAGCGAAACAGATACATAGACAGACACTCAGTCAATGCAAGTGCACTTGTGAGCAAGTGCTGTATAGACCAGTACTAGTGGTTTTACTGAGGCAAACTTTCGATCGAGTGTTTTACAAGAGACTCGACGAGAATTTCTTCGATAGAATTGCTTCCGCGCCTCATTTTCTCCATTAAATGCATAAATCTGCCAAACGTTTAGCTCGAGACTTTTACTGATATTTAGTCATTAATCACAAATGTTGCACAGCCGTAATTACGAACTTTCCCGTCAAAAACTGCGATCCTTGATTATCCCATACGTATTCTGGCTAATGGTTTTGATGCTGTGTGCGTAATACAATACACTATACAAAGCGCGAATCTATGCACTGCATATTTTCTGGTCATATGGGCCTATACAGGCTATACATGAATTATACAGTAATCAATAAATTCAGTTTCTTACCTGTTTTTACGTCACCTGTTCACAATCTAGGTGCAAGATTCAACGCTGCTTTTTAAGGTGACATAGCAATGTCGTCATAGTGATCAGCAGGTTTCTCGACGCAATGGACGACAGTTTTCGTAAGAAATCGCGTTGATTGGCATCACACCCCTCTAGTCAAGTTGATTTATAATCGTGTCATGTTGCGCAACCACTGCTATTAATAATAACAATAATGGCAAAAATAGCAACTAGCCAGTCCAGTTGATTAGCTAAATCCTGTAATAACAAGTGCGTGCTCGGTTAACAAATACATCGTTTCAAAAGTCTACTTTGAGCGCGTGGATGTAAATCAGTCGAACGAGAAGCATGTGGAGGAGTCGTCGATGGGTAGGGGCCGTTCTACGTCTGCTGTGTTTGATATTTGCTATCGCCGTTTTTCTGCTTAATAATTGACTTCAAGCAACGCTTTCTCCATTTCTGCTGAATTCCAACCAAAGACACCCACGCTCTCTCTCATCGCATGCATTGGCCGACGGACTGGCCTACGGTCCAGAGGTAGACAGACGGTCACAGACCCTGAGACTCTTCTCTTCGCGTGGCTACGGATCCGAAAGACTCGACCGGCTAATAAACCGCAGCGTCTGTCTCTGTCTCTGTCTCTGTCTCTCTCTTTCTCTTTCTCTTTCTTTCTCTCTCTCTCTCGCGAAGATTCTCGTTCCCACCGACTCCTGATTATCAGCAATTGACTCGGAACACAGACGGGAAGCAGCCATGTTTCGTGGAGCGTCAGTTATTATAGTCTGGCAGAGACCGCCTCTGGGACTATGCCGTCGACGGATCGAGACGGGGATCGCAGCCTAGTCTCGCCAGAGTGCGATCCATCGCGGGACCCTCGAGACCCAGTCACGGTCGTGGACTCCGGGGGGAGGAGAGGAGGGCAAACGGCCGTCGATTCCGAGGCGCGTGCTGGAGCAACCATCTCTCCCGTCCATTACGCCAAGCGCCGTCATACCATTTGCGAAGATTCTAAATTGGTGGGAGAGAGATGGGAAGAGAGGGATGAGTAGTAGAGATGTGCGGGTACAGCAAAATGCTTACCCTACCCGTACCCGTGGAAAAACTTTTTTACCCTACCCTACCCGTACCCGTAGCGCTGTACCCGTACCCGACCCGTACCCGTAAGCTGTGTACCCGTACCCGTACCCGTACCCGTACCCGTAACCGACTTTGGTTGGAATTTGGAGTTTTTTGGATTTGGAATTTTGGACCCGTACCCGCGGGTGCGTTTACGGGTACAAGTACTACAAGGACCTGTACATGGACCCGTGAACCCGTATCCGTTCCTAGAGACTATAGAGAGGCAACAGTGAAATAGGGGCTACGAAATTGGGATAACTATTGATTGTAAATAGCACGCATGTTTAGATTAGGACAGATCTAGTACTTAGGAATCAGGATAATCAGTCAGCTAGCCTAAGCCGACACAAATGGGCTTGTTTAAAATATTTAGTAGATATCATTTATCTATGAGCAGGCATTAGAGTTCAAGTTAAACCACAAAAACTTTACCAGAAGAACTTTCTC